>QXEO01000199.1:1200000-1688227 GCA_007115705.1 Dactylis glomerata | reverse complement strand
CTCTCACGCATCGTTGCCGCCTTTTTATTCCTCCTGCTCGTCATCCTCTTCCACCTCGAGCTCAAGATAGGATTTTCTCTCGATCCCTCCGATGGCCGGATATGCAGCGGTCCTTCTAGATATGCACTGGTAGTGTACGTCTGGATCTACAAGATTGAGGAGGCCATCGAAGTAGGCGGCAGCTGCTGAGGCGGTCGCCCACGGGGAGCTACTGCTACTGGAGCAAAAGACGCATCTTCCCCGAGCTGAAGCCGCCGACCAGCGCTCTGGATTGCTGCTGCTACTTTTGGCTGCCATCCGTGGCGGCGGTTGATACGTCTCAAACGTATCTATAATTTTTGATGCTCCATGCTTGTTTTTACACCATTTGCCTATTGTTTCGTTACACTTAGTGGCACTTTTATGCATTTTCCGGAACTAACCTATTAACGAGTTGCCACAGTGCCAGTTCCCTATTTTCTGCTGTTTTTGTGTTTCAGAGTGATACACAGGAAATATTCTCGGAATTGGATGAAACAAGTTCCTGAAGTCTTATTTTACCCGGGAGCATCCAGACATCCGAAAGAGAGCCAGAGAGGGGCCAGGGCCTGCCCTCACACTAGGGTGGCGTGGCCCAGGCCCTGGCCGCGCCACCCATGTGTGAGGAGCCCCTGGCTGCCCTCTCACGACGCCCCTTCGCCTATATAAAGCCCCGGGATGGAAAACCCTAAAGGAGTCGGCAATTTTCTAGAAAGAGTTCTGCAGCTCCGTCGCCACCGTCGACGAATTTCGGGGGACAGAAGTCTCTGTTCCGGCACCCTGCCGGGACGGGGAAGTGCCCCCAGAGCCATCTCCATCGGTCTCCATCGCCGTCTCCGCTGTCTCCATCGACCTCACCGCCATATCCATCAACCTTGATGTCTCCTATGATGAGGAGGGAGTAGTTCATCCCCGGGGCTAAGGGCTCTACCGGTAGCTATGTGGTTCACCTCTCTCTCTCCCATGATGTGATCTTTATGTGATCGTGAGCTTTGTATCATGTTGAACAAGTAGATGTTATTATTCAGATATTATGCTACTCCTATGCTTAATTATTATAGTGTACTCTAGTGGTGATTATTAAGGTAATCTATTCCTCCTGCCATGGTGTAACGGTGACAGTGCGTGCATCGTGGTGGTACTTAGTTTAGGCTATGATCGTGATCTCTTGTGGATTATGAGAGTAATTATTACTATGATAGTATTGAGTGATCTATTCCTCCTTTCATGGTGTAATGTTGACAGTGTGTGCACCATGTTAGTACTTGGTCTAAATTGCAATGATTTCTATCTTGAGTTGTGATCTGATTTGGATATCTCTATGAGTGGTGTTTGTCAAGTACTTGATGAACTTTAAGGGGTGCTTCTGTAGCCACTACGCAATGATTAGTGTTATTCAATAGGAGAGTAATTTAGAGTACCATATTGGAGAGAAGTTGTTTATTTGTTCAATCATGTTATATTGTTGGGAGTGTGTCCACTAGTGAAAGTTTGATCCCTAGGCCTTGTTTCCAAGCATTGCACACCGTTCACTTGCTATTTTGTTACTTGTTTGCTCGCAGCGATATTTATTTCACATCACGTTTGCTACTTATAATCATCCATACCACTTGTATTTCACTATCTCTTCGCCGAACTAGTGCACCTATACATCTGACAAGTGTATTGGGTGTGCTGGGGACACAAGAGACTTTCTGTATCGTAATTGCAGGGTTGCTTGAGAGGGATAGCTTTGACCTCTAACCTCCCTGAGTTCGATAAACCTTGGGTGATCCACTTAAGGGAAACTTGCTGCTGCTCTACAAACCTCTGCACTTGGAGGCCCAACAAGTGTCTACAAGAATAGAAGTGCGTAGACATCAAGCTCTTTTCTGGCGCCGTTGCCGGGGAGGTAAGGTAAAAGGTACTCGCATCCTCCTGTGTGAGTGCTCGGAGTTATTTCCTTTAGATTCTGCAATTATATCTTTTTGTTTCTTGTTTTTATTTTCACTAGTTAGGCTTAATGGAAAACAAAGAGTTCTTTAGTCTTTTTCCTAATTTTAGATTTGAAGAGAAAATTGAAAATCCTTTGGAGCTTATTTCGCATAGCAATGTTATTAGTACGAATGCTTTGAATACTGTTAATGCTAATGCTATAGAAAAGTCTAAGCTTGGGGAAGCTGGTTTTGTTGAGTATGATATCTTTAGTCCCCCAGCTTTAGTGGAGAAAGGTTGCTCTGATGATATTTTATCTCCCATATGTGATGTTTCTAATGATGCTTGTGCTCCCCATCCTTTTAAAATACCTATGAAGATTATTGAACGTATTAGGGATAACTGCTATTTAGGAGATGGAACTGTCCATCCTGGTGATCATCTGCTCTTTATACATGAATTATGCGAGTTGTTCCAGTGTGCAGGTATTTCAATGAACCAAGTTAAGAAGAAGCTATTCTCTTTTTCGCTGAAAGGCAGAGCTGAGGAATGGTATAAAACATTGAAGGATGGCCGATCTATTGATTGGGAGGAAATTGAACCTCTCTTTTATTCTAAATTCTATCCTTCTAGTCAGGTTTATAAAGATAGGAATTACATTTATAATTTTCATCCGCATGAGGGAGAAAGCATTGCCCAAGCTTGGGGAAGATTGAAGTTACTAATGCATAAATGTCCTATTCATGATCTTCCCCACAATATTGTTATTGATAATTTTTATGCACGGCTTACTCTTCCTGATAAGGATTATTTGGATGCTTCTTGTTTTGGATCATTCACTCATATGAAGGAAGATGCTAAGTGGAAACTTCTTGACCGTATACAAGAGAATGCTGAAGGATGGGAAAACGACAAAGGTAAAGGATCAGGTATGAATTATGAGTTTGATTGCATTAAGTCTTTCGCTGAAACTGCTACTTTTTAAGAGCTTAGTGCTAAATATGGTCTTGATCCTCAAATTATGGTTGATTGCTTTAAAACCCTTGCTTCCCATATGAATGTTCCTAAAGGAAATGGGGACGTGTATCATGAACCTTTTAAGGACACTTGCATAGAAAGTGATATTGTTGTTGATGATTGCAATAAACATGCTCAAACTTCTCAAAGTACTATTTCTTATAAGCACGTTAATTTTTGTGGAATACATAGACTTTGTGAACAGAGTTACAACAAGGAAGATTATTGCAGCACCCACGCAAATGAAGAAACCAGCATGTGGCTCAAGGATCTAGATGTGCTTGGTGAATGGGTTTGTGAGCTTTATCCTTTTCTTTGTGAATTTTGCGGTGAAAAGGGGCACTTTAATTTTCAATGCCCAATTAATCGAACGAGTACCGCAGATTTGTATTGTGATGATAAGATTACTTTCAATCAGTATGATGAGCTTACTTTGTTTTTGAATTGTGAAGAGATATCTAGAAAGATTGCTTTGGTAGACATGAATGATGTTGATCTTAATAGCACCCTTCGTGGTTGTCATCTCTATTGTGCTAAAGATTGCCTCGCAAATACTTACTTACAAGATCTTATTAAACATGATGTTTTGCCAAGCTATGATAGGACTAATAGATGTTTTGATCTTATTAATAGAGAGGAGGAATCCTCCAAAGTTTCTTCTGTTGTTTCTGTCAGCAAGCCAGATTATGTGGAGAAGATGCCTTTCCCTCCTAAAGAATATGTGGAGAAGATGCCCTTCAAGTCTCTCCCTCCTAAAGGAGAGAGTAAGAAGAAGAAGAAGAAGAAGAGGAGTAAAAGGCGAGAGGACACGGTATCTTCCCCTAAGCGTTATGATCCTGCTATAGATTATGATAATTCTGATTGGGATGATGTTCCTATGCCTATTACTTATGTTAGTGATCATGATTGGGAAAAGCACTCTACTTTTGATATTGAAAATCTTTTTGGTACCAATTCTAAGGTTAATAATTGTTGTACCATTAGTGCTATCCATGTTCCTTCTTATGATGATATGTTTGATGAGTATGCTTTGCGACATAGTAGTTCTCTAGCTTGTGATGATGGGTATAATATTTTCAGTTCACCTACTATTGAGGATAAAATTAGTTATGATTATAATATGCCTCCTGTCTTTGATGATTATGGTGATGAGAATAATTATTCTATTGATTCTGCTCCTACTACTGTTGTTCATGTGGGGAGTATTAATCCTTTTATGCATGTAGCTCATGATAGGGATGCTTTATGTGATAGTTATGTTGTTAATTCTATTCATGATGCTACTGAAAGTTACTATGAGAGAGGGAAACATGGTTTGATGGATCTCAATAATATTGAGTTTCCCCTCTTTATGTTGCAATTCTTGAAGTTGTACTTGTTTTGCGTTCCTATGCTTTTTGCTTTGCGCTTTTATGACTTGTCTCTTTACAAGACTATTTTTCAAAGGAAGTGGTTTAGATTTAAATGTGTTCCACATTTGCTTTTTGATGCTCTCTATTGCTTTAAGCTCTTATATGGCGCCCACATGAGCATCTTTGCAAATCACTGCGCCTAGCTCAAAGGCGTTAAAGAAAAGCACTCTTGGGAGATAACCCAATGTTTTATTTTCAGTACTTTTTCTTTTATTTGAGTCTTGGAAGTTATTACTACTGTAATAACCGCTCCTTATCTTGTTTATTTTGTTGTTGTGCCAAGAGAAGCCTCTAATTTGAGTGAGGTAAGATTTGGGGATGTTGCTGTCCTGAAACTGTTTTCGGTGCTGCATCGTAAAAATTCGTATAAATTCTCTGTATATCTTTTTGACCTGCGATTTCTTGTGCATATGACCCAGGTTATATCCAAACTTTTGTTAGTTTAACACTTTTTGATTTGAGCAACAGAAAATCCCTCAAAAATTCGACCTTTGTCAGCTGTTCAGTTTTGACAGATTTCTGCCAATATTTGTGTTTGCCACTTTATCGCTTTCTTTTGAGTTCTTTTGATTATGGAACTTTTGGGGAAGTTGCTACAGTAGTATATGCTTTATATGTGGTGGTTTTGAGTTGAAACCTGAAGCAAAAAGATGTTGATTATATGTTATGCTACACTAATGTTGCTAATAGATTTGTGTTTAGTTTTGTATGAAGGAAGTTTTCAAGTGTAGGGATTGGAGAATGATGAGATGAGTTGAAGAATGGACAAAAGCTCAAGCTTGGGGATGCCCATGCATCACCCCAAGAAATACCAAAGAATTACAAGCGTCAAAGCTTGGGGATGCCCCCGAGGCACCCCTTCTTCATCGGCAAAAATCAGGTCACCTTTTAAGACACTATATTTTTATTGCTTCATGCACTATGTGTTTTTCTTGGAGCGTCAGTTGTTTTTGTTTCAGTATTAGTTTAGTTTAGTTTGCTGCAATAAATGGTTTGATCACATCATGTTGTTTTGGAGGGAGATGAACTCCGTTTTTCATTTGCCAAGAACACTCTGTTTTTCACTCTTATCGTTTCAATGAGTGTTCTCTTTTTCTGCTACTGCTTTTGGTTTTCATTTTCGCCTTGATTTGCGTTCAGATCTTCTTATATTTATTTATCAAGGTGTATTTTTGCCTCTGGACCATGTTGGTTTTCCTCAAAAGAGTTGGATTAAAAAAGTTTGAATGGTGTTGGAAAAGAGAAAAAGCTTTATGCAAAAAAATGGTACAAGAAGGAGCTTGTGTAGACTGCGGCTTAGGCTTTTGCATGTCATGCTTGATGTCTTTTTGATAGTATGCTTAGTGGTTTTGCTGTAGCATGAATTGTCTCAAATAACTGAGATTGCTTAATGAGCCTTTGAAAAAATCATGCGTTGTTTTTATCGTTTGGAAGCATTATTTTGGTTTTCTCCTTGATGCTTTATTTGGGTTGACTTGGCACATGCTCACACATGTTAGACTCAAACAAAGTCGCCTTTGCCTCTATGATCATTTAGTTTTTGACTTTTGATGCCATCTTATGCTTCTTTTAATGTCGCTTTGTCGCTTTGCATGATTATGGCCGTTATTGCTCTCTTAGTTGGTCGCTCCTAGTCTTTTGCTAGCCCTCGCCTTGTACTGAGTATGAGCTCTACTCGTGCATCCAACTCCCAAAAACCAAGTTTGCCATTGTGTCCACTATAAATTCCTATGCATGGTATTTGTAAGCCATTCCAAGTAAATTTTCATGTGCTACCTTTCAAAAACCTTCAAAATACTTCTCGTTTTGTGACACTGTTTTCAGCTCATGGGGACGTAGTGGTCGGATTTGCTATCTTCCATATTGTCTTATTCCAAAAAAAGAAAAAAAGGCACTCCTCCATGGAAAGTGAATGTTGGTGGGCACCCGATGGAATCGGTTAGCCATGGTTTGTGGAAGGAAAAAAGGTGGGGAGGAGTGCCAAGCTTTATAAAAAAGCACAAAAGTGCCAATCTCTCTCTCAAAAACTTGCTTCATTTTTATATGGAAGATAGTAAGAACCCCATTGCCAGTTGTTGACAAAGATAACCACCTCTCAAAACCAATTTTTATCTCTCTGTTTTACAAATGAAAAGCTCTAGCACATGTTTAATCACTGCTTCCCTCTGCGAAGGGCCTTTCTTTTACTTTTATGTTGAGTCACCACCTTCTATCTTTATGCACCATTAAGAGAGCATAGTTGTCATTCTTAGTGTGATATGCATTGTCCCAAAGTTCATTGATTGATTCATATTGTTGGTTTCACTTGTTCTTAAATTATTTGTATCTAGTCGCCCTCTTAAACTTGAAGGTGTCCTATGCATTTATGTTTTGCTCTCCATGAAGGACAAGCTGAAAACCATTTGTATGTTTTTCCTTATGATTTGAACACACGTTTGACTTTCATTGTTTCATTATCATGATCTTTTGTTTGTGTTCATTTGTATGTTTACAACATGGTTGCTAAGTTCTTATTGTCATGATTATATCTTCATGCCCATGTTTTAAGTTCTTATGATCCCAGCTCACAATGCTTACTTATATGATCAAGATTGTGTAGGTGCATGTCACCTCAAAAATTATTTCTTTTGTTATCACTTACCTACTTGAGGACGAGCAGGAGTTAAGCTTGGGGATGCTGATACGTCTCAAACGTATCTATAATTTTTGATGCTCTATGCTTGTTTTTACACCATTTGCCTATTGTTTCGTTACACTTAGTGGCACTTTTATGCATTTTCCGGAACTAACCTATTAACGAGTTGCCACAGTGCCAGTCCCTGTTTTCTGCTGTTTTTGTGTTTCAGAGTGATACACAGGAAATATTCTCGGAATTGGACGAAACAAGTTCCTGAAGTCTTATTTTACCCGGGAGCATCCAGACATCCGAAAGAGAGCCGGAGAGGGGCCAGGGCTTGCCCTCACACTAGGGTGGCGCGACCCAGGCCCTGGCCGCGCCACCCATGTGTGAGGAGCCCCTGGCTGCCCTCTCGCGATGCCCCTTCGCCTATATAAAGCCTCGGGATGGAAAACCCTAAAGGAGTCGGCAATTTTCCAGAAAGAGTTCCGCAGCTCCGCCGCCACCGTCGATGAATTTCGGGGGACAGAAGTCTCTGTTCCGGCACCCTGCCGGGACGGGGAAGTGCCCCCGGAGCCATCTCCATCGGTCTCCATCGCCGTCTCCGCCGTCTCCATCGACCTCACCGCCATCTCCATCAACCTTGCTATCTCCTATGATGAGGAGGGAGTAGTTCATCCCCGGGGCTAAGGGCTCTACCGGTAGCTATGTGGTTCACCTCTCTCTCCCATGATGTGATCTTTATGTGATCGTGAGCTTTGTATCATGTTGAACAAGTAGATGTTATTATTCAGATATTATGCTACTCCTATGCTTAATTATTATAGTGTACTCTAGTGGTGATTATTAAAGTAATCTATTCCTCCTGCCATGGTGTAACGGTGACAGTGCGTGCATCATGGTGGTACTTGGTTTAGGCTATGATCGTGATCTCTTGTGGATTATGAGAGTAATTATTACTATGATAGTATTGAGTGATCTATTCCTCCTTTTATGGTGTAATGTTGACAGTGTGTGCACCATGTTAGTACTTGGTCTAAATTGCAATGATTTCTATCTAGAGTTCTGATCTGATTTGGATATCTCTATGAGTGGTGTTTGTCAAGTACTTGATGAACTTTAAGGGGTGCTTCTGTAGCCACTACGCAATGATTAGTGTTATTCAATAGGAGAGTAATTCAGAGTACCATATTGGAGAGAAGTTGTTTATTTGTTCAATCATGTTATATTGTTGGAAGTGTGTCCACTAGTGAAAGTTTGATCCCTAGGCCTTGTTTCCAAGCATTGCACACCGTTCACTTGCTATTTTGTTACTTGTTTGCTTGCAGCGATATTTATTTCACATCACGTTTGCTACTTATAATCATCCATACCACTTGTATTTCACTATCTCTTCGCCGAACTAGTGCACCTATACATCTGACAAGTGTATTGGGTGTGTTGGGGACACAAGAGACTTTCTGTATCGTAATTGCAGGGTTGCTTGAGAGGGATAGCTTTGACCTCTAACCTCCCTGAGTTCGATAAACCTTGGGTGATCCACTTAAGGGAAACTTGCTGCTGCTCTACAAACCTCTGCACTTGGAGGCCCAACAAGTGTCTACAAGAATAGAAGTGCGTAGACATCAGCGGTGGTGAGAACGGGGTACTACTTGCAGACGCCGTGGGTGCTGCGATGTCTTGGCGGTGGTGCCCTCGCCTCTGCGGCCGCTCCCCGCCGGAGGATCTTCTTGGTCTCTGTGGCCACCAGCCTCGACAACCAGAACCACGAGTCGGTGCTCCCTCTCTCTCATCCTCTGGGCTCTTGATCTGTCACATCTTTTCTTGGTAACAATCTCGCTCCACTTCTTTTATGCTGCTAAGACTGTCAGGCATGATATTTTCAGCAGCTAAGACAATCAGGAATCATTGGAATCCTCCAATGAATTTGCATGGGACAAGTATCAGGTTTTCAGAGAATCCTCCAATGAATTTGCAGACTTTTTAGACGAAAAGGCCAAGGCCCTGCTTTTTATAGCAGAATATAAAGATGTCTTTTACAACACACACGCACCACGGCTAGGATTACCAGCTTACCAGAAACAAGCTAAAAAACAGAACAAGGAAACCTCCAGGCCAGGGAACTCCCCTCCCCCGAACCCAGGCACCTCACACAACCACCCCAAACCGACAAAGTTCAAGAAAGCAATCTCCAGCACAACTCCTAACAGACAACAAGAACAAATTGAGACCACACAACAACCGACCTCCCCTAAAACACTACTCCGAACAGCAAACCAGCAACCAGTTTCTTTTTAAGCGATGGTGTTACTCCCCTCCTTCTCCAGCTAGTTAGCTTTCAAGCCCTCCGGCTTCTAGGTTGCTCCAACCTCCTCAACTGCATCTTGACCTGTCCGATCACCCAATCGAAGACACTCCGAAGCTTGTCGTCCCACAAAATCCGCCAAGTCTGCAAATAAGAAATAACACAATACATAGCATCAGCAGGTGATTTAAGAATTTTTGCTTCAAAAATAAGTTTATTTCGAATATTCCACAACGACCACATCACAGCTGCCGCTCCCACCCAAATAATATCAAAATTATCCATAGGACCATATCTAGTAAGGGACATCAAGTCCATAACAGAACTTGGGTTCCCAGGCCACTCCCCCACCTATCTCACCAAACTCCACAAAAAAATATCCACCGGATAGTTAAACAACAAGTGATCAACTGACTCCACCTCATCACACAACGGACACACACCACTCGTTGGCCCATGCCTGAGTAAAATCTGCTCCCTTATTGGTAAACGATCATGAATCACTTGCCAAAGGAAAATCCTAATTTTCATTGGAATCTTCAGCCTCCAAATCTTTTTAAGTTGCGGATCAGAAACTCCCCCAAACGACAACCATTTATACATAGACTTAGAAGAATACTCCCCATCTTTTTCAAAAGCCCATTTTACATTATCTTTTTGGTCTGACAGAAAAATGGGTTCCAACATTTGCAAAAGGTGCTCCCAAGACCTCATTTCTTCTCTCCCAAACGCCCTTTTGAAACGAATGTCCCATGAATGGGAGTTCAGATCATAGTTCATAGCCACAGAAGCATCAAGATTAAGAACTGCTAGGAATAACTTTGGGAAAGTAATTTTCAGTGGAACTGATCCAACCCACATATCATACCAGAAACGAGTACGTTTCCCATCTCCCACAATGTGAATTGCTCCCCAGGTAAACCATTTCTTCACATCCTGTAAACCATTCCAGAACTGAGAACCCCTTGAATTATTCATAAGAATAGACTTCCCATGCTTGAGATACTTGTTGTTAATCATCTGTATCCAAGGTGTCTCATCCGGGCAATTAAACAATTTCCAAATCCACTTCAGGAGTAAAGCAATGTTCATGAATCTGGTATTAATGATCCCCAAACCTCCATACTCCTTTGGCCTACACACATTCTCCCACTTCATCATGTGATATTTAAAAGTTTGAGCATCACCTTCTCAATAAAATCTGCCCCTAACTTTATCCATTTCTACATGGACTCTCTCTCCCAAATAATAGAACCCCATCATAAAAGTGGGTAGATTTGCCAAGCACGCATTAGATAACGTCAATCTCGCAGCAGAAGACATCAATTTACCCTTCCAGGGGTCCATTCTCTTAGTCATCTTCCCAGACAGTGGCATGAAATGTTCATTATTCAACCTGTACTCGCCAATTGGTACTCCCAAATAAACCATAGGCAAGGCTCCCAACTTACAGTTAAACAAATTTGCCACCCTCTATTGCTCTTCAACATCACATCCCAACACAAAAACTTCGCTTTTGTGATAGTTTATTTTCATCCCCGACATACTCTCAATGCAGTAAAGGAGAAATTTCATATGTAAAACATTAAGATCAGATTTCCCCAGAAGTATCACCGTATCGTCCGCGTACTGTAACATATTTACTCCCCCTACAACTAAATCCGAAACCAAACCAGAAATGTGTCCAGCTCGTCTAGCTGCATCCACCATTGCTGCCAACCCATCCACCACATAATCATGAAATCGGATCCCCTTGCCGCACTCCCCTAGTTGAAGGAAAATATGGCCCCTACTCCCCATTTATATTGATTGCCAAATTCCCATGTTTCACCAATTGCATCATCCAGGCAATCCAGATTGGATCAAAGCCCTTTTTCATTAGGACTTCTTCCAAAAACTCCCAAGAAACCCTATCTATGCCTTTTCAAAATCTAACTTGAGAACAATCCCTGGAGAATTTCTTGTTCTGAGAGCATGTAGCACTTCCTCAATTATTACAATGCCATCATGAATAAACCTCCCTTTAATAAAACCTGTCTAATAGGGATTGATTGTAAACAGAGCCACAGGCGCCAACTAATACGTCTCCAACGTATCTATAATTTTTGATGCTCCATGCTTGTTTTTACACCATTTGCTTAATGTTTAGTTACACTTCGTGGCACTTTTATGCATTTTCCGGAACTAACCTAATAACGAGTTGCCATAGTGCCAGTTCCCTGTTTTCTGCTGTTTTTGTGTTTCAGAAATGATACACAGGAAATATTCTCGGAATTGGACGAAACAAGTTCCTGAAGTCTTATTTTACCCGGAAGCTTCCAGAGATCCGAAGGAGAGAAGGAGAGGGGCCACCAGGGGCCCACACACATAGGTGGCGCGGCCAGCCCCTGGCCCGCGCCACCATGGTGTGAGGCCACCCGGGTCCTCCTCTGACATTGCCCCTTCGCCTATAAAGACCCCCCAACGGAAAAAAACCTAAGTACCCGATCACTTTTCTAGAACACATCGCGATCCGCCACCGCCGTCGACCCGAAGATCGGGAGGGTCCAGAAGCTCTTCCCGGCACCCTGCCGGAGAGGGGAATCACCACCGGAGGTCTTCTTCATCGCCATGCTTGCCTCCGAAGCGAGGAGTGAGTAGTCTACCTTGGACTATGGGTCCATAGCAGTAGCTAGATGGTTGTCTTCTCCACCATGTGCTTCATGTTTAGATCTCATGAGCTGCCCTACATGATTGAGATCACCGTTATGTAATTCTATATGTTTGGTTTGTTGGGATCCGATGAATATTGGTGTTTATGATTGAGTTGCTGTACTGAATATTATCTTATGTTATCTCTATGTTGTTTATGATCTTGCATGCTCTCCGTTGTTAGTAGCTATCTTGGCCGAGTAGTTGCTAGTGACTCCAAGAGGGGGTATTTATGCTCGATAGTGGGTTCATGCCTCTATTTAACCTGGGGGAGTGACAGAAACCTCTAAGGTTGTAGATGTGATGTTGCTACTAGGGAGAAAACAACATTCATATGCTCAAGGGCATATGCTTTGTTTACATTACACACTTTGCTTAATGCAATTATCCGTTGTTCGCAACTAAATACTCATGGGGTGTTCGGAATTGATATCCCCGGGAGTGGATTATTAGTCATAGATGCAGTTGGATGGCGGTCTATGTATTTTGTTGTAATGCCCAGAGTAAATCTCATAGTGATCTTCTTGACATATCACGTTTATCTTTATTCTATCAATTGTCCAACTGTAATTTGTTTACCCAGCATGTGTTATTTATCTATGGAGAGACACCACTAGTGAACTGTGGACCCCGGTCCTATTTCCATCATATTGCTATCACCTGTTTACTTTACTCGCACTGTTTACTTTACTCGCATACTTTACTGTTTTCCACTCGATACGCTCATAACCTTTGTTTCAAGCAAACCGGTGAGATTGACAACCTCATCGTAAGTTTGGAACAAAGTATTTGTTTGTGTGTGTGCAGGTTCCACGTTGCAGCTAGCAAGCAAAGCTTAGGCGAGGCGCCATATATAAATTGTCCGAAGCCGTCGCAAACTAGCAAGCATCACCTTCAGTCGCCTGTCTCTCCTCTCCAAGAATGATAAACCTTGGTTTCTTAACTGAGGGAAAACCAGCTGCTATACTCATCACACCTTCCTCTTGGGGTTCCCAACGGGCTGGTCATTTGCCACGCACAAGGACCGACTGTCAACTAGGCAATCAGCTATTTTTCTGGCGCCATTGCCGGGGAGGAAGTAGAAGACTTCTGCAAGGGGAGTTTTCGCACGCACATCCTTTACTTTGTTATTGTTTTGCTTTACTTTATTTATTTTACCTGCATCGTTTTATATCAAAAACCCAAAAAAATAGAATCCTTGGTTGTTGTTATTTTTTTACTTCATTTTATCATGTTGATCCCTAAGTACGTTCTGGAGGACCTCTCAGTAGGTAGTGGTTCTATCATTGGCAAAAGTAACATTGATGAGTTCTTTAATCATATTAGTATACATAAGGAAGTTGAGGAAAAGTCTTTGGTTGAGCTAGCTCCTAGTTATGAAGTTGCTTTTGTTCATTTAGTTCACATGTTAGAAACTAGGTTTGCTAGTCTTAATCCTTTTATGCAATACATGTTCCTTAAGCTTCATGAAATTGAGGATCCCGAAAAGAAAGCTTTTATCTTGGAAACTTTGCGCATAGAATTTAAAGATGTTGTTATTGAAGCTAGAAAAGTTCTTAAACGTTTTAATAAAATCGGTTCACCTATAAAGGTTATTAGTACAAATGATGAAGGGGCCGAAATACTTATACCTTGCAAGCTCTTGGGATTGTGTGAAGCTTTCGAAAATAATTTTGAATGGATTTGTCCTGAAAATCTATTTGATGAAAATAGTGAGCCAAAGCGTGATCACAAAGGGTCTTCTAAAACTTATGTGGATTAAATACAATGCCTTATTGATAAGACCTCTGCAGTTGATCTTAATGCTTCTTCTGAAAATACTTGATTCGCAATTTTCTGCGCCTAGCTCAAAGGCGTTAAAGAAAAGCACTCTTGGGAGATAACCCAATATTTTTATTTTCAGTACTTTTTCTTTTATTTGAGTCTTGGAAGTCATTACTAGTGTAATGACCGCTCCTTATCTTGTTTATTTTGTTTTTGTGCCAAGAGAAGCCTCTAATTCGAGTGAGGTAAAGATTTGGGGATGTTGCTGTCCTGAAACTGTTGTTGGAGCTGCACCGTAAAAATTCGTATAAATTCTCTGTATATCTTTTGGACCTGCTATTTCTTGTGCATATGCCCCAGGTTATATCCAAACTTTCGTTAGTTGAACACTTTTTGATTTGAGCAACATAAAACCCCTCAAAAATTCGACCTTTGTCAGCTGTTCAGTTTTGACAGATTTCTGCCAATATTTGTGTTTGCCACTTTATCGCTTTCTTTTGAGTTCTTTTGATCACGGAACTTTTGGGGAGGATGCTACAGTAGTATTTGCTATATATGTGGTGGTTTTGAGTTGAAACGTGAAGCAAAAAATTGGTTGATTATATGTTATGCTTGCACTAATGTTGCTAATAGAATTGTGTTTAGTTTTGTATGAAGGAAGTTTTCAAGTGTAGGGATTGGAGAATGATGAGATGAGTTGAAGAATGGACAAAAGCTCAAGCTTTGGGATGCCCATGCATCACCCCAAGAAATATCCAAGAAGTACAAGCGTCAAAGATTGGGGATGCCCCCGAGGCACCCCTTCTTCATCGGCAAAAATCAAGTCACCTTTCAAGACACTATATTTTTATTGCTTCATGCACTATGTGTTTTTCTTGGAGCGTCAGTTGTTTTAGTTTTCTTAGTTGGTTTGTTTGGTTTGCTGCAATAAATGGTTGGACCCCAACAAATTTCCTTTGGAGGAGATGTACTCATTTTCATTTGCCAAGAACACTCCGTTTTTCATTCTTATCGTTCATCGAGTGTTCTTCTTTTTCTGCTACTGCTTTTGGTTTTCGTTTTCGCCTTGATTTGTGTTCAGACCTTATCATATCTTTTCATAAAGGTGTATGTTTGCCTCTGATCTTTATTGGTTTTCATCAAAAGAGGTGTTTATAAAAATTTCAAATGGTATTGGAAAAGAGAAAAAGCTTTGTGCAAAATAGTGGTACAAGAAGGAGCTTGTGTAGACTGCGGCTTAGGATTTTTCATGTCATGCTTGATGTCTTTTTGATAGTATGCTTAGTGGTTTTGTTGTAGCATGACTTGTCTCAAATAACTGAGATTGCTTAATGAGCCTTTGAAAAAATCATGCGTTGTTTTTATTGTATGGAAGCATTATTTTGGTTTTCTCCTTGATGCTTTATTTGGGTTGACTTGGCGCATGCTCACACATGTTAGACACTTACAAAGTCACCAATAGCCTCTATGATCATTTAGTTTTTGACTTTTGATGCCATCTTATGCTTCTTTTAATGTTGCTTTGTCACTTTGCATGATTATGGCCATTATTGCTCTCTTAGTTGGTCGCTCCCAGTCTTTTGCTAGCCCTCGCCTTGTACTGAGTATGAGATCTACTCGTGCATCCAACTCCTAAAAGCCAAAGTTTTCCAAAGTGTCCACCATACATACCTACTAATAATTTGCTATTCCAAGTAAATTTGACTTGTTTTTATTTTCTCTTCAAATTAAACTCTTACCAGTGTTATGCGAAATTCAGTCAGTAAAGCTCTCACGAACCGGAAGGCACACTTTACTTTTTTCTGTTCTTAAAAATTTGACATTGTGGTCTCTTATGTTGAGTTGTTATGCTTGCAAGTTGTAAGTTGGAGACTAGCCCAGCCATGTAGTCATGGGCAAGATTTCAACATTGCACTTCTTATTTGAGTTGATATCGTGATCTTTTGTTTATGGATGCCCGTGGTGTGAAATGAATTGGGAATCTTGTGGGGATCATGGAGTTTGTATACGTGTTAGGGAAACGCCGGGCCGCCAATCTAAGCCATGCATAATTCATGGTGGAAATTTGCAGCATACCCATGGTGAACATACGACGACACATCTCACAATAAAAAGCTAAACAAATAGCAAATAAAAGAGATATCGAGGTGTTCATTGTCTGCTTGTCCTATCATTTTGGTGTGGGCTTGTTCCATGTCATCGGGCACGGAGGTACCCCATTGGCGGTTCGCAATGATATGCATATACTTACAATGACAAGAGCCTTGCTTGGGACTCTAAGTAAAGTAGCATGAGGTTTGGGTACTCATATTCACGGGGCACGAGGTTTTCAACTTATGATTTGTCAAGCATATGCATCATAATTGTTCTCGCATTAACTTTAACCATTCAGGATGCTTATGATGGGGGCAATGAGAGCTCAAAGCCGGTAAGTACCATAATTTTTGAAGGTTATAAAACTTGCAATCACTGCTTCCCTCTGCGAAGGGCCTTTCTTCTACTTTTACGTTGAGTCACCACCTTCTATCTTTATGCACCATAAGAGAGCATAGTTGTCATTCTTAGTATAATGTGCATTGTCCCAAAGTTTTAATTGATTGATTCATATTGTTGGTTTCACTTGTTCTCAAATTATTTGTATCTAGTCGCCCTCTTAAACTTAAAGGTGTCCTATGCATTTATGTTTTGCTCTCTATGAAGGACAAGCTGAAAACCATTTGTATGTTTTCCTTATAATTTGAACACATGTTTGACTTTCATTGTTTTATTTTCATGATCTTTTGTTTCTGTTCATTTGCATGTTTACAACATGGTTGCTAAGTTCTTATTGTCAAGATTATATCTTCATGCCCATGTTTTAAGTTCTTATGATCCCAGCTCACAAATGCTTACATACATGATCAAGATTGTGTAGGTGCATGTCACCTCAAAAATTATTCTTTTGTTATCACTTACCTACTCGAGGACGAGCATGAGTTAAACTTGGGGATGCTTGATACGTCTCCAACGTATCTATAATTTTTGATGCTCCATGCTTGTTTTTACACCATTTGCCTAATGTTTCGTTACACTTCGTGGCACTTTTATGCATTTTCTGGAACTAACCTATTAACGAGTTGCAACAGTGCCAGTTCCCTGTTTTCCGCTGTTTTTGTGTTTCAGAAGTGATACACAGGAAATATTCTCGGAATTGGACGAAACAAGTTCCTGAAGTCTTATTTTACCCGGAAGCTTCCAGAGATCTGAAGGAGAGAAGGAGAGGGGCCACCAGGGGCCCACACACATAGGTGGCGCGGCCATCCCCTGGCCCGCGCCACCATGGTGTGAGGCCACCTGGGTCCTCCTCTGACATCGCCCCTTCGCCTATAAAGACTCCCCGACGGAAAAAAAACCTAAGTACCCGATCACTTTTCCAGAACACATCGCGATCCACCGCTGCCGTCGACCCGAAGATCGGGAGGGTCCAGAAGCTCTTCCTGGCACCCTGCCGGAGAGGGGAATCACCACCGGAGGTCTTCTTCATCGCCATGCTTGCCTCCGGAGCGATGAGTGAGTAGTCTACCTTGGACTATGGGTCCATAGCAGTAGCTAGATGGTTTTCTTCTCCACCATGTGCTTCATGTTTAGATCTCATGAGCTGCCCTACATGATTGAGATCACCGTTATGTAATTCTAAATGTTTGGTTTGTTGGGATCCAATGAATATTGGTGTTTATATTGAGTTACTGTACTGAATATTATCTTATGTTATCTCTATGTTGTTTATGATCTTGCATGCTCTCCGTTGTTAGTAGCTATCTTGGCCGAGTAGTTGCTAGTGACTCCAAGAGGGGGTATTTATGCTCGATAGTGGGTTCATGCCTCTATTTAACCGGGGGGAGTGACAGAAACCTCTAAGGTTGTAGATGTGCTGTTGCTACTAGGGAGAAAACAACATTCATATGCTCAAGGGCATATGCTTTGTTTACATTACACACTTTGCTTAATGCAATTATCCGTTGTTCGCAACTTAATACTCATGGGGTGTTCGGATTGATATCCCCGGGAGTGGATTATTAGTCATAGATGCAGTTGGATGGCGGTCTATGTATTTTGTTGTAATGCCCAGAGTAAATCTCATAGTGATCTTCTTGACATATCACGTTTATCTTTATTCTATCAATTGCCCAACTGTAATTTGTTTACCCAGCATGTGTTATTTATCTATGGAGAGACACCACTAGTGAACTGTGGACCCCGGTCCTATTTCCATCATATTGCTATCACCTATTTACTTTACTCGCACTGTTTACTTTACTCGCATACTTTACTGTTTTCCACTCGATACGCTCATAACCTTTGTTTCAAGCAAACCGGTGAGATTGACAACCTCATCGTAAGTTGGGAACAAAGTATTTGTTTGTGTGTGTGCAGGTTCCACGTTGCAGCTAGCAAGCAAAGCTTGGACGAGGCGCCATATATAAATTGTCCGAAGCAGTCGCAAACTAGCAAGCATCACCTTCAGTAGCCTGTCTCTCCTTTCCAAGAACGATAAACCTTGGTTTCTTAACTGAGGGAAAACCAGCTGCTATACTCATCACACCTTCCTCTTGGGGTTCCCAACGGGCTGGTCATTTGCCACGCACAAGGACTGACTGTCAACTAGGCAATCACCAACCTAGCCGCTAAAATCTTTGTGACAACTCTTAATATCACATTCAACACCGCAATCGGCCAGAACTGTTTCAAATTCAAAGCACCTTTTACTTTCGGTATCAGAGACAAAATCCCATAATTGATTCTCCCCAAATCTCCCCTACCAGCCCACAAATCATCCATGATAGCCTTAATTTGAAACTTAAGAATACCCCAGCATTTCTTAAAAAACATTACAGGGAAACCATCTGGGCCGGAAGCCGTGTTAGTTTTCATCTCTTTGATCACTCCCTCAATCTCTTCGAAAGTAAAGGGTCTAGTCAGCCAGAAATTATCCTCCATAGACACTTTTTGCGAGTCCTCCCAAATATTATTAGCTAATCTCAGGCCCCCTCGAGGCTCACTCTTGAACATTTTTTTATAGAAATCATAAATATGCTTCTGCAGCTCCTCTTCCGAGCGAATGACTCCTTCCTTAGTTTCTAGAGAGAAAATTGAACATTTCCCTTTCCTCCCATTAGCCACTGAATGAAAGAAAGCTCTATTGGAATCACCTTCCTGCAACCATTGAACATGAGCCCGCTGACTCCAATAAATCTCCTCCATATTATATATCTGGACCAGTTCATATTCAAGGGTGTATCTCTGCTACCAAAGAGCTGTAGAGAGACCAACATCATCAGCTCTTTTGTCCAAAGATGCAATTTCAGTTAATAAGGCAGTTTTCTTTCTCCGCAGGTCAGCAGTTTTATTTGCTCCCCACCCTCTTAGGGCTTTTCTGAGTGATCTAATACACCAATTCCAACAATCCAAAGCAGTCCCATCTCCCCTATATGAAATAATGGCATTGCACCACTTAGTAGCCACAAATAGCTTAAAATTAGAATGACCAAACCACTATCTTTCTAGATAAAATCTGTTACTCTTCCTTCTATTTTGACACCCATCAGTAACCAACAAAGGCGAATGATCCGAGCCTATCCTAGTTTCCACCTGAATAACAACCATAGGAAATAACATCTCCCATTCTGTAGAAACCAACACCCTGTCCAAAACACACATAACAGGAACTTGTTGCTTATTTGTCCAAGTAAATTTACTCCCATGCCTCCTGAGTTCCTTAAGATGATGATGTGCAATAAAATCATTAAAGAGATTCGTCAAACCTATATCAATATTGCATTATTCTTGTCTTCAGTTGATCTAATAAGATTAAAGTCACTAGCAATCATAATAGGACAACAAACCCGACAAAGTTTAACATCAAGATCCCTCAAGAACAGCTCAGACTCCCTGTGTTGCGCAGGACCATAAACTACAAGACACTCCCATCTTGCATTGATATCTTTTTGGAGTAAAGTCATGCTGACATAAAAACCTCCTAGTTCCTTAGCTAGAACCTCATATCTGTCAGCATCAACATCCAAAAGAATACCCCCAGAGTGGCCAACAGCAGGTAACCAGCACCAATTGAATACTTTACTCCCTATCAAACCATTCAGCTCCTCCTTAGAGAAAGTTTGCCGAATAGTTTCTTGCAAACCAATAATATCCACCTCTTCCTTTCTCAAAAACTCCCTCAACTGTCTCTTCCTATCTTTACTCCCAAAGCCCCTGAAATTCCAAATAAGAGCTCTCATTTAGACCTACTAGTAGTTTTTCTCCCCCTCTTATCCACCTTGGCTATCGATACTCCCACCACTGTATCTATATTTCTATCCAGGAAACTCCCTTTTACTTTACTTCCTGTCATTCTGCCCTCCACATTCTGTTGAATAGAACTCCCTGCATGCTCAGCCCCTACTATTATATTGCTCTCTTTTGCTTTCCTCTCCTCCAACTCCTTCTGCAATTTAATGTTAGCTTCTGCAAGCCTAGCCTGCACTAATTCACTCGCTTGCAAAACAGATATTTGTTGGATATTCGAGCCAAACTCAGGATTAAATTGAACCTTACTATCTAAAGCAATCTTTTCTAAATATTCCGGGGAAACATAATTCAGAATTGCAAAATTATTATTATCACTTTTAAATGTACCTGACTCCTCCAGATTCTTGGACGCCACCAATTGAGCTGCCTTTTCAGTCATGGATAATTCAGACTCCAATGTCCTTGCACTCTTCCTATCAGCCTGAACTGTAATGGTTTTGCACCTCTTACTACCTTTTCGTTCAGAAATGATCCATCTCTCCCCATCAAGATCTTTGCCTGACTCTTCTTCAGTTCCACTCATAACCCCCACACCCATGTCACCTTGATCAAACACCTCATCCTCTAGAGTACTTTTTAGTGGCTCTTCCTCCCCTATCTCCTCCTCTAGATTCATCTCCATCACTTGGGCTTTCACATTAGCATTATTCCAGCAGCTTGTTACCACCTATTCCTGCCCTGGGCTAGAAATTTTATCCGGCGATCCATCAGGTCTAGGCAAAGAAAAAGAAGGACGGTCACTTTCTATGCTTCCATCAGAACTCCCTTTACTCACCTCCGAACTCTGACTCCCGCTCTTGTCTTTAATGTAATGAAGGGTTTCGCAGCATAGAAAACAAAAATTTTCCTACGATGACGAACAAGAACAAGCCAAGATCTGATCTACGAGATGCAAAACAACGAGCGAGAGAGATTAGATCTACATACCCTTGTAGATCGCATAGCGGAAACATTCAGATGAACATGGTCGGCATAGTCGTACTAGCGTCTCCTCCTCGCGATCCGATCCGATCCAAGCACCACAACGGGCGGTGCCTCCGAGCGTTGCACACGTACAGCGCAGCGATGACTCCGCCTTCCCGGTCCAGCGAGATATGGTATTGTGGTAGATGGGATCGGCAGCACGATGGCATGGTGCTTATGGTGGAGAGTATTTGCGGGCAGGACTTCGCCTACGCGCGTGAGGTGGAAGAAGAAAGGCTGAAGAAACTAGTCAAACTAGAGCAAAAGGAGCTACAGGCAAAAGGCTACGGCAGCTGAAAAATTAGGTCAAAACCTAACTCTCTGTGCGCCAGCCTCCTGGCTCCTTTTATAGGCATCATCGCTCATGTACGTGGACATCACGCAACCGTGAATCGATCTCAATCGATAGGATAAGAGGCCTGGCTCGATCGCATCAATGCCCAGGTTCTCGCACGTGTCGTGCACACCATAACATGGGCAAAGGCCCAGCCACCGGGGCACGTGGCCACCGCCTCGATCTGATCGAGCTCGGGATCGAGCGAACGGCCTAGCCGTCGAGGCGATCACGATACGTGGGGCGAGCGTGGCCTAGTGCAGCCGGCCTGGCGCTCGCAGTGTAGCTCTGCCCGGCCGGCCCCTTGGCGCGCGGCCGAGGCGCGGCCCAGTTGAGGTGCGGCCTCCTGGCGAGAAGCCGAGGCGTGGCCCAGCCGCCTGGCTCGGCCCAGGAGAGCCCAGGCCACGGGATCAGGTGATTTCCGGCTCAGCAGGCCAGCCCATTCGCCCGGCCTCCTCCGTTTTTTTTTCTTTTCTTTTGCCTTTTTCTTTGTAGTTTGTCTAGATGGGCTATAAAATTAGGCCATTAGCAAAACTTTGCATGGACTACATTTAGCCCTTATTTATTTCCAGTAAATAAATACATGTATTAATATTTATTAATTCAATTAATTAATAAATCATTAATCATCTTCCCGGAACAATTCCGTAACTCTCCGAAACAATTTCCATAAATCCCAAAACTACCCTAGCGTCGATGAGCATTAAGTGTGTGACCCTATGGGTTCGAGAATGTGTGGACATGATCACCATCAATAATCAATAGCGGGATCTATAAATCCATATTGACTCCCACATATTCAACGAAGATCATTATCGATGAACCACGATGTCAGGATTCAATTAATCCCGTATACAAATTCCTTTGTCTCGCGATATTTTACTTGCCCGAGATTCGATCGTCGGTATCGCGATACCTAGTTCAATCTCGTTCACAGCAAGTACTCTTTACTCATTCCGCAATCCAATATCACCCTGTGATTAAACTCATTAATCACGTGTTTGCAAACGGTGTATGATATTGATTACAGAGTGGGCCCGGAGTATATCTCTCCGACTTGGGAGGGACAAATTCCATCTCGATACATGCAACCCAACAAGTACTTTCCGATTACCTGAGAGACACCTTTATAATCACCCTCTCATAGGATGACGTTTGATGACCTCAAAGCTCTCTTTCGGTACTAGGGAGTGGCATTATCTTATGGTCTAAGGAATAGGATACTGACATAGGAAAAGCTACACAATTGTGAACACAATAACACGATCTAATTGCTGTGCTTAATTTGGGTCTATCCATCATATCATTCTTCCAATGACATGACCTCATTATTAATCGACAACTCATGTCTATGGTTAGGAAACCTTAACCATCATTAATCAATGAGCTAGTCTAGTAGAGGCTTACTAGAGATACGGTGTTTGTTCATAAACCACACAAGTATTAATGTTTCCGCTTAATACAATTCTAGCATGGAATATAAACATTATCATGAACAAGAAATATGATAATAACAATATTATTATTGCCTCTAGGGCATATTTCCTTCAGTCTCCCACTTGCACTAGAGTCAATAATCTAGTCAATACTTGCGCAGTCAACACCTATGGCATTCCGGTGTTACTCATACGCGTTGCACGTGGTAAACCTTATCTACGGATCTGACAATTTCAGGTCCGTTTGTATTTGCATATCTTTTGCGTCATCACGCATTACTCATCTTTGACATGAGATGGCATCGTATAAACTTGGTCTTCTGGTGAGACCTCAGTTTCTTGGCCGAGACTATGTTGTCACTATTGTCATACAATTGAACTACATAGTACTAGCACACTTTGAACTACACCTAGTTCTTTTGCTGCTTCTAGAGCAGTTATATACTTAGCCTTCATTGCAGTATCCGTCACAATGTATAACTTCAAAACTCATTCAAGTTATCATGGAACTTTCTTCCATCTTATTGTGCCACCTTCTAACTCAAAACAAATAGCCTAAAATTGAGATAAAATTTCAACTGTATATATGACAAAGCCAATGTAACACATTGCATTGAACCATTTGTCACTTCTACATACAGGATATATTCTTAGTTCTTCTAAAGTACATAAGAATATCTTTACTATTGTCCAGCGATCATCATATGAATGCTCGTAACCTTTTAGAGCATCGGACATATCTGGATATACATATCATGGAATACAAGAATGATAAAATCATTCTTGCGGTTTCACTCATCAAGTGTCAAAACACTTGATTCTTGGTTCAACCTCTTACATGCAACAAGAACTGTTCTTATCGTTTCCATATTGAACAGATTCAATATTTTATCTATGTACTCTGAGCAAAACTATATTAACGCCTCAATCTATCTGCATAGACATTGATGCTCAATATTTTGGTTTTGCCTAAGTCTTTCATCAAAAATCTAATTTTAATGAAAACTTAACAATATCAAGAAAGACACATAATTTCCAATGAACAATATGTCATCTACATAAAGCATTAGAAATATGTCTCAGCGCTCCCACTTACTTTCTTGTAAATACAAGCATCTTCAAATATCTTGATGAAATTAAACTCTTTAACATTTTCATCATTGAAGATTCCAACTTCGCTATGCTTACTTCTACCATTGAAGTTTGCATACATATCTAGCAAACTTTGAATCAACAAAACCCATTGGGTCGTGTCAGGTACACGTCCTTGGTGTGCATTCCGGTAGAGGAACGTTGTTTCGTTTATTCAACTATCATATCTCAATATGTAATTATTTGCTAGAATAATCCATATGACGAAGTCAGGGCCCATCACCGCTTCTTTGTATATAGTTGGTTACTATTATCTAATAATACCTCATCCTCAAATCTTGCTATTTGATGACGACCAACTTGGTTAAATAGGAACTTTGATGTCCGGTACTACAACATATTATAGACGCGTGAGCCATAAATGTAGTTGCCGCTTCCAGAACATTTTCTGGTGTTGCGCTACTCTGATCATCTTGCTCAGGTTCAATAACTTTATCAAGTTCTATTTTCCTCCCACTTAAACCTTTCGCGAGAAACTCCTTCATAAGAAATTCAATTCTTTAGCGACAATCACTGTGTGTTCGGGTTTGTTGTAGAAGGAATACCCATCGACATTCTTTGGGATAACCTACAAAGACTTACTCATCTGACTTTGGTTGTAAACATTTTACATATGCTTTGCATACCAAAATTTAAGAAAAGACAACTATAACTTGTACGGTGTCATTTCAACGGATCATGATGGCACTCTATTCAATGAAAAGCGGTAGTCTCTAAAGCATAATCCACAAATTATAATGGCAGTTTTATTTCATCATTGATCTAACCATGTCAAACAATGTTGGATTACATCTATCAGATACTCCATACTCCTATGGTGTTTCTCAAGATGCAAGTTTGTGGAACAATTTCCTCAACTCTTAGATGTTTGCTAAACTTGTAACTCAAATATTCTCCTTTATGATTCAATCATAAAAACTTGAATTTTCTTGTTACAATAATTTCTACTTCATAAATTGAACAATTTCAATTGTTTCATACTTCTATCTTATCAAGTAGATATACCATACATCTATTCGAGTCATTAATGAAATAGAAAATACACCATGATCGACTTCACACAATGGACTGCATACATCAACATGTACGATCTCTATTTAGTTAGTCGCTTGTTTTGTCCATGTCCCATGAATAAAGTTTAATCATCTATAGGAAAATTCTCACAAGCGTCAATCAATTCAAAATCAAATGACTCGAAAGTCCATCAATATGAAATTTCTTTCATGTTTTAATTTCCAATATGACTTAAACAGCGGTGCTTCAAATTTAAGTGAAATTTGTTTTGTCTTGCGACCTTTAGCATCAGTGTTATAGATGTCTATTTTACCAAAAGGATTTATAATAATCTATCCATCGATTATGGAAGATGGTAATAACATGAACAATAATTGTTCTCATAATACCAGAACAAGATAACAATTATTTAGTTCATAATAAATCTTCAAGGTTAGGTTTGATGCCTACAAAAAACACAATAACACTTTTATTTGTTTCTCGATGCGCATTTTTACAATATTCTTTTGCTGGTTATTTAGGCCACTGTAGTTCTTGTATTGTGTTGCTTTGTATGACATTTCATACTAACAATGCAGTATCGAATACCCAAGAATTACATTGTTAACGAGCAAAGAATCTATCTATAACATGTATATCATTTATATACCTGAGCTGGACAATTCCAGTATTTTCCTTTTCTACCAAATACTTTTGCAGACCCTATTTAGCGTTCCCTCTCATTTTAGAAGAATCTATCAACATCAATAGTGGCGTCAAGCATTTAACACATAGTCTAAAGGATGTTAGTCAAATACTAATGACCTTGGATTTCGCACATTGAGGTGGATCACCATCATCATATAATTGGAGTTCTTCTAGATTCCATTCTTTAGCATTCTTTTGGTATAGCAAAACAATTTAGCCGATACCTTTTCATCCATCCTATCATGACAACTTTCATGATGAAACTGCTATAGCTCAGAATGATGAATGCAAGTATAATATTAGTTCCCAAACTTTTGGTGATCAGGACGCCTAGCGTCTTCAATCTTCGCATACATTCATACAATATGAGCATATGTTCTTTTACTAAATTATACTTAATCATTTTCCAAACAATCAAAGTTTTAGATATCAAATATCTTTCACTCTTGTTTGTTTCTGAAACAATTCTTTCAGCTTGAAGATCACTTTGATTCTCAAACAATTTTGAAGATCAATTTCTCATGAAGGCAAACATATGATCTTTAGATACTAAACTTGAATCGTTGCTCTTTGATTAATACAATTTATTAATTTGCATGGAGCAAGTGAGGTTTGCTAAAATTGCAACAGGACTTAAACTTTAGACTTGACATTCTAACTAAACGGTACTAGTCCGTAAAGTGGTTATCCAGAATTCTATAGTTCTTTTAACTCAATTAAAACTAAGTGTCAGTGGAAAACGGTTGCCAAAGACTACAATGACTTATGCAAATACACTAAGATTTAGTTCATGATAATTAGTTCAAGTTAATCGAATTACTATGAACTCCCACTAAATTCAACATCCCTCGAAGTTGTTCAGTGAAGCATGATCCAAATTCACTACACCAAGACCGATCATCACGTGAGATGATGTAGCTTTAATGGTGAACATCAACATGTTGATCATATCATCTATATGACTCATGCTTGACCTTTCAGTCCGTGTGTTCCGAGGCCATGTCTGTACATGCTAGGCTCATCAAGTTTAACTCAAGTATTTTCGCATGTGTAAATCTGGCTTACACCCGTTGTATATGAACGTAGAGTTTATAGCACCCGATCATCACGTGATGCTTTAAAACGACGATCTTTCACAACGGTGCATACAAGGGGAGAACATATTTTATCTTGAAATTAAGTGTGAGGGATCATCTTATAATGCTACCGTCGCGATCAAAGCAAAATAAGATGCATAAAAGATAAACATCACATGCATATACAATATGTGACATGGTATAGCCAATCTTCGCGCATTGATCTCCATCTCGTGCGTGTTGGCATGATCTCCGTCACTCCACCATGATTGCCTCCACCATGAATAGCAACTACGACTATTGCTAACTACTTAGCGATAAAGTAAAGCTATTACATGGCGTATAAGAAGTTAACATGCAGGTCATACAAAATTATAAAGACAACCATATGGCTTCTGCCGGTTGTGAACTCATCGACATGCAAGTCGTGAAACATTACAAAACATGATTATTGCATACATCACATATATCAACATACACATCACATCTTGTGGCAATACCATATCACAAACACTCCCTGCAAAAACAAGTTAGACGTCTCTAATTTGTTGTTGCATGTTTTACGTGGCTTATGGGAGCTACGCTTAAGAACGGTTCTTACCTACGCAAAGCCACAACGGTGATATTATGGTTGTCTATGTCCGTTGTAAATCCCATGACTACTATAGTGAGAGAAACTGGCATCCACCAGCCGCATGTGTGGAACAAGCCACACATCAAGTGCGGAGCCGGTCTCGCGAACGAGGTCGCGTAAAGTTGGCCTGGACCGCTTCGATCTCACTATGCCGCGCCATAAGAAATACACAACTTAGAGGTTTGCAACTGAAAACATCAACGCCCGCAACAACATGGTTGCGTTTTACTCGTGTAAAACATCTATGCATAGATCTCGCTCCGATACCACTGAAGGGTTTCGCAGCATAGAAAACAAAAATTTTCCTACGATGACGAACAAGAACAAGCCAAGATCTGATCTATGAGATGCAAAACAACGAGCGAGAGAGATTAGATCTACATACCCTTGTAGATCGCACAGCAGAAACGTTCAGATGAACGTGGTCGGCATAGTCGTACTAGCGTCTCCTCCTCGCGATCCGATCCGATCCAAGCGCCACAACGGACGGTGCCTCCGAGCGTTGCACACGTACAGCGCAGCGATGACTCCGCCTTCCTAGTCCAGTGAGATATGGTAGAGTGGTAGATGGGATCAACAACACGATGGCGTGGTGCTTATGGTGGAGAGTATTTGCGGGCAGGGCTTCGCCTACGTGCGCGAGGTGGAAGAAGAAAGGCTGAAGAAACTAGTCAAACTAGAGCAAAAGGAGCTACAGGCAAAAGGCTACGGCGGCTGAAAAATTAGGTCAAAACCTAACTCTCTGTGCGCCGGCCTCCTGGCTCCTTTTATAGGCGTCGTCGCTCATGTACGTGGACATCACGGAACCGTGAATCGATCTCAATCGATAGGATAATAGGCCTGGCTTGATTGCATCAATGCCCAGGTTCTCGCACGTGTCGTGCACGCCATAACATGGGCAAAGGCCCAGCCACCAGGGCACGTGGCCACCGCCTCGATCTGATCGAGCTCGGGATCGAGCGAACGGCCTAGCCGTCAAGGCGATCACGATACGCGGGGCGAGCGTGGCCTGGTGCAGCCGGCCTGGCGCTCGCGGTGCAGCTCTGGCCGGCCGGCCCCTTGGCGCGCGGCCGAGGCGCGGCCCAGTTGAGGCGCGGCCTCCTGGCGAGAAGCCGAGGCGCGGCCCAGCCGCCTGGCTCGGCCCAGGAGAGCCCAGGCCATGGGAGCAGGTGATTGCCGGCTCAGCAGGCCGGCCCATTCGCCCGACCTCCTCCTTTTTTTCTTTTCTTTTGCCTTTTTCTTTGTAGTTTGTCTAGATGGGCTATAAAATTAGGCCATTAGCAAAACTTTGCATGGACTACATTTAGCCCTTATTTATTTCCAGTAAATAAATACATGTATTAATATTTATTAATTCAATTAATTAATAAATCATTAATCATCTTCCCGGAACAATTCCGTAACTCTCCGAAACAATTTCCATAAATCCCAAAACTACCCTAGCATCCATAAGCGTTAAGTGTGTGACCCTATGGGTTCGAGAATGTGTGGACATGATCACCATCAATAATCAATAGCGGGATCTGGAAATCCATATTGACTCCCATATATTCAACGAAGATCATTATTGGTGAACCACGATGTCAGGATTCAATTAATCCCGTATACAAATTCCTTTGTCTCACGATATTTTACTTGCCCAAGATTCGATCGTCGGTATCGCCATACGTAGTTCAATCTCGTTCACAGCAAGTACTCTTTACTCATTCCGCAATCCAATATCACCCTGTGATTAAACTCATTATTCACGTGTTTGCAAATGGTGTATGATATTGATTACCGAGTGGGCCCGGAGTATATATCTCCGACTTGGGAGGGACAAATTCTATCTCGATACATGC
Source organism: Dactylis glomerata (assembly GCA_007115705.1). Classification (NCBI taxonomy): domain Eukaryota; kingdom Viridiplantae; phylum Streptophyta; class Magnoliopsida; order Poales; family Poaceae; genus Dactylis; species Dactylis glomerata. Next base: position 1,659,007 of record QXEO01000199.1, on the reverse strand, counting down.
AACCCAACAAGTACTTTTCGTTTACCTGAGAGACACCTTTATAATCACCCTCTCATAGGATGACGTTTGATGACCTCAAAGCTCTCTTTCGGTACCAGGGAGTGACATTATCTCATGGTCTAAGGAATATGATACTGACATAGGAAAAGCTACGCAATTGTGAACACAAGGACACGATCTAATTGTTGTGCTTAATTTGGGTCTATCCATCATATCATTCTTCTAATGACATGACCTCATTATTAATCGACAACTCGTGTCTATGGTTAGGAAACCTTAACCATCATTAATCAATGAGCTAGTCTAGTAGAGGCTTAGTAGGGATACAGTGTTTGTTCATAAACCACACAAGTATTAATGTTTCCGCTTAATACAATTCTAGCATGGAATATAAACATTATCATGAACAAGAAATATGATGATAACAATATTATTATTGCCTCTAGGGCATATTTCCTTCATGTAATGACCAGCATCATCATCCTTTGGTTCACTCTGATCCTCTACCATAGGAGAAAAATAAGAGAAAGGAAACCCTGCACTCTGTTGCTTGTATGATGAACTCCCTTTACCACTAGATCCAGAAGGAGTAGATTTCTCCTTATTCTGCAGCCTATGCCTGTCCCACTCCTCTCCTAATTCCTCATCCTCCTCATCCTCAGCCCTATCATCCGGATCATCACCAGGTGAGTCCCCAGGCTTCTGCAAGTCAGATAGTCCCCAGACAACTCCCTCCGCTTCAATGCGAAATTTGAAACCAGCTGTATTGAGGAAAATCTCAATTTCCCCCCTAAGCTTCTTAGGATCCTTACAATCCACTTGAACCCTGACTGGTCCCTTTCCATTCAAAGAACTAGAATCAATAGACCTGGGGCGTCCAAAAGTCTTTGAAATTTCTTTCACACTATCTTCATTTCTAGCATCAGATGGAATATCAAAGATTTTCACCCAAGTAGAATGAAGCATAGATGATGCTCCCGGATCAAGGTCAGATTCCTTCAAATTAATTCTCATTTTGTTCAAAGAAGTAACAGTTTCACCCCCTCTCATACATATCCTCAGAGCTACCGCAGAAGGAAAAGTTACAAAGTATTCATCTTCAGAGATCACCTTAACATTCCATTGCCATTTCTCCTCCACCCAATATTTAAGTTCTGCTTCCACAACTCGCACTGAGTGAGATCCCTCCACAAGTTTCATGATTGCTCCCACCCCTTTGACTCCCCCTGGTTTGGCCACAACATCAATATCAAGAGCATAAAACCCCTGTCATGGAATACCAAAACCATAGATTTTGAGTTCTCTAGACTTCAACAAATCAGGGCAATTGGTTGTAATATGGCCTTCCTTCTTGCAATTGTAGCAGATGAGATTATTAGTACAAGACGTCTGGTAATGCCCTCATCTCCACACTTGAAACACTTTACTCCTTTTGCCGGAGGCCCCTGCTGCTGGCGACGTGGACCAAAATCATCTCTCCTGCCATACGGTGATCTCTCCCTACGAAAATCCCCCCCTCACGGAACCTATCGCCCCCAAAATCACCCCGATTGTCATACCTGAAATCACCTCGGTCGAATTCTCCACCATAGTCAAATTGCCTCCCAGAATTGAACTCCCTCCTCCCCTGACCTTGAGATCGTTCCAGCTTGTTCCGCAAATCTTCTTCCTTCCAGAGCTCTTCCCTTCTTCTGCGCTCTTGCTCCTCCCACTCCCTTTCCTCTTCCCGATCTCTTTCCCTATGAATTTGCAGACTGCAGCTGGTAAATGGTGTATATGCATGGAATCCTCCAATGAATTATTGAATTTGCAAATTGCGGCTGGTAAATGGTGTGCTTGCGTGCTTCTGCTAGTCCCTTCTGCTGCCTGCAGGTGACTCTTTATTCTGTTGATTAAAGTCAAATTCAAATTCTTGTTTGCATATTACAAAGAACAACTTGAGGCATTGACAATACGGTTTATGCTCATTTCTTTGCATTAATACAAAGCACATTCAGAGGCTGCCGGAGCTATCTGTTCCCTCCTGAAAAGAAGTCGGCATTGGAACTACGTTAACAGTTTGGTCATGTTGTAGAATCTGTAGCTTCCCTTCAGTAATTACTGTTATTTATCATGTTACTTTACTGTCATTTTACATGGCATATATCCACTCGGCAATTTGAAACTTTAGTAATGAATAATGTGGTGTAAAAGAACTCAAATTAGCATGTATCCATGGCAGAGGCGGTTTAATAATGCAGCAACTGATAAGAAAGTGTCATTCCTCTATCTATCAAATTTGCATGATTTTGTTAGTGATTTGGATGCCAAATGAAAGGGTTGCCAGTGTCTTCTGCGTTCTGCTTGAACAATACCCAGACGTACTTGCATTGGCAAGGATTAGTTGCCACATATATTGCCATATTGGACTTAATGATACTAGATACTCTGTATTTTATTTTAGGTTATGATTGTACTGAAACATACTCCGAGGAAACAACGGCATGTTTTATCAGGCGCACGCGATGCGGGATTGTATCGGCGTCGTTGCTGCGGCAATGCATCACAGCAGCAGAGACGAACTCGTGTGCTTCAACGAGCCTATGGTCAGACGGACGCGCGCGGCCGAGTCCTTGTATACTAGTACTCCCTCCGTTCGGAAATATAAGATGTTTTAGCTTTGTGAAGCTAATGTATCTAGACAACTTTTAGTGTATAGGTTCACTCGAATCTATACACTAAAAGATGTCTAGATACATTCACTTCACAAAGCTAAAACATCTTATATTTCCAAACGGAGGGAGTACTATACAACACGAATCGGTCACGGGATCAACCCGCCGGCGCCGTTCGTGTCAGGTGCGCGGCTCGTTCCCCTGGCTTTCATTCCCTAGCCACTGATCGCGGCGGCAAGCTGTTGCGTTGGCAGCAGCCCCTATCCCTTCCTCACGGTGGTGCTGCCGTGCTAGAGCGACAGTTGGATGATGCTCCTCTTCTAGGCCAGGCATACAATGTGGATTTTGATTCTCAAACCGTCAAACGTTCTGGATGGCTTTAAAGGTTGTGGTTCCAAGTTAAGTTTCACGAATTCTGAGGTTGGCTAATAAAATGCATGAGGATATTTCAAGTTTAGATCTGGGTTCTCAATCAAAACAAATTTAGGTTCGAATAAGACAGTAGATATTGGAGTGAATTCCATTTTTTAGTTGTTGTGCTAAAATATCAAAAAACTTGCATTATGCTGATTGTTCACTGTGTGATTGCTGAAGTTTTCACTTCAAAGCATTTTTTATCTGCTTTTCTCACTATTGTACCAGCCTCTGCATAATTATGCCTCTATTCTAAAAGTTTGGCTAACTTCATTATCACCATCATCCTCTCTTTAAACCCCAAAAATAAGGCTCTCTGATAAATCTCTGTATGTAGGAAATGTGGTACTCCCTCATTCTCAGTTTATAAGGCTTGCATGTAAATCTAGGTAGCTAATTTAACTTGTATAAAATATATTATTGCAAAATAGCCTGGTACCACACCGGTGGTAGCTACCCATGAAAACGGCGTTTGGTATCTGTTAGCAGTCGGTCCTCTCCACCCAACCACCTTCCCCGTAAAACAAAACTTTCCCCTTTGCCCACAGACCTCACCGCGTGAGCACCACACCGAATCCAGCGCCCGCCGTCGGCCCCGGCAGACCGCTACCCCAGCCCCGCCATCCGCCCACGAGTCTATCCCCGCTCCGCCAGGCAGGTGGAAGGAGTTCCAGCACCGGATCGTGTACGTCAGAGCGCAAGCATCCACGCTCGCAGACCACGGCGGCCATGGGCCTGCTCTGTTGCTTGAAGCACTCGGACAGCGGCTGCCTCAGACAAGGATGGGCTCCGCTGCGGTGACGAACCGTGCATCGATTTTGGCAGCAACAAGCTTTGATGCCCATCCCCGCTTTGCTCGCCTCCCCGACGCGGCCGAACCCCGTCCCCATCACGCTGATCAGCAAGAGTCAACACAAATCAAATTAAGGAATTACTACATCGTGCGATTACATCTGACAGTACTAGAATCATAGTTTCAGACTACAGTAGCTATCTACTAGCAGACGAGGAACCGATACAGATTAAAGAATCTCAACTCCAAGAATTAGAAGCCAAGTGCGCCATGGGCGTAAGCATCTGCAGCCTGCAGGGCACCGGCGACCTGAACCCACGTATCCAGGTGCCGCTCCATCGCCTGCATGTGGTTGCGGTAGGCGTGCTGGCGCTCCCGATTGATCAAGACGCCCGCATTCAGGAAGCCGTGAGGATATTTCAAGTTTAGATCTGGGTTCTCAATCAAAGCCTGACCAGTAGCGTCGAGCAGGGCGGCGGTCGACGACAGGCCTTCCAGGGTGTACGTGCAGGCGCTCTGGAGCCTGCCCATGGCGCCCTGCACCACGGGCTCCGGCGGCTCGATGGTGCCGGTGATGCGCGCCACGATCCGGGCCGCCTGCATGTAGACGAGGCCGGCGTAGAGTCACTGCGTCACCTCCGACGCCCGCGCGGTGAGAGGGGAGTCCGGTCCACGCCGTAGTTGGTAGGGGAGACAAAAGGCGGGCCAGGGTGCGGCGGCTGTAGCTCCTGTTGGAGAGATCTGGCGGGTCGATTGGAGGAGAAACCTCTAGTTCAGGCGTCCACTGCCGCCGACCGGCCGTGCTGCCGACGCCCGCAATCGGCGCCGCACAGGTACTCGCCGCTTGGCTCCGCGACTGCCGCCTGTTAAGGCCACCGTCAGCGTGAGGCACGGCCGCCGCCATGGCAGCTCCACCAAATCGGTAGGAGGTGGGGTGCGCCAGCAGGAGCTACGTGGTGGAGGTGGGGCACGCCGGAGTTGAGGTACTCCAGGTAGAAGGCGGGGACGCCGAAGACTAGCGGCTGGGCGGTAGGCTGGCGCCTGACGGAGCGTGGGGTTCGGGCCTTCGGAGGAGGAAGAAGGACAGCTGTGGAGTGTGGAGTTGAATTGAGCAACGGCGTCAGTGGGGCTTTCCTCCGTTAAGTCTTGATGTGGTCCGGATGCGGTGCACGTTGCTCTATAGGTCCGATCCAATGGCTGTTTAAGGGTGCATAGCTACCACCCGTGGTAGCAAATCCACATTATTATTTAGTATAAAAATTATACCATTAGAAAATAGAACATCTAAAGTTTTTATTGATATATTTTTTATAACATTTTTCGTATATTAAGTTAGTCAAATTAACAACCTAGATGCACGTGCAAGCCTTATAAACGGAGAAGGAGAGAGTAGCAAAGAGTAGATAATGGAGGCAAGTGTTTCCCTATATAATTTCATTTGCTGGTCACCCTTCTCACATTATTGAGAGGGACTACATTCACTAATGTCTTACAACATGATACATATTTCTTGATTTTGGATTGGACGTATTCCAGGGGCGTTAGTAGCAAGAACTAGGTTTTTGGTGAGTGAATGAGCAAGATACAGTCAAGGGTGGTGAAGCAGATCAGTAGCACATGGGCAGCACTGCTGATGCGGTGTTTGTATCGAGTGAGTCAAAGTTTATCATGTCAATTTTGCACTTGTGAATTTATTGTACTCCTCAAGGTCTACAGAATGCATCAAATTTGACAGGACATTTCATCAAATTGATAACTGAATATTCAGGGGAATTAGCAAACTGAATTTCCATGTGTCTTCTTATTTTTAGAGGGGAACTCCAGCCGGAGCAGCTGCACGAGCTCCAACGGGGCAGGGGAGAAGCAGAACGCGCTCGAGCTTCGACTACACTTGGGTGGCGGCGCCGCCGGTTTTCGGTCACCAGACGAGCGACGACATCGAGCTCGTGAGGGGAAGCTGTGCGCTCGTGAAGAAGAGCTCCTGAGGACCAGCAGACGGCTGGGTTGATAGCCCACAGGCGACGTCTTTTCAGGGAATTAGCTCACATGCGACGTCGTTCGAACGAATAGCCCACATGCGACGTCTGTATGCAAAAGAATTGCCCCAATGCGACAACCCACGATACAGCTTAAGAATTGGATTTACTGGGCCATGCGGGACCCATAGCTTATCAGGCTGAGCGTGGTGATGGCCAGAGGCGGTTTTGAGAGCAGGACCCACAACTTATCCAGCTCAGCGTGGTGGTTCCCACAGGATGTCTTATGAGCAAGGGTCCCACCATATTTCCACCTCAGATCATGGGTCCCACAACTTATCTAGGTCACGGCGTGAGCATGATCCGTCGTCTTGCCCGAGCCAATCGCCACTGCCCGTGCCATCCTCCGATCCCCTTTCTTCTTCTTCTTCTCCGGCGACTAAGCGCGGCAACACCGGCGACGCTGAGCTGGATAAGCTGTGATGTCAAGCTCCGGTACATCCTCCCGCCGCTGGCCTCGGTATGGTGTGGTGCTGATGACGTGGTGCCCTGATTGCCCCCGTACGGCGCCCCTGAAGCGGCTGGTCTCAACCACCGATAAGAATGGGAACCTCGGCCGGGAATTTGTGAAGTGTGAGAGCAAACCAGAGCCAGGGAAGGTGAGATCTGAGTTTATCCAGCTCCAATTGAGCTCCAATTTGTTGTTTTTAATTAGAATTTGGGATTTGTATTCAATTTGGGATTTAGGGTTCATATCTAAAATTTTAGGATCTGCCAAAATGTGGGCATTTTGAGTGGCTTGATGTGTACATCGAGCGGATTCGGCTGGAGTGCGCACCCAGGGAGCTCGATAACACGTCGGTGATGGAGCATTTGGCATCTGGCGACCCCATTTCAGCTGGTACTATGGGGTATGTGGAAGTGAAGGCCGAGCTGAAGAAAATTAACAAGCAGATAAAGCAAATTATCGAATTGAAGATGCAAGGCAATGTGATGGCTGGAATTTTTTATATGTGTGCTATTTTTCTCGGTTTTGTTTATCTCCTGATCATTAGTCGTTAGACAATGTGAATCAGTGTCGAGTAATAGTCAGAATGGTTTGTAATCTTACTATGATGGATATAATGTTATGTAGCTTGGAATTGAATAAAATGGAACACAAATTCCGGCAAAATTCGAGATGCTCTGTTTCCCCTGATTTAGTTTCTTCCGTTCGTCAGTGCAAGCATTCATCAGTGTCGTCAGTGTCGAATGTGCAGGGTAGTGCTAGGAAAGGCCAGGCCCAAATAAAACGCTGGCCAGGCCCAATAGTAAAATGTATACTTATAGAAATGCTTGTATGCAAACGTAAATTGGACAAACTTTCTAGCTAAGTCTCGATAGTTGGACAAAACTATATAGACTTATTTTTATGCACAAGTCTAGTTTCTTTTTGTTGAAAATTTATAGAGGAATTTAATAGATTACTTTTTTATGCAAAAGTGTAGTTTCTTTTTCATGCACAAGTGCTTCTTATTTTCATGCACAAGTGCTTCTATAATTCAAATTTATAGACTTGTTTTTATGCAGAGGTTTTTATGCACAAGTCCTTCTCTCATTTAAGTTTATAGACTTATTTTTGTTGAAAATTTATAGTCTCAGGAAAAAAGAAAACTTTGTGACAGACTAGTGCTTCTCTCATTTTTATGTGAGAACTTATAGACTTCTCACAAGTCTGGTTTCTTTTTGTTGAAAATTTAAAGAGTAATTTAATAGTCTACTTTTTAATGCACAAGTGTAGTTTCTTTTTCATGCACAAGTGCTTTTCTTATTTTTGGGTGCCCTTATTTTTATGCACAAGTGATTCTCTCATTCAAATTTATAGACTTATTTTTATGGCATTTTTATGTGTCGGCATCTGTTATGACTCGGGATTTTTGCACGAACTATAAGCACGATGGCCACATTACATTAATAAAACAATAACAATAGGACCCCGATAACAACATAAGTTGGGTTAACTATAATCCGACACATACGACAGACACATACATAGAAATATAAAAACTAGGGTCTATTATAACCCGATAACAACATAACTTCTTCTTCTTCGGGTCCCCTTCTTCTTCTTCTTCGGGTACACCTTCTTCTTCATCTTCTCGCCGCACCCCTCCTCCTTGGCCACTCCTTGGCCTCTCACTCTTCGTCCTCGTAGGGGAGAGCGTGCATGCCGTTCACGGTGGGGAAGATATTGTAGAAGTTGGTGAAGACGTTGTAGGTGGTGAATGCGATGAACTCGCATCCACACCAGTACACCTGGCCGAGGAGGTAGTGGGCGTCGTAGGGGTTGGTGAACGTGATGAAGAGGCCGATGATGTGGACGGCGTGGCCGTCGTACTGGTTCTGCAGGGCGAACATCGGCGGCGTGCCTCTTGGGAGGTGGCGGTAGCCGGCCGCGAGGAAGAACTCGGCGAGCTCCCTTGCGCTTCTCCACCTTGAGATCGCCGAAACCCTCAGCGATCTCTCCACGATCCTGCCGTTGAACGGCAGCTCGGGAACAGTGGCAGGGCGAAGCCAGGTTGGGCTGTTGTACTGCATGGTGCCGACGGCGAACGGTGGACCTTACCCTTGCTTGAGTGGTGGTGCCCGGTGGTGGTGGTGGCGGCGAACGGTGGGGTGGTGTGTGATCTGGGGGTTGGTTTGTGGGTGGTTTAAATAGGCGACGAGGGGCGTCGAGTCGATGCTAGGGTTTTGCCTCATCTTCATGGCATTAAGTTGGCACAAACGTCCACCTAAACATCGCATGGAATCGATGCCCTTTGACTCCATTCGGCGCGTGACTCTAAAGCTGCGTGACTCCATCGATCGGCTTGAATTGAGTAGCGTTTAGATTTGTTTCTGCGTGTAACACAACGGGTAAAACTCTGACCCGGCCGACCGAGCGACACGCCCGCGTGGAGATGTAATCGCTGCCATGCGACATGCCGCTGCACCAGCCCGCGTGCTTCCTTTTCAGACCTAAAATTGCTAGACTGCGACGCTGCATGGACATGGGCTGCTGGCTGCGCGCACGGATGCATGTTAACAGGCGGCTACGTTGGGATACGGGCTGTGGCTGCGCGCGCATGCATGCAAAGTTCAGATGGGCCAATTTTAATTGTGAATCATGGACGGCCCAGTACACAGATCCGACCATCGGGTATTAAAAAAATAAGGCCAGCCAATCACAGCTCAGAACCAGCCCTCCCGCGGATCGCCTGATATAGCTGCCTTTAGATCCTTCCAACCAATCACAGCTTAGCACCGGCTCTCCCGCGGATCACCTGATAGGTGCCGTCAGCTCCTTCCAACCAATCAGAGCTCAGAACAGGGGCTCCCGCGGATTGCCATCGAATCTACCCGCAGATTCCATTTAGAAGACAGATCCGATGTTCGTAGTTCAGCGTTAGGGTTAGATGGACGGTCCCTGTTCGGCGCAGACAGTCAACGTGATTTTGTGAGAGTTTGACCAAATTTCAAATGGATGTAACTAATTCAAAAAAAATCGAAAAATATAAAACCTTCGCACATAGTCATGTTATGTGATATAGTTGTCAAAAAAAATATAAACTTGGTATACTACTATTCGTATGAAAAAACCTTCACAAAATGAACAACCTCCAGTAAGGTTGGTAGATAGTTCAAAGGAGAGAGTAGAGGTTTTGGGGTTTTGAAAATTGAAATTTTTGAAAACCTCAATCTAGATTCATTTTGATGCAACTACACATGATTTGAAGTTATTTTTTCATTTTCATGTCTAAAACGTATTTTATTAATGATTTTGAATTAAAGCATTGTTTTAGAAAATAAATAAATAAATAGAAGATTAATCCAAAAAATAAATCTTTCTTCGGATTTATCCTATGTTTGCAGAATGGAAGCTAATATGTTTTTTTGGGAAGATTTAGACAATGTCGAAAAAAAGTTGGTTAGAAATGAGGTCGTTTACCCTAGCTTTGGAGCTCATTTCTAGCACATTTCTCATGTCTTAGTGTTGGGGGCAGCAAAAGGGATTGGATTGATCACGGGATGTGTATGATATATGAGAAAAGCATTGAAAGGTCAAACAAACATACAAAAGTGCAAATAGATACATAGGTTGAAATTCAAATTTAGCATCAAATTTGAATTTGGGCTCAAATTCAAGTACAAGTAGCATTATTACAAATTACAAGTTTTCACGAATGAAAGCTCAAACAAACATGCATCACACAAGTTTGCAATCAACTTAGTATCAAAAAAATTACATCACTTCCTCTTTGCACTCGATTTCTTCCTCTTTCCACTCTTTTTCTTGCTCTTGCAAGCAGGTTCTTCACTTGTTATTGTTGGATCTCCACCAAGAAGAATAGCCAGGCTCCTTGTTTTCTTTGGATCTTCACTTTCAGAAGGCCTCCCAAGCATAACACTACCTTGAGCTGGAATTGAATCCAAAGCTGATTCAATTTGCATCTGAACAGGTTCAGTTTGCAACTCCAAATTTGATTCAATTTGCATGTGAACCTCCAAAACAACTTCATCTTGAGCTTGAATTGAATCCAAATGTGCTTCTTCTTGCACATCCATAATTGCATCCAATCCAGCTGCTGGCACATCCAAAAGTGATTCAGGTGGCTGATTTTGCACACTTTTATCACAACTTAACACAATCTGCTCAGTTCTCTTCTTTCTAACCCCCCCCAATCCTTGCTTTTTTTGTTGGCCAGCAAGTTTCAACCACAAGAGGCTCGAAATCATCCTTCCTGAAAAGCAAAATGGGTTTGTTAATTGCAAATAATCATCATAAACATAAATAAAAGCCTTTTGAATAATTTTTTTGGATGAACAAGGACATACTTTGAAGGAGTGTAGCAACATTTGGCTGATCCAGCTCGGTGACCAAGTTCTTCACATCTCTTGCAACTGCATTCATGCAAATCAGTGTTAACAACATGCCTTCTTCCAGTCTTAGTATCTCTAACTTCAGCACTAAACAGTGATGATTTTTCCACACACAAATTATGAAGATTTCTGCTCTTGTTGACTACCTGCTGCACTACAGCAGGCAACTTATCCCCTTGCAGAAGATCATCCAGGCTTCGTCTCAATTGCCACAACTTTATGATCATGATTTATGTCTACGCACTTCTATTCTTGTAGACACTTGTTGGACCCCCAAGTGTAGAGGTTTGTAGAGCAGCAGCAAGTTTCCCTTAAGTGGATCACCCAAGGTTTATCGAACTCAGGGAGGAAGAGGTCAAAGCTATCCCTCTCAAGCAACCCTGCAATTACGATATAGAAAGTCTCTTGTGTCCCCAACACACCCAATACACTTGTCAGATGTATAGGTGCATGATACGTCTCAAACATATCTATAATTTTTGATGCTCCATGCTTGTTTTTACACCATTTGCCTATTGTTTCGTTACACTTAGTGGCACTTTTATGCATTTTCCGGAACTAACCTATTAACAAGTGCCACAGTGCCAGTTTCCTATTTTCTGCTATTTTTGTGTTTCAGAAGTGATACACAGGAAATATTCTCGGAATTGGACGAAACAAGTTCCTGAAGTCTTATTTTACCCGGAAGCTTCCAGATATCCGAAGGAGAGTAGGAGGCGAGGGACCAGGGGCCCACACGCACAGGTGGCGCGGCCAGCCCCTGGCCCGCGCCACCCCCGTGTGTGGCCGCCTGGCCCCTCCTCTGACGACGCCCCTTCGCCTATAAAGACCCCCCGACGGAAAAAACCTAAGTACCCGATCAGATTTCCAGAACACATCGCGATCCGCCGCCGCCGTCGACCCAAAGATCGGGAGGGTCCAGAAGCTCTTCCCGGCACCCTGCCGGAGAGGGGAATCGCCACCGGAGGTCTTCTTCATCGCCATGCTTGCCTCCGGAGCGATGAGTGAGTACTCTACCTTGGACTATGGGTCCATAGCAGTAGCTAGATGGTTGTCTTCTCCACCATGTGCTTCATGTTTAGATCTCATGAGCTGCCCTACATGATTGAGATCACCGTTATGTAATTCTACATGTTTGGTTTGTTGGGATCCGATGAATATTGGTGTTTATGATTAAGTTGCTGTACTGAATATTATCTTTTGTTATCTCTATGTTGTTTATGATCTTGCATGCTCTCCGTTGTTAGTAGCTATCTTGGCCGAGTAGTTGCTAGTGACTCCAAGAGGGGGTATTTATGCTCGATAGTGGGTTCATGCCTCTATTTCACCTGGGGGAGTGACAGAAACCTCTAAGGTGGTAGATGTGTTGTTGCTACTAGGGAGAAAACAACATTCATATGCTCAAGGGCATATGCTTTGTTTACATTACACACTTTGCTTAATGTAATTATCTATTGTTCGCAACTTAATACTTCTAGGGTGTTCGGATTGATATCCCCGGGGGTGGATTATTAGTCATAGATGCAGTTGGATGGTGGTCTATGTATTTTGTTGTAATGCCCAGAGTAAATCTCATAGTGATCTTCTTGACATATCACGTTATCTTTATTCTATCAATTGCCCAACTGTAATTTGTTTACCCAGCATGTGCTATTTTATCTATGGAGAGACACCACTAGTGAACTGTGGACCCCGGTCCTATTTCCATCATATTGCTATCACCTGTTTACTTTACTCGTACTGTTTACTTTACTCGCATATTATTACTGTTTTCCACTCGATACACTCATAACCTTTGTTTCAAGCAAACCGGTGAGATTGACAACCTCATCGTAAGTTGGGAGCAAAGTATTTGTTTGTGTGTGTGCAGGTTCCACGTTGCAGCTAGCAAGCAAGGCTTGGACGAGGCGCCATATATAAATTGTCCGCTGCTGTCGCAAACTAGCAAGCATCACCTTCAGTCGTCATTGTCTCTCCTCTCCTGATCGATATTAAACCTTGGTTTCTTAACTGAGGGAAGACGAGCCGCTACACTCATCATACCTTCCTCTTGGGGTTCCCAACGGGCTGGTTATTCACCACGCACAAGGACAGTCTGCTTCCACATCAACTGGTCGCCATCAGCTAATTTTCTGGCGCCATCAACAAGTAGCAGTGCACTAGTTCGGCGAAGAGATAGTAAAATACAAGCGGTAGTGATGATTATAAGTAGCAAATGTAACTTGGAATAAATATCGCTGCAAGCAAACATGTAACAAAACAGCAAGTAAATGGTGTGCAAAGCTTGGAAACAAGGCCTAGGGATCATACTTTCACTAGTGGACACACTCCCAACAATATAACATGAATGAACAAATAGATAACTTCTCTTTACTATGGTACTCTGAATTACTCTCCTATTGAATAACACTAATCATTGTGTAGTGCTACAGAAGCACCCCTTAAAGTTCATCAAGTACTTGACAAACACCACTCATAGAGATACCCAAATCAAAGCACAACTCAAGATAGATATTATTGCAACATAAACCAAGTTCTAACACGGTGCACACACTGTCAACATTACACCATGAAAGGAGGAATAGATCACTTCAATACTATCATAGCAATAATTATTCTCATAATCCACAAGAGATCACAATCATAGCCTAAACCAAGTACCACCATGATGCACGCACTGTCACCGTTACACCATGGCAGGAGGAATAGATTACTTTAATAACACCACTAGAGTACACATAATATCTGAATAATAACATCTACTTGTTCAAAATGATACAAAGCTCACGATCACATAAAGATCACATCATGGGAGAGAGAGGTGAACCACATAGCTACCGGTAGAGCCCTCAGCTCCGGGGATGAACTACTCCCTCCTCATCATAGGAGACAGCAAGGTTGATGGAGATGGCGGTGAGGTCGATGGAGACGGTGGAGACGGCGATGGAGACCGATGGAGATGGCTCTGGGGGCACTTCCCTGTCCCGGCAGGGTGCCGGAACAGAGACTTCTGTCCCCCGAAATTCATCGACGGCGGCGGCGAAGCTATGGAACTGTTTCTGGAAAATTGCCGGCTTCTTATAGGCGAAGGGGCGTCGTCAGGAGTGGCCCCAGGCCTCCTCACACTAGGGTGGCGCGGCCAGGGCCTGGGCCGTGCCAGCCCTGTGTGAGGGCGGCCTGTGGCCCCTCTCCTTCCTCTCTTCGGATGTCTGGATGCTCCCGGGAAAAAATAGGACTTCTGGCTTTGGTTTCGTCCAATTCTGAGAATATTTCCTGTGTATCACTTCTGAAACACAAAAACAGCAGAAAACAGGGAACTGGCACTGTGGCATCTTGTCAATAGGTTAGTTTCGGAAATCGCATAAAAACACCACGAAGTGTAACGAAACACAAGGCAAATGGTGTAAAAACAAGCATGGAGCATAAAAAATTATAGATACGTTGGAGACGTATCAGCATCCCCAAGCTTAACTCCTGCTCGTCCTTGAGTAGATAAGTGATAACAAAAGAATAATTTTTGAGGTGACATGCACCTACACAATCTTGATCATATATGTAAGCATTGTGAGCTGGGATCGAAAGAACTTAGAACATGGCATGAAAGACATAATCTTGACAATAAGAAACTTAGTAATCATGTTATAACATGAAAATTAACACAAACAAAAGATCATGAATATGAAACAATGAAAGTCAAACGTGTGTTCAAATCACAAGGAAAAACATACAAATGGTTTTCAGCTTGTCCTTCAAAGAGAGCAAAACATAAATGCATAGGACACCTTCAAGTTTAAGAGGGCGACTAGATACAAATAATTTGAGAACAAGTGAAACCAACATCATGAATCAATCAATGAAAACTTTGGGACAATGCACATTATACTCAGAATGACAACTATGCTCTCTTAATGGTGCATAAAGATAGAAGGTGGTGACTCAACATAAAAGTAAAAGAAAGGCCCTTCGCAGAGGGAAGCAGTGATTAAACATGTGCTAGAGCTTTTCATTTGTAAAACAAAGAGATAAAAATTGGTTTTGAGAGGTGGTTGTCTTTGTCAACGACTGGCAATGGGGTTCTTACTATCTTCCATACAAAAATGAAGCAAGTTTTTGAGAGAGAGATTGGCACTTTTTGTGCTCTTTTATAAAGCTTGGCAGTCCTCCCCACCTTTTTTCCTTTCACAAGCCATGGTTAACCGATTCCATCGGGTGCCCACCAACATTCACATTCCATGGAGGAGTGCCTTTTTTTCTTTTCTTTTTTTTCCTCTTTTTTTTTTCTTTTTGGAATAAGCAATATGGAAGATAGCAAATCCGACCACTACGTCCCCATGAGCTGAAAACAGTGTCACAAAATGAGAAGTATTTTGAAGGTTTTTTGAAAGGTAGCACATGAAAATTTACTTGGAATGGCTTACAAATACCATGCATAGGAATTTATAGTGGACACAATGGCAAACTTGGTTTTTAGGAGTTGGATGCACGAGTAGAGCTCATACTCAGTACAAAATGAGGGCTAGCAAAAGACTGGGAGCGACCAACTAAGAGAGCAATAACGGCCATAATCATGCAAAGCGACAAAGCAATATTAAAAGAAGCATAAGATGGCATCAAAAGTCAAAAACTAAATGATCATAGAGGCTATAGGCGACTTATTTTTATAGTCAACATGGTGTAAGCATGCGCCAAGTCAACCCAAATAAAGCATCAAAGGAGAAAACCAAATAAATGCTTCCATATAATAAAAACAACGCATGATTTTTTTCAAAGG
The DNA here is from genome assembly GCA_007115705.1 of Dactylis glomerata. Lineage (NCBI taxonomy): Eukaryota > Viridiplantae > Streptophyta > Magnoliopsida > Poales > Poaceae > Dactylis > Dactylis glomerata. Next base: position 1,643,500 of record QXEO01000199.1, on the reverse strand, counting down.
CTCATTAAGCAATCTCAGTTATTTGAGATAAGTCATGCTACAGCAAAACCACTAAGCATACTATCGAAAAGACATCAAGCACGACATGCAAAAGCCTAGGCCGCAGTCTACACAAGCTCCTTCTTGTACCACTTTTTTTGCATAAAGCTTTTTCTCTTTTCCAACACCATTCAAACTTTTTTATAAACACCTCTTTTGATGAAAACCAATAAATACCAAAGGCAAAAATACACCTTGATGAAAAGATATAACAAGATCTGAACAAAAATCATGGCGAAAACGAAAACCAAAAGCAGTAGCGGAAAAAGAAGAACACCCGGTGAAATTGTAAGAATGAAAAACGGAGTGTTCTTGGCAAATGAAAAGCGAGTCCATCTCCTCCAAAAGAAACATGATGTGATCTAACCATTTATTGCAGCAAACAAAACTAATAATGAAAACTAAAACAACTGACGCTCCAAGAAAAACACATAGTGCATGAAGCAATAAAAATATAGTGTCTTGAAAGGTGACCTGATTTTTGCCGATGAAGAAGGGGTGCCTCGGGGGCATCCCCAAGCTTTGACGCTTGTACTTCTTGGATATTTCTTGGGGTGATGCATGGGCATCCCCAAGCTTGAGCTTTTGTCCATTCTTCAACTCATCTCATCATTTTCCAATCCCTACACTTGAAAACTTCCTTCATACAAAACTAAACACAATTCTATTAGCAACATTAGTGTAAGCATAACTTATAATCAACCTCTTTTTGCTTCAGGTTTCAACCTAAAACCACCACATATAAAGTATATACTACTGTAGCAACTTCCCCAAAAGTTCCGTGATCAAAAGAACTCAAAAAGAAAGCGATAAAGCGGCAAACACAAATATTGGCAGAAATCTGTCAAAACAGAACAGCTGATAAAGGTCGAATTTTTAAGGCATTTTCTGTTGCTCAAATCAAAAAGTGTTCAACTAATGAAAGTTTGGATATAACCTGGGGAATATGCACAAGAAATCTGAGGTCCAAAAGATATACATAGAATTTTCACGAATTTTTACGGTGCAGCACTGAAAACTATTTCAGGACAGCAACATCCCCAAATCTTACCTCACTCAAATTAGAGGCTTCTCTTGGCACAACAACAAAATAAAAAGGATAAGGAGCGGTTATTACATTATTAATAACTTTCAAGACTCAAATAAAAGAAAAAGTACTAAAAATAAAACATTGGGTTATCTCCCAAGAGTGCTTTTCTTTAACGCCTTTGAGCTAAGCGCAGTAATTTGCAAAGATGCTCATGTGGGCGCCATATAAGAGCTTGAGGCAAAGGCGCCATATAGGAACTTAAAGCAATAGAGAGCATCAAAAAGCAAGTATGGAACACATTTAAATCTGAACCACTTCCTATGAAAAATAGTCTTGCAGAGAGGCAAGTCGTAAAAGCGCAAAGCAAAAAGCATAGGAAGGCAAAACAAGTATAACTTCAAGAATTGTAACACAAAGAGGGGAACTCAATATTGTCGAGATCCATCAAACCATGTTTCCATCTCTCATAATAACTTTGAGTAGCATCATGAATAGAACTAACAACACAACTATCACATAAAGCATCTCTATCATGAGCCACATGCATAAAAGAATTAATACTCCCCACATGAACAATAGTAGTAGGAGCAGATTCAACAGAATAATTATTATCATCACCATAATCATCAAAAATAGGAGGCATATTGTAATCATAACTAATTTTCTCCTCAAAAGTAGGTGAACTGAAAATATTATACTCATCATCATAACCATCACAAGCTAGAGAACAGCTATTTCGCAAAGCATATTCTTCAAACATATCATCATAAGAAGGAACATCACATAGGGGAGATAAAATATCATCAGAGCAAACTTTCTCCACTAAAGCTGGGGAACTAAAAATATCATGCTTAACAAAACCAGCTTCCCCAAGCTTAGACTTTTCTATAGCATTAGTAATAACAGTATTCAAAGCATTCATACTAACAACACTATTAGCATGCAAATTAAGCTCTAAAGGTTTTTCAATTTTCTCTTCAAACACTTCATATCTAAACTCAGGAAAAAGACTACAGAACTCTTTGTTTTCCATTAAGCCTAACTAGTGAAAATAAAAACAAGAAACAAAAAGATGTAATTGCAGAATCTAAAGGAAATAACTCCGAGCACTCACACAGGAGGATGCGAGTACCTTTTACCTTACCTCCCCGGCAACGGCGCCAGAAAAGAGCTTGATGTCTACGCACTTCTATTCTTGTAGACACTTGTTGGGCCCCCAAGTGCAGAGGTTTGTAGAGCAGCAGCAAGTTTCCCTTAAGTGGATCACCCAAGGTTTATCGAACTCAGGGAGGAAGAGGTCAAAGCTATCCCTCTCAAGCAACCCTGCAATTATGATACAGAAAGTCTCTTGTGTCCCCAACACACCCAATACACTTGTCAGATGTATAGGTGCACTAGTTCGGCGAAGAGATAGTAAAATACAAGCGGTAGTGATGATTATAAGTAGGAAATGTAACTTGGAATAAATATCGCTGTAAGCAAACATGTAACAAAACAACAAGTAAACGGTGTGCGAAGCTTGGAAACAAGGCCTAGGGATCATACTTTCACTAGTGGACACACTCCCAACAATATAACATGAATGAACAAATAGATAACTTCTCTTTACTATGGTACTCTGAATTACTCTCCTATTGAATAACACTAATCATTGTGTAGTGCTACAGAAGCACCCCTTAAAGTTCATCAAGTACTTGACAAACACCACTCATAGAGATACCCAAATCAAAGCACAACGCAAGATAGATATTATTGCAACATAAACCAAGTACTAACATGGTGCACACACTGTCAACATTACACCATGAAAGGAGGAATAGATCACTTCAATACTATCATAGCAATAATTATTCTCATAATCCACAAGAGATCACAATCATAGCCTAAACCAAGTACCACCATGATGCACGCACTGTCACCGTTACACCATGGCAGGAGGAATAGATTACTTTAATAACACCACTAGAGTACACATAATATCTGAATAATAACATCTACTTGTTCAACATGATACAAAGCTCACGATCACATAACGATCACATCATGGGAGAGAGAGGTGAACCACATAGCTACCGGTAGAGCCCTTAGCCCCGGGGATGAACTACTCCCTCCTCATCATAGGAGACAGCAAGGTTGATGGAGATGGCAGTGAGGTCGATGGAGACGGCAGAGACGGCGATGGAGACCGATAGAGATGGCTCCGGGGGCACTTCCCCGTCCCGGCAGGGTGCCGGAACAGAGACTTCTGTCCCCCGAAATTCATCGACGGCGGCGGTGGAGCTACGGAACTATTTCTGGAAAATTGCCAACTCCTTTAGGGTTTTCCGTCCCGAGGCTTCTTGTAGGCGAAGGGGCGTCGTCAGGAGTGGCCCCAGGCCTCCTCACACTAGGGTGGCGCGGCCAGGGCCTGGTCCACGCCAGCCCTGTGTGAGGGCGGCCTGTGGCCCCTCTCCTTCCTCTCTTCGGATGTCTGGATGCTCCCGGGAAAAATAAGACTTCTGGCTTTGGTTTCGTCCAATTCCGAGAATATTTCCTATGTATCACTTCTGAAACACAAAAACAGCAGAAAACAGGGAACTGGCACTGTGGCATCTTGTCAATAGGTTAGTTTCAGAAATCGCATAAAAACGCCACGAAGTGTAATGAAACACAAGGCAAATGGTGTAAAACAAGCATGGAGCATAAAAAATAATAGATACGTTGGAGACGTATCAATGATCCTGATCTGGTCAACCATATCATGGACAGGCAACTCTTTGAAGTCCTTAATTCTGTTGTTAAAACTTTCTGCCAAATTGTTGTTTATATGATCACACTTGATGTCAGTGTTAAATCCAGACCTGTACCATAATAGAGAATGGTATTGGTCCATCCAAGGGGCAAATGTGCAGTCTTCTTCCTTTATCTTACCAACATGATATGTATATGTTGATTTAATGTAGCTCCTTGCTGCTGGCCACAACCTGCCATAAACATATCCTTTGAATTTCCTTATAATATTCATCCACATATGGCCAAAGCAGTCCCTCTGTTCAGAATGGGGAAAAATATTCTTCACTGCATTCTCAAGCCCTTTGCATGCATCAGTGTGAACTGCCAAAGGTGAGACTGGCCCTATGCATCTTTTCAACTGTATCATGAACCATGTCCATGAAGCCTCTGTCTCAGACTGAAACTTGCCAATTGCCACAGGGAACATCTAATTGTGTCCATCTAAAGCATTGCAAGCTGCAAGTTGACCATTCCACTTGCCAGTCAAAAATGTTGAGTCTATGCTCAAATATGGACGGCAGCCTGCTTTGAAGCCATCTATGCAAGGCTTCAAAGCCATGAAAAATTTGGAGAAATATACTTTCCCATCTGCTGTAACCTCAGTATCTATCTCCACAACACTTCCAGGTGACCTCATTTTAACTTCTGCTTTAAAGTTAAAAAGCATTCTGAAGGTGTTTGCCTAATCACCATATAACTCTTTCATTGCCCTTTGCTTTGCCTTCCACAATGTATTATACTTCAACTTAATGGGGTAATTCTTTTCCAAGTCTATCATTAGTTTCTTTGCAGTGGTATTTGGTGTCTTGGCTAAAATAGGCCTGATTTTTTTAGCAACCCAAAGTTGTGATGTCATGGTTGTAACTTTCTGAGAAGTTGTAATACAAGTATGCTGTTTTGAAATTTGATTCACTCTTATTGTTCTTCCATCAGGTTGGCGTCTAGCAGATATATACCACTTGCAAGGCTTGGCACCACCATCAAAACCTTTGCACTTTGCATATAACTTCCTTTTATCTGTCCACACAGTCTTGGTTTCAAACTCATGTTTGACTGCATAAGTCTTGAAACACATCCTAAACTCATCCATGGTTGGAAACAATGTTCCTACTTCAATAACTGAATTTTCTTTGTCATAAACACACATAAACTCATCATCATGTGTATCATCTACATCAATTGCAGCATTTTTAATCAACTCTAAATCTATATCTTCTTCATCATCCTGTCTTGCTTGTCTATTACCATCATCATCAGCTTTATCACTCTCCTTCTTTTTGTCTTCCTCGTCCACATGAATGCCGAACAGATTGGCCATTTCAATGTCAGATATTGGTGCAATGACCAAATCAGTCTGGTCATTTATATCAACTGTGTTCCAATCAACAGTTACAACATTGTCAACAGCTTCCCCTGTCAACACTATCACTTCAGTAAGAATGGGTTGAGTGTGCCTCTTTGCAGCCCAATCATCTTCTGCCATCTGTGCAGCCAATTTGGAGGGAATATATCCAAACCTCGAATCACCTTTCAGTTCTATCAGCTCTGCAAAAACTCAGCATGTTTGCTATCCCAGCCCTTCTGTCGATCGATTTCCTCAACCATTTCATCCCCATCCTCAATCTTAACATACTCACCTTTCCAATCATCGTATCGTAACAAACTTAATTCTTGTTCCGGCCCCCAAAGAACACTCTCCCCAATTTTTTCAACCAAATTCCTCACAGCCTGCTCTTCCATTATTTGTAGTTCTTGGGGATCAAGGTCACAAAAATTGATCTCCAATAGCACAGATGTCTCTTTCTCAATGGGATGCATGCTACCATCAGCTAATATTGCTCTACCGGGGAACAATCTGATACTAAAAAATGGTAGGGGTAGTACTCGGGACATCATCGTCCCCGCCATCGCCTCCCCTGTTTTTCGATGGTGGCGCCCACTGTGAGGTAGCGAGGCTAAAATCATATAGAAAAAAGGTGCAGAGGTGCGTGTAGTACCTATTAGAAGGCTGCTCCATCTCGTTTCCATCGTCCAGCACACTCGGCGGCCACAATCTAGGGTTCAAATACCATGCTCAGATCTAAATTCAGAAGGATTGGAGGAGAATTAGAGCTTAAAATGCAACTCACTGAGTTTCCCGTAGAAGGAAATCTCCGCCGCCGCCGCCGTCGGCGAGAATGTGCCGCCGGCGCCGCTTTGCAAGGAAGGTGAGCTCCGCCGCCGCCGCCAGCTACAGGGGAGTGACACGCGCGGGCTGGGTAGGAAACGACGGTTGACTCGTTCCGACATATTAACTTAACTGCCATGTGTTTGTCTTAACCGAAACCGAACCCTAACCAACATAACTGTGTCCTTGATGACCGTTTTATCGGCGTGCTGGCATGTGTCGCATTTGAGTTATTTCTTTGCCAAAACCCGTCGCATTTGAGCTATTTCATGCAACGACGTCGCATGTGAGCGAATTCCCTGCTAAGACGTCGCCTATGGGCTATCAACCCCAGACGGCTCGTGATGGGAAGCTCAGCGAGGCAGAGCTCCTTTCAAGCGGAGGAGGGTGGAGGAGGGTGGAGGAGGCGGCGGGGTGCCGTTCCTCAGCGACCCACCGGCGGAGCTCCTACTCGAACGGAGGAGGGTGGAGGAGGAAGCGGCAGAGCTCCTCCTCTGCGGAGGACGACGGAGGCGTACAGCGGCGAAGGACGGAGAAAGCGTACAGCGGCAGGGGACGGCGCCACGGAGGATGGCGAGTGACGGCCATTGATAGCCGGGGGCGGTCGGGACAGATGCAGTCAAAAACAATATTTGCCGTAAGCTTCCCCGTAGGGGTTCTGTTCATTATATACACGAACGTACAAGGAGGCAGGCCAGGCATCGGCCTCGACCACAAGTCGGTCGGGCGGCCAGGGCTTGCCGTGCACGCCACAACCACAGATCGATCGGGCTGCACACAACGTCGGCAGCGTATACGAATCGTATACGAGTCAGACTCTATTCTAACTTTAACACTCCCCCTCAATCTAAACCGTCGTGAACAAGGTTAAGATTGGACCTAAACTTACGAAGTGTTAGCTGAGTTACGGGCTTTGTAAACATATCAGCAATCTGATCTTCAGAACTGATGAACCGAACCGTGAGAGAGCCCAAAGCAACCTTCTCCCGTACAAAATGAAAATCGATCTCGATATGCTTGGTGCGAGCGTGAAACATCGGATTCGCAGACAAGTAAGTAGCACCAAGATTATCACACCAAAGCACTAGCGGACGAGACTGACGAACACCAAGTTCGGTGAGCACTGACTGGATCCAAACAACTTCAGCGGTTCCATTAGCAAGCGCCTTATATTCAGCTTCTGTACTAGAGCGAGAGACGGTGGGCTGTTTGCGAGAACTCCAGGAGACCAAGTTACCTCCGAGAAAAACAGCAAAATCACCGGTAGAGCGACGATCATCGGGGCAACCGGCCCAATCGGCATCAGTGTAGACATCAAGCATGGTAGAGGTCGTAGGCTGAAACTGCAGACCAGTAGAGAGAGTACCTTTCACATACCGGAGAATTCGCTTAACTGCCTCATAATGAACAGTCGTGGGCTGTGACAAAAACTGACAGACTTTGTTCACAGCAAAGGACAAATCTGGTCGAGTGAGCGTAAGATACTGCAGACCACCAACAAGACTCCGGTAGGAAAAAGCATCATCAGGGCCAAGAGGATGACCCGCCTCACGAGACAACTTGTCCGTCGAAGACATAGGAGTGGTGACAGAACGACAACTCTCCATGTTGGCACGATGCAACAAATCAAGCGCATACTTGTGTTGAGTAAGGACCAATCCCTTGGCGGTAGAAGAAGCCTCGATGCCGAGAAAATACTCAAGAGGACCAAGATCCTTAATAGGAAACGTGCCCGAGAGAGTCTGAACAACGCGATCCACGTCAGTCACAGACGAGCCAGCGATGACAATGTCGTCGACATAGACAAGCATAAAAATCTGAACACCATGATGAGCATAGATGAATAGAGAAGTATCGGCCTTGCTGGAGACAAACCCCAGCTGAAGAAGACGATCACTGAGACGTGCGTACCAGGCACGTGGAGACTGCTTAAGTCCATAAAGCGCTCGCTGAAGCTTGCAAACATGATGAGGAAGCTGAGGATCCTCAAAACCAGGCGGCTGCTGCATATAAACATCTTCCTCAAGAAAGCCATGGAGGAAGGCATTACTGACATCGATCTGTCGAAGACACCAACCTCGAGACACTGCCAAGGAGAGCACAAGTCGTATCGTAACAGGCTTAACTACCGGACTGAAGGTGTCATGGTAGTCAATACCCTGCTGTTGAGTAAATCCACGTGCAACCAGCCGAGCCTTGTGCTTGTCTACAGAACCATCTGGACAAAACTTGGTCTTGAATATCCATTTGCTGCCAACAATATTCGTGCCAGGAGGACGAGGTACCAACGACCAGGTACGATTAGTGATAAGGGCATCAAATTCTGCCTCCATGGCAGACCTCCAGGCTGGTTCCGAGAGCGCAACCCGATGAGAGGTCGGAGTGACCAGAAAAGCACCGCGACGATGAGGATCGTAGCGCACAGTCCCATCTGTATATTCCTTAGGACGATGCACACCGAGGCGATGTCGAGTGACCATCGGGTGCGGAGCAGCTGCAGCGTGTTGAGGCGACACTGATTCATCTTCTGGCGAAAGCGGCCCAGCAGATTGCGGCGAAGGAGTCCCAGCAGAGCCTGGCGAAGATGGGCCAGGAGAGGGTGGCGACGATGGTGCAGTGGGCGTGCCAGGCGATGACACGGGCGATCGCGGGGGAGAGGACGACGGCCCAGCAGACTGAGCCGGCCCACGTAGCGACGGCGCGCCCCGGGAAGCAGCAGGCTCTCCAGGCGCGGATGACGAAGCATGCGGCTCATGCACGTCGATCGGGGAGACATCGCGAGATACCTGCACAGACACAGCAGAAGACATACTAGGAGGATCAACCGGCAACAAAGAAGTGTCATAAATACGCGTGTTAGTATTCTGAATAACTGGTTCTTGCGAAGGGAACGCGACAGGGAGAAGTTGAGAGACATCAACCGTGACACCTGGAGTGGCATACGGGAAAACTTTCTCGTCGAAAATCACATCACGAGAGATGTAGATCCTACCGGTGCTACGATCTAGACACTTATAGCCTTTATGCATAGGACTATAGCCCAAGAAGACACACATCTTGGAGCGGAACTCAAGTTTACGAGAATTGTACTTTCGCAAACTAGGCCAACAGGCACACCCAAAAGTGCGCAAGAAAGAGTAGTCAGGGGCAATCTGAAGAAGACGTGAAATAGGAGCGGTGTTCTCAAGAACAGGTGAGGGCATTCGATTTATGAGATAGCACGCCGTGAGAAAAGCTTCGTCCCAATAACGAAGGGGAAGGGAGGAGTGGGCAAGTAAAGCAAGTCCAGTCTCGACAAGATGACGGTGTTTGCGCTCAGCAATCCCGTTCTGCTGGGATGTGTGTGGACAAGAAACTTGGTGAGAGATGCCCGTGCGCTCAAAATAAGCGTGAATGCGATGATACTCTCCTCCCCAATCAGACCGAACGGCGCGAATTTTGGTGTTAAGAAGGCGCTCAACATGATTCTGAAAAATATAAAAGATGCCCTCAACATCAGACTTATGCTTGATAAGATAAATCCAGCAATAACGACTGTAATCATCGATAAAACTCACGTAATACTTAAAACCCCCAGAAGAGGATAAAGCAGGCCCCCAAACATCAGTGTGAACAAGCTCAAGAGGAGAATGAGTAACACTCGAAGAATTATTATATGGTAATTGATGACTCTTGGCGCGTTGACACGCGTCACAAACGAAAGACTCAGAATCTGAGGAACAAGGCAAATCATTGGACCTAACAATATTTTGAACTACTTTATTTGACGGATGTCCTAAACGCTGATGCCATTGGGAGGGCGTGACTCTGGCACCGGAAGAAGCATGACGACCATGAACGGAGGCTCGATCAAACGGAAGAGGGTAGAGGCCACCACGACTTCTACCTCGCAGGAGGATTCTCCGGGTTGCCTTGTCCTTAACAAGAAAGAAATATTTATGAAACTCAATAAAGATGTCATTGTCGCAAACGAGACGATAAACGGAAAGCAAATTTTTGCTAATTTCAGGAACATGAAGGACGTTGTTCAAGGCAAGAGATCGAGAGGAACCAGTTAAACGAGAATAACCAACATGCGCAATAGACAAACCTGTGCCATTGGCGACCTGAACCTGATCCTTGCCGGGGTAGCGCTCGTGTGCGTAAAGGCGTTCGATGTCGTTGGTGTAGTGATCGGTGGCGCCAGAGTCCATGATCCACGGACTGCCCTCATGGAAAGTGGAAGTAGAGGCGGCGTTGATACCCCTGATTGAACCTGTTACGACATGCTAGGGCGTCGTGCCCCCATATGCCGCAAATCTGACACTGGGGACGGTAGCGACCACGGCCGCCGTTGCCGCGGCCACGCCCCCCATTGCCCTGTCCGTTGTAGCCGTTGGCACCGCCGCCATTGCGGTTGCCACGGTTGTCCTGATAACCACCTTCGTAGCCACCGTTGTAGTGGTTCGCGCCACCACCACTACCAGCAGGTTGCTGCTGTTGCTGCTGACCACCGTTGGGGCGGCCGTTGTTGCCGTTAACACGGCCGTTGCTAGGGGTGTTGTCGAACGGACGTCCACCACCACGCCCCTGATCGCCGCGCCGAGCGGCAGAGTTTGCTGATGAAGAGAAATCGCCGGCTTGAATATTCTGCTCGCGGATGGACTCGCAAGAGAGCAACATCAAGTAAAACTCGGAGACAGAGATGGATTGGCCGGTGTTGTTGAGGACGGCGAGCGATTGCTGAAGACCTTCGAACTGCGAGCCGAGACCGACCACCATGTAGTCGATTAGCTCGTCCTCGGGAACGGGGCTGCCGACCATAGCCAGAGCGTCGGCGAATCCCTTCATCTTGTTGAAGAAGTCGGTGGCGGACATGTCATGTTTCTTCAGCGTCGTCAGCTGACGCCGGATTTGACGGACACCTGCCCGATTTTGGGCGGAAAACATGGCGGTGACGGTGCTCCAAACGGCGGCGGCGGTGGTGCGCCCCACCATCTGGGCGATGATGTCCTCGGCCATTGAGCCAATTAAGATGCTCATGACCCGCTGATCGGTATACCACCAGATGGCGTAGTCCGGGTTCGCCTGCGTCGTGGCGTCTGCGCCCGTGCCGGTAGTGACCGTCGGCGACGGCGCCTTGCAGGACCCGTCGAGGAAGCCGAGCCAACCCTGGTTGGCGATGTTGGGGACAACCTGAGTCCTCCAAAGTAGGAAATTCGTGCGATCGAGGCGCACGGTGATGGTGTTGGTGTATTGGGTGGGAGCGGCGGTGGGGAGAGCGGAGGTGAGGCCATGGGCGCCGGCGGCCAGAGAGGCGGTGAGGGAAGAGGTGGGGGCGCTGGAGGCGGTGAAGAGCTGCATCGCGGACGAGGAAGACATCGCGGCGGCTGAACCCTAGATCGGGAACACGTTGCTCTGATACCAAGTCAAAAACAATATTTGCCGTAAGCTTCCCCGTAGGGGTTCTGTTCATTATATACACGAACGTACAAGGAGGCAGTCCAGGCATCGGCCTCGACCACAAGTCGGTCGGGCGGCCAGGGCTTGCCGTGCACGCCACAACCACAGATCGATCGGGCTGCACACAACGTCGGCAGCGTATACGAATCGTATACGAGTCAGACTCTATTCTAACTTTAACAGATGCGACCTTTGATTTGAGTCTGCAAGGACCCGATTGGAGAAGAAATAAAAGTGTAGAGGGGCTTTTGCAAAAACGCATTTGTACATGACGGACGACGACGACGACGACGGTGGGTAGAAATTAGAACACGCATCCTCGCATCACTAAGGTCCCTTGGAATTGAGGTATTGGAGAAGAGCAACGACAGTCTGAAGGATGGTGCCCAGCACGGCCATGGCGCCGAAGAACCAGGCGGCGGCGAGCCACGGGTTGCCGAGGCGATGGCGGAGGACCCAGGCGCCCCACCTTTTGATCCGCGACCGGTAGTATGCGTGCAGCTTCACCCCCACCGTGTTGAGGTAGTGGTTGCTGGACGGGTCGAAGACGAGCCCCTTCGCCAGCCCCCGGAAGAGCGCGCACACCTCGGCGTCGTCGCCCAGGTGGTGCTCGATGATCCCGCGCCGCGACAGCAGGGCCACGTCCTCCGGGTTGCCCAGGAGCTGCGACATGAACACCACGTACGCCGCGACGACGTAGCCGGTGTCGCCGCTCGTCGCCTGGCCGAGGTACCTCTGTTCGTAGACGAGGACGTTGCGGAGGATGTAGTTGGTGGTCTCGTCGATCCTGTGGCGCGCCATCCTCAGCACCCCGTTCGAGAAGCTCACGTCCAGCAAGGGACACTGCGGCGGCCTCCCGTCTTGGTTGCACAGCCGCCTGAACCTGACGCCGGCCTCGTGGTACTCGGTGGCTCGCCGGAGCCTTCCGTACTCGCGGCGCGCGCCTGGTCTGCAGCACCCGAGGTTCTTGCTTGGCTTCAGGTAAGCGTGGCACAGGTGGACCAAGTGCTGGCATTCCGCCGGCGGATGGCTGGCCGCCGACGGGACGCCACGCATGATGCTCGTCATGGTTCTCCAGGCTAGCTCCGCGATCCCACTTCCGCCGCCGTCGCCATAACGCAGGCCGTACATCTTCTCCGCGACGATGAAGGGTATCTGGTTCTCCAGCATCATCAGGTCATGCCCGATGCTGCTCAGGACACCAGTCCTGGGCCTGCAATCCCCCTCTTCCTCGTCGCATCCGCCCGTCTCTGCTTCTGCCGGCTCGTCGTCGTGGTAGCCGAGATACTCGAGCAGGGTGATGAGCTGGAAGGCGTCGAGCAGCAGCATCCTGCAGAACGCGCCCCATTCCATGTCCACGTCCCCCTCGTACCGGCTCCTGGCGTCGGCCTGGATGGACGCGATGGCCTTCATGTACTCCACCACCGACGGCCCGCCGCCTTCCACAGCGTAGGCCAGGTTGCCTGGCTTCTCCCCGTCCTTGCGCCGCATTTCTACCGTGGCGGAGTCGCCACGGTGGTACGGCCCCAGGGACAGGAACCTCGGCTGGTAAGCGCCCTTGTCGGCGGCAAGGAGCGTCTCCGGAACACGGTAGATCTCTGCTGCTCGCGGGGGCCGTACCTGGCTAGCACGCATCTCGGTGACGATGATTTCGGAGAGCTCGAGGATGCGCCCGTCCTCGCCCGTTTCTCCTGCTTAGTAAGTATCTTTTTTTTTTGACGGAATAGTAAACTTTATTACTCAATAATTGTCAGATCTTTTACAAGCTGAGGCAACAGCTATTGGTTTGGAGTTGGTGAAGTCACTTTGCAAATATATCATTTGATTTCTCATTCTACCCCTACAAAACCAGCCATTATATAGAATTTACCACCGCTAAGTAATCAGCATCCCTCAAATCTTGCATCTGCTACAAGCGCACCGCATATATCTCTACGGATCCTATTAATTAAGAAATTACAAAATCTTTCATGCCCAAGTAATCAACAACCCCGCATATATCTCGTCCCACTAATTAAACAATCGCCGCCCTCATTTCTCCTTTGACTTTGCAGCGGCAACCGACGGGGATGCGCAGCGGCAAACGACGGGGACGCGCAGCGGCCGGCGCCGGGAAACACCAAGCTAAGCTCTCTAATCTAGATCGGCACCGGCGATAGCATATCCTGTCGACGACCATGGCTAGGCTCTCTGGCCGGTCCCTGACCCGACATGCTGGCCGAGCTTCACCAGGTCCCGCACCCTCGTTGATCGGAGCTCGATCTGGTCGCGTACCTCCGCCATGCGGAGCTCTGTGGGAACGTCGAGTGCGGCGCGCGCGGGCAGCAGCATGGACCGGCAAGCGAGCGCGGCAAATCTCTCAACAACGGGGCGAACTCGATCAGTGCCTAGCTCCAGCCTCTAGATCCCCTATCTTGTTCCTACATGTCTGCTGCGCCTCCTCACACCTCCCACATCCTCAGTGCCCTGCTTATTAAGCTCCATGCCGGTATTTCTCCTTCCCGAAGCTCTCCTCCCATTTTGACGTATTGATTACCTAGCTCTCTTATATCTCTTGATTTCGCTTGTTCCTTTTGGTTAAATTTTGGTGGCTTTGATTTTTGGCATCCGTTGGATCAGAGAAGATACTACAGCATTTGTTTCTAATAGCATTACCCTGTTCAGCCAATTAGCCATTAATAGGTCGCACGATGAAGTGGCTTTGGAGGTTGGAGACTTGGAGCAGCTTCGGTATGTTTAGAAAAATACCACATATTTATTTTTATGTCAAAAATATTCCCTCTCTAAATTATTCTATGTCTATAGCTTGAACAAGCTTTCAAACATCCATTGATCGTGGAGACAAACCAGGAACATGATCTGAACTAAGACAGACTGTAAATAAGAAATCGCCATCTCAGACCATCTTAGATTCTTAATGGAAATAGAGAAGGAACATTGCGCTATTTGTATCGAAAGATTTTAAATATTGTCAACCTCATGAAAAGTTTGTACCTAAATCTGCCTTTCAGCGCCCCCCATTTTAGCTCTTATAAATTTGACCGTCCATAATCCTACCCAGTTTTCGTACTAATTTCAGTATTGTGCAGGATGTAGGCAGAGCAACAACTATAGCTATATTATTTAAATTTTTGCAGAACTATGATTGAATACGGATTACCTGATAAAGCAGAAGCACACTTATTGAATGCTCACCATTTTGGCTGGAATCCCTTTTCCTGTCCGATATTGTACATGTAGAAGAAATTAAGGATCTCTAAAGGATAAGTGGTTTGGTTGCATTGTTGAGCTCTATTTTATTTGAGAGGAATCGATCAATATTTGTAAAGTAACCCTAGAGAAGGCAACATTGGGTTCAGTTACGCCAGAGGGTAAACATGAGCGTGGACTACCTGATGAAGAAGAATGACTCATTGAAGGAAATATGCTCATCCGGAGAGGATGGCCCAATTGTGGACCTTGCCAACTTTGCAAGAGAGCACCGGAGACGGCGGCGCATATGATTTTTCAATGTAGGTTCTCGCTCCGGGTGTGGAATGAGCTCAAGGAATGGCTTGGTCTTGCGGATTTAGAAACCAACCTTTGGGCAAACTTCGACTCCCTTGAGGAATGGTGGTGTCATATCTCCGGTGCTAATGGAAGACGACGGAAGGGCCTTTCTTCGTTACTCTTACTCACCGCTTGGGAGATTTGGAATGAGAGAAACGCGAGAGTGTTTAGGAGTGTGGCATCCATGCCTACTAGAGTGGTCTCGACCATCAAGAGTAATGCTATTTTGTGGGGCTTAGCCGGAGCTAAATTTTTGAGTGCCTTAATGCCGCGAGAGTAGGCCTATGTTTGGAGCTTTGCTCCATGTATTTTAAACTCTTTTAACTCTCTCT
This sequence comes from Dactylis glomerata, assembly GCA_007115705.1. NCBI lineage: Eukaryota > Viridiplantae > Streptophyta > Magnoliopsida > Poales > Poaceae > Dactylis > Dactylis glomerata. Next base: position 1,628,169 of record QXEO01000199.1, on the reverse strand, counting down.
TAATCAATGGAATAGGCAAAGCTTTTGCCTCGTTTCAAAAAAAATGTTGAGCAGTTACAGTTTGGTCTGCAGTCTCTTTTCTCGCAGGATGATGTATAAATTAAAGATAAGTGAGGATCTATTATATAAATCTCTAAAGGATAAGTGGTTTGGTTGCATAATTGAGCTATATATTATTTTACACGAAGCTATCTATATTTAACAGGTACCGTAGAGAAGGCAGCGCTAGCCTGAGTTACACCAGACGGTAAACATAAATGTGGATTATCTGATGAAGTTGGACCACACTCACCGAAGAATGAGAGAGGTTCAACAAGTGTTGAACAATCACCTTTCAGTCTGCAGCCCCTTTTCTCGTGGGAAAGCATAGAAGAGTCCTCTGAAAATGTTACCTTGCAGTTCATGATAAAATGGAGTTGATGAGTCAAAAGATACCCATGTGGAATAAGGAGTTGGAAAACCACATGTGCGAGAATATGTTTCAGACCATGGCAGCAGCGGTGATTTTGGTGAAGTTTTCAAAATTAAAGATTGTGCGTATACATATACTTCTCGATGGATGAAAGTATGCTATAACATATTTTCTTTGTTCTATCATTGATTTTTATAATTTCCTGGAAGAGTAATATAATATAGTGCTGAGATATTCTCTCCTATTGAAGCGTATCAACATGAACTGAATGGTACTGTAAGGATTAAAAAAAGTTTTTTCATGAATAAGTACAGATGGCATGTCAGCTAGACTTGTTGGAGGCTGCGGATTGCATAAAGTCTAAACATGGAAATTACATATTTCTGTTTTGCAGCTTCACTAATCCTAAGTAAGTATCCTACGATAAAGAAATTAAGAAGCCCATCCATTCTCCATACATTAGTTCTTCCTATAAAAAATAGATGCAAACGAACCTGTAAAGAACTTCCTTCTAATCATGTTAATTTGAAGTAAAATAGAAGAAACATTACAGACCAGCTATCTGAACTTACACTATATGTATGCAGGGGGGAGTTTCTTACTCGAGGACCAAAGTGGAACGACTCATTAGCGAATGCATTGACAACAGAAGATTTCACTTGGATAGATGTTTTGCTTTTTTACTGACTTCTAAATATTGAAACTTTCCAGCTGGAAACTGACTGTGATGGAGTGACCACACTCTGGAAGTCCTGGAAGAATAGGACAACAGTCCTGCCAATTCTCGATGAAATTAACAAGCTAAGTAAATTTTAGCTGTGGCTGATTCGCATGTATTTAGACACATTTAAGTGCGTTTATTCACTCGTTCCACAGCTAATATGGATTGGAGAGATTTTTTCCTAATGAAATGAAGGAACCTCCCAGCTTCATATTACCTTTGTAAGATGCGAGTCAAATTTAGCTGTTCACTTAACTGCTAACTATGCTTTGCAGTGTACCTGGTTATGCTTTTTTAAACCCATGTGTTCACGATGAAATCATTACTCTTGATCAAGTAATATAAGGTCTTCTTTTATAAAACAAATATCTGCCGTTATCACTGTTTCTCACTATAGTCTAAATCAGTCCTGACTATAGACTTTGAAATATTAGAAAAATGCTTGCGATGGCTTACCATTGCATTTTTATTTCTGGCTAAGTTATATTAACATGTATATATTTTTACAATCTAAAATTTAATTATGATCTTCATATACCCTGTAAATTCTGCACAGTAAAATCTAAGTATGCAATAGATTCTTGAATCATACAAGTATTATGAAGGTCATGCTCTATGAAATAATTTTTATGTCAAATTCACAAGATCCTTTTTCTTCTTTGTTATTTCATCAAACTGTATATTTGAAGTGTATTCAAACTTATTTCTATTTGGGAGAGTTTGAGAGAGAGATAGGGAGAGCGAGGGACATGAGAGGGAGGTGGGAGGTAGGGAGAGAAGAAGGGGGTAGGAGAGAGAATGCTTTACACGGTTTCAACCATGTTGAAGTTGCATTGTATAAAACATGGAAAACTTTGTTGATGAATGTTTATCTAATATAAAAATTTCTACTTAATAAAATAAAATTATGCATGTTTAAAATTTTATTAACGAGGCACTGTAACGGGATACATCGATATGGAACACGGCAAAGCTCGATCGACTCACCATTCGAGCAAGAAGAACTAGGTCTGTGTGGCACCGCTGCGACCTCAAATCCGTTTTCCGCCATTGGAGCCCGCATGCAAGCTGTCCTCACCGGAGCCGACCAGTCAGTTCACAAGCTAGTTGGGGCGATGCAGATATATATACTACTCCTATATAGCAGTAGCCCCAAGAGTGACAACACTGGCTACTCGAGAATTTATTCAGTTCCACGGCAAAGCTGCAGCAGCCTTGGCCGACCAGTATAGTAGTACACAGAAAGCACGAGACTGTGGGCGTGCAGAAAGATAAGATAGAGAAATAAGATTCCGTTGTAACATGCACCATGTCTACATGCGTTGACCGTACTATGGTCTTGATCGGCGGCGTTCTTTTCGTACTCGCGCCATCATATGCTGTCCGGCATGGGCGTCGCCGGTAGCCGGTATATTCGCCGGTTTATGTTCGCCGGCTTCCGTGTATTCCAGCGACGATCTTCTAATCGGGCGTCCGATGAACGCCGTCGGATAGGCTGTTTAAGAGCACCGCGCATGATATTACTCCCTCCGTTTTTAAATATAAGATGTTTTAGCTTTGTGAAGTAAATGTATCTATACATCTTTTAGTGTGTAGGTTCACTTAAATACACACACTAAAAGATGTCTAGATACATTTACTTCATAAACCTAAAACATCTTATATTTTGAAACGGAGGGAGTATGTTTGGGGCATAGCCTAATTTTGGTGTGTCTCCCAAACGACGCATCGATTTGAATAGTTTTGGAAAGAAAATACGATACATCTTGGAACCAGGCCAATTTGAAAGCGGCTTTGTGATAATGGAACCAACTAGCAAAAAGCATTAACGCTTCAAAAATCAGTGCTCCAATTGCGCTACAATAAAGTTGTAATTCACTAGTTATTTCAGATGCTCGCCAAAGCTGAAAAGACCAAATGGTTATTTGGATTTCTCGAAAACCCCCGCCTACAAACATTCCTAACGGATTCTTTAGTTCGGACCGACAAAGTAATGGCATTCGATTATTATCAACCTGACTGCAATCTTTTTCCATCGATAAGGATTACACTAGAGCAACCCCTACTTCTAATAGGCCATGAACTCGCTCGTTGCGAGACTTAACCCAACACCTTACATCACAAGCTGACGACAGCCATGCACTTGTGTCCGTATTCCCAAAGGCACCCCTCCCTTTCAAGAGGATTAGCGACATATCAAGCCTGGTAAGGTTCTTATCTTTACATCAAATTAACCACATGTTCCACCGCTTGTGCGCCCCCCTCCCAACAATTCCTTTGAGTTCCTTTCTAGAATGGCTGAGGAAGATTCCCCTCTACCTATCTTTGGGTTGTGTGCATTTAGAAACTTGAGCTGGGTAGGAGTCAGGAGAAGGGTGTCAGGGTTAGAGCTCTAATATGTCTTGAACTTATATCAAATTCAATTAATCTAAATCCTTGAACGAGAATACAAAGGAAAAGGATATGTGCAGAGACTCAATGGAAGCTGTGCTAACGAATCAAGTTAATTACGTTGTGTTGTTAGTGGAAGTTCTTCTAGATTCGAGAAAGAAGTATTCAACTTTTGTTATATATTACAAATTTGAATGAAAGTTAAACAAAAATAAGAACTCTAATCTAAAGTAGATGGTCCTCGTCATCGCCTCCTCCTCCAGCCGAGGCGTTCGATGGGCCAACCTTGCTGTCTATCGCCGCCTTCCAGGCGTCCAACCGAGCATAGTGCGTGATTTGATCCACGGTAGCCTAACGCTGCTGCGGCCTGGCAAGGACCTTGGTGGAGCACCGCCGATGGGCTGGGCGGCGGGTGCCAACTAGCCAGCAGCGCCTGACACCGGTTGCGGGCGTCGACCTCCATCTTGGCCTCGCGGTACACGCGATAACAAGACCAGGTATTTCTTATGCAGTGTGTCAGTATTTGCATGCTCCCACTATAGTACATTGGACAACAGCAAAACGTATAATGAGGTACATTAAAAGTACAGTGAGTGTTGGACTAACATTTATGAAATCTGACTCCACACTTGCTGATTGGACAGGTTGTGTAGACGATCGTAGATCACATTGGAGGTTTTGTTGTCTTCTTTAGTCCAAATATTATCTCATAGAGTGCTAAGAAGCAAGCCACAATATCTAGGTCTAGCACTGAAACAGAGTACAAATCTGTGGCTAATGCCATAGCAGAAGTGATCTGGATTAAATGACTACTTGGGGAGCTTGGAGTGAAACTGACTCAACCTCCATGCCTATGGTGTGATAATTTGGATGCTACATACTTATCAGCAAATTCAATGTTTATTGCCCGAGCTAAAAACATTGAGATAGATTTTCACTTTATTAGAGAGGGAGTTCTCAACAAGCAGCTAGAAATTCGCTTTGTTCCTTCCAAAGATCAAGTCGCAGATGGGTTCACAAAACCACTTCCTATTCGAAGCTTTGAAGACTTTAAGCATAATCACAACTATTATATTATTTGTCCTAAAGCCTCAATCAGTATTGGACCTGAAGTCCATTCTGTATGAGTCCTACTCGAACCCATGTAATCTCAGGATCGCTTCTATGATCGTTATATTAAGAGGAGAGATGACAGGCTTGGGGATTATCCCGAGTAGACCCAAAACGTGATATTTCCACCCGCCTCCCATGCAGTATGCTACCAGTAGTAGTAGCAACGCGTGAGAAATGGGACCTCCGTGGTGTATAACACTAGTAGAAAAAAGGGCTTTCATTCGTCCCTATTAGTTCCTAAACTGTTTGGTCCACAGCTAAAGGGGGTATTAGTCCCATTTCAATTGAAAATGTGGGTCAGGGGGCATTAGTCCCGGTTCAAACGGGCCCTTCGGTCCCGGTTTGCGCCACCAACCGAGACTAATGCCTTTGTGCCTTTAGTCCCGGCTCGTGGCGCAAACCGGGACTATAGGGCACCCTTTAGTCCCGGTTTGCTCCATGAGCTGGGTCTAAAGGGCAGTTCAAACGAACCGCCGCTCTCCCGCGCCAGTTAACACCGCCGCGATCGTTTCGGAATCGCTGCGACAATTACTCGCTTCGGTAATCTGCAACGAACAACGCATCGTGAGACCTCACCGACCAGCGACCTAATCACACACTGGCGGCCTCTTCTTCTTCTTCTCCCTCTCTCTAGTATATAAGGAACCTTCTATTAAGCTCCTTGATCATCATATCATCTCCTAATCTCCTCCAAAACCACCATAGCATCACCGCCCAAACCACACCAATAGCACCGGCCGACGATCGAGCTCTCTCTCTCCCTCTCATTTCAATGGAGCCGGCGACGCGGGTGCATAATATCACCGCCGAAGGGATGGAATTCACCATCATGGAAACTCTCCGTGCATCAATGGTGGAGATGTGGCTCCACGCCGTCAAGCAGCGGTTCCTCGACGCCGCACCGATCAAATGTGTGGGCTTGGACTGCGAGTTCACCACCCCTCGCGATAGGCTCTATCAGCGTGCCGCCGTCCTTCAACTCTCGGTGGTGTCCAAGGTTTTGGTTTTCCAAATATGTCGGGCCGATCATGTGCCGCAGCTGCTCAGGGATTTCTTCGGGGACCCCACCATTAGATTCTGCGGCGCGGGTATCGGCAATGACGTGCGCATGCTGCAATCATACAGAATTCAAATTCTGTCGGTGTACGACCTCCAAGTGATTATGCCGAAATCCACCAAGAAACCAATTCCAAGTCTATACAATCTGTCCAATGCTACTATTGGGACAAAGCTTGAGAAAAAGAAGAGGATCAAGAAGAACAAGAAGAAGGGCGACGAGAAAGAAGAAGAAGAAGATGAACTTATATATGGTTGGGCCAAAGTTCCATTAAGCGACAAGCAAGTGTTGTATGCCGCTCTAGATGCTCGCTTGGGTTTTGAGATTGCTAAGAGTTATTGGAAGCTAGAAGGCTACTAGCTAGATGTGTGTGTGGTGTGGTGTGGTGTGCGAGTATAAATATATATATGAAAAAATGCACTCCCTCTTGTTTGGTTAACAAGTCTATTAATTTTCGAATTTTGGATTTTTCAAGTTTTTTTCCCTTTTGAATATTTTAATTATTAAAAATTAATAATTAAATCATGTATAAAAATTATTTGGAATTCATTCATGCTTACTTAATCATTGTTGCTTATTTTGTGAATTTATTTGGAATTTAAAAAAGTAATATTATATGTTTTCAAAATGTATAGGTTAATAGAATTGGTAGCATACCAATATCAAGAAGTCGCGAGCACAGTCTTGGAAGCTACTATGGAAGGAATGGAGAAGTTAAGCGTGCTAAGGATGGAGCAGTGTGAGGATGGGTGACCGACCGGAAAGTGAGGACCACAAGTATGTAATTTGACATGAGAATGGAGTGAGAGCCATAAGTATCTAATTTGATATGAGAATAGAGGTGATTAGATATTAGAGAAATAAAGAAAATAGAAAAATTCCAAAAAAGAAAATATAAATTTTATTCCGAACGGACCTTTAGTCCCGGTCTGTGTTACGAACCAGGACCAAAGGTCCTCCAGCCGCAGCACATGACCCGGGCCACGTGGAGGCCCATTGGTCTCGGTTCGTAAATAACCGGGACTAAAGGCTCCAGTCTTTAGTCCTGCTTTATTACTCCCGGTTGCTACAACCGGGACAAATGGACCTTACAAACCGGGACCAATGTCTTTTTTTCCACAAGTGTAAGCATTTTCATATTAGTGTATCTCACCTTTTTTTTTGTGTAATATATGCAAATTGTTGGCGTGGCTACTAAGCACCAATTCACAAACTACTACTCCATCCGTTTAGAAATATAAGATGTTTTAGCTTTGTCTCGAATCTATACACTAAAAGATGTCTAGATACACTCACTTCACAAATCTAAAACATCTTATATTTCCGAACGGAGTGAGTAGTAGCGTGCCACCGCAGCGCGGTGGCGTGAGAGGTGCACTACCAATAGTCTTTTAGCATACTACCAGTATGCGTTTTTACTAGAGATCTCTTTTTACTACCAGTGCGATGCTTCTAATATATTATCTAAATAATCAAGAAAATGTTCTAGCGAATAGTTATATAAATATTGAGGGAAAATTTGAACGGAATTTAAGTAAATAAAAAAATAAAACCTAGATCTAGCGGAGCGGTGCCGCAGGTGAGGCAGACACAACACAATTCCGAATCGCACTCAGAGCTGATAAGAAGACACACGTTCAATAGGGGAAAACCGTGGGCATGCACCTTGTCTGCATGCATCAAGTGTTAATCGGCAGGTATTGCCGTCCATCCCTACACTTCCAGGCGGATCGATCCTCAGCTTCACCACCACTACGCATGGAAACGTGCTGTAGGAGACTCGATCGAGTCGTCGTCGGCCTGCTTTTGAGTCTTCCTTCACAAGTGGACCGGGTGCTACCCAAGTGGACATGTTACGCCGCACTGCATCATCACCTTCTTGGAGATTTCCGTCACTACTAGTCTACACAACGCCTCGCCTATAAATTTGCTCGCTCGACATCCAAGATTCTATGCATAACAATCCCAGCAACACTTTCAAGTCATCCGGCGTTTAAACCCGATCGAGCAGATGGGTTCCAAGTACTACTTGCCATTCGGCCTTTGCACCCTCATGACCCTGCTAGTGCTTTCAGGCCTCCTCCCTCCGGCGTTAGCTCGAGATATGCCCACCGTCTCCCAAGCAACCACAGTATCTGTATCTCCCTTCGACGCCAGCGGCCGCGGTCAGTAGCAGTAATTTATTTTTCTCCTCTAGATCGATATATATCATAACCATCTCATAATTCAACATTAGTTTCTTTGTTTGGTGCTGCTAGACAATGTTACAAAATACAGATGTCCACATGCATAAATTACTTTTGTGGGCATGTGCGACCTAGTATATGTACTTAGAAAAGAGTCTTGCTCATGTTTTCTGTTGGTGCGTGTGTTTGTTTATTTTCTTGAAAAGAGTATAGTACGTTGATAGTGCTAATTCCTAGCTTTGACCACAGGTGTTGATGTGGACAAACCCAGAGTGGGAGATCAAAAGCCAATAATTCCTCATTTCCCTCCTCGTACTTTTTGTCCGCCGATCATTTGCCACGGCGCTACCAGGGCAGCACATCCATGAGAAGAAGATTATGGCGGCCGGCGATGCAACCATGCTACCTTGTGGTGGGAACAAATAATCCAGTGTGCATCCATATATGACCTCTCGCTGGTTGTACCATTTATTGGATTCTCGCCCGTTAATTTGTTCTGTTAGTCAGGATCAAGTTAATCGATGTTATGTCGTTGTATCCCCCTTTCCAAATAATTGTGATTGTGAGATGTACACCAAAGTAATGTATGTTGCTTATAATACTGTGATTCGTGAAGCACCGCCGTTTGGCCCGTTTCCATGGATACACATATGATTTGCATATTTCCAGGCCGAAGGAAAGGACCCCTCTCTCGACCCCCGCGTCGCTCTCCCCAGGGCGACTCGGGTGGTTCCCCCCTGAAACCCTAGCGCCGCCCCCTTCCTCCCTCTCCGGTAACCCCTCCCCCTCGGAGGAAGCTGCAGGGCGAAGCCCTCGTAGTGGACGGGCGGCGGCAGGGATCGATCTAGCCCGTCGCGGCGGCGCTCGCGGGTCCATGTGCAGAGGGCAGTGGTGGTGCTCGGGCTCGCCGGTCCTTGCCGTCGTGCAGCCCTCCGACATCCTGCCGTCGATGGTGCGGCTCCCGGTGGTGGGCGCAGATGACGCGCTGCAGCGGAGACACTGTGTCTCTGGCGGCGACTGGAGCCCGATCTGGGCCCTCTCCGGGCCTGACTTGGGCCACTCGTTCTGGCTGGATGGCGCCGGCGTGATGGGGAGATCGCTGGTGCGGCGGTGCGGCTGGGCACTAGGCTGCCGGCGGCGGTCGTGCATGAGGGTCCGATCTGGGTCTTAGGGCCAGATCTGGGCCCGTTCTGTCTGATGCGGGCCGCGGCGTAGGTCCTGGTGCGGGGCGCCAATGTCCGAGCAGCTTCTGCAGGTCGCTCGTGGCACCTTCCCGCCTCTGCCGCCTGCCTACTGGCATGGGGCTATGGTTGATGGGCCGACAACGTTCTAGGGCTGTCGGGGTGAAGCTTGTGCAGGTCGTCGCCCCCCTTGCCTGTAGGTGCTGGCTTCTCCTTTATGGTGTGCTCGGCTGATGGTTCCAGGGTGCCTCCTGGTGGACCGTGGGAAGGATGGTATGACTGGGAGAAATCCCAATGTTGATGCAGGACGACGGCGACGCCTGCGGGCGTCGTTCCCTTCTTGAGGGCATCGTCTAGGTCATTCCATCCTTCCCCTCCCGAGCAATGGGGGAAACCCTAGACCTTTTGGTTCAGGTAGTGGCATCGCTTTTGCGTTGCTCCCTCCGTGGAGGCGTTGTCTGGATTGCTCGTGGAGTCCCATGCAGGCTATCGGAACCAAGGTTGGCCGGTTCTTGGAGTGTGGGCGTCTTGAGTGCAATGTACGCTGGTGCAACCTTGCTTGGAGGATGCTTTCCTCAGGTCTGACCACATCCTGCCATTCACTTGCCGACTTCTAGGCACTTTGGGTGGGCTGTACGTTGATGTGTGCCATCCTGGAGCTAGGGCTGGTTCTGTGTTGTTTTCAGTTATGGCGCGGTCTCGAGGCCCTGTGTCTTGTTCTTGTGCCCTCTTGGCCGGGAGTTAGGCAAGGCATGTACTTGTCGTGTGCTTTGGATGTGTGCGATGTATGCCGTCCGGCTTCATGTGTATGGTTTTTGGGTCCGGTTTCCCTTATAAACCGGATGATGTTTTCTTTCATAAACTTAATGCAATGACGAGCAGCTCTCCTGCTTGTTCTAAAAAAATGGATACACACATCAAAGTAGAAGCATTTATCGGAAATCTGGTTTGGCTCCTGAGTCCAAATGAACCCGTTTCTTGGACCAACCACCGTGCGACATCTTTGATGTCCAGGCATGTATACACCATCATACATCACTCGTATCATGTTTTATGCAAAGTGGCACCAAACAGGAGGGTCCGCATTCATTACGCCGGTCTGGGTGGGGAATTATCGGTCTAGTGATTTGAGCCACATCATGGACATGGGGAGACTGAGAGCATCTCCACTTGCCCCCCAAATGGCGACCGGTGCAAGCGAAATTGAGGCTGTTTTTGAGAGGGAAAGCACTGATTTCGGTATAGGGGCGACAGTTTCCCAGCCGTGCCCCCATCCCAAATTTGAAACTAGGCAAAATTTTGCGAATTGAGGCAAAATTCGAAATTTAACTAAATTCATTTAAAACTCGGCGGTTTTTACAAAGGTAGATGAAATTTAACTAAAAACAAAAAACCTAAACTACTGCATGCCCAGGCACTGGTAGAAGACTTCGTAGTCGCCGCCGTCGTTATCGTCGTCATCGGATGGCACTTCGTCCTTCATCGCCCAGGCGCTCCAGCCCTGGCCATCATCGCCGCTGTGCCACTGGCTCAGACCGGCATCGTCGTTGTCATCCAAGTTGATGCAAAGGCCGAGATAAAGCGCCCGCTCCGCGTCGACCTTCTTCTCGTCCTTCCTGGACCAGGCGAGGGCGAAGTCCAAGGTCCCTGGCTGGACCTCATTGAAGAAGGCGATGGGGAACTCTTCCGGATCGTCCGGAGCCTGGTACTCCAGCTAAAGCGCAACGTCCTCAGCGAGACGTTGTGCTTTCTTCGAATAATGAGGCGCACTGGGCTCCTTCTTGATGCGGGCGAGGGAGCCGATGCCGGTCTCCTTCTTGACGCGGGCAAGGGAGGCCGGCGTCATGCCTGGCTCCTTCTTGATGCATGTGAAGGAGGCCGGCGAGGCGGTCTCCTTCTTCACCCGGGCGCTGGATGCGCTGGATGATCCTGGCTCCTTCTTCGGGCGAAGGATACGGGTGGGCGCCGATTGTGGCGACCCGATGACGATGCCGGAGCTCGGCGTCGATGACAATGAGCGCGAGGAGGATGACCCCGGGCCGTCCATCCCGCGTGGTAGCCAGTTGATATGTCTCAAATATATCTATAATTTTTGATGCTCCATGCTTGTTTTTACACCATTTGCCTTGTGTTTCGTTACACTTCGTGGTGTTTTTATGTGATTTCCGGAACTAACCTATTGACAAGATGTCATAGTGCCAGTTCCCAGTTTTCTGCTATTTTTGTGTTTCAGAAAAGCTACACAGGAAATATTCTCGGAATTGGACGAAACAAGTTCTAGAACTCCTATTTTTCCCGGACGAAGGACGAGGACCGAAAGAGAGCTGGAGGGGGGCCAGGGCCAGCCTCACACCAGGGCGGCGCGGCCCAGCCCCTGGCTGCGCCCCCTATTGCTACTCGTGTGATGGCGCCAGAAAAGAGCTGTGGCGTTTAGTTGACGTGGGAGCAGTATGTCCTTGTGCGTGGTGATGACCAGCCCGTTGGGAACCCCAAGAGGAAGGTATGATGAGTGTAGCGGCTAGTTTTCCCTCAGTTAAGAAACCAAGGTTTAATGTCGATCTTGAAGAAGAGAGACGGTGACGACTGAAGGTGATGCGGACTGGCTTAGTAACTTCCAACAAGGGCGCCGTTAACGATACTTGTTGACTCGTCTTCGGCCAGCAGCAACGCGGAACCTGCACACACACAAACAAATACTTTGTCCCCAACTTGCGATGAGGTTGTCAATCTCACCGGTTTGCTTGAAACAAAGGTTATGAGTGTATCGAGTGGAAAACAGTAGTAATATGCTAGTAAAGTAAACAGTGCGGAAAAAATAAACAGGTGATTGCAATATGATTAAAATAGGACCGGGGTCCACAGTTCACTAGTGGTGTCTCTCCATAGATAAATAACATGCTAGGTAAACAAATTACAGTTGGGCAATTGATAGAATAAAGATAACGTGATATGTCAAGAAGATCACTATGAGATTTACTCTGGGCATTACAACAAAATACATAGACCGCCATCCAACTGCATCTATGACTAATAATCCACCCCCGGGGATATCATCCGAACACCCCAAAAGTATTAAGTTGCGAACAACAGATAATTGCATTAAGCAAAGTGTGTAATATAAACAAAGCATATGCCCTTGAGCATATGAATGTTGTTTTCTCCCTAGTAGCAACAGCACATCTACCACCTTAGAGGTTTCTGTCACTCCCCCAGGTGAAATAGAGACATGAACCCACTATCGAGCATAAATACCCCCTCTTGGAGTCACTAGCAACTACTCGGCCAAGATAGCTACTAACAACGGAGAGCATGCAAGATCATAAACAACATAGAGATAACAAAAGATATAATTCAGTACAGCAACTTAATCATAAACACCAATATTCATCGGATCCCAACAAACCAACATCATAGTATTACATAACGGTGATCTCAATCATGTAGGGCAGCTCATGAGATCTAAATATGAAGCACATGGTGGAGAAGACAATCATCTAGCTACTGCTATGGACCCATAGTCCAAGGTAGACTACTCACTCATCGCTCCGGAGGCAAGCATGGCGATGAAGAAGACCTCCGGTGGCGATTCCCCTCTCCGGCAGGGTGCCGGGAAGAGCTTCTGGACCCTCCCGATCTTTGGGTCGACGGCGGCGGCGGATCGCAATGTATTCTGGAAAACTGATCGGGGCCTTAGGTTTTTCTCGTCAGGGGGTATATATAGGCGAAAGGACGATGTCAGAGGAGGGACCACGGCCCCTCACGCGGGCCCGGCGCGGCCAGGGGGGTGGCCGCGCCGCCCCTGTGTGTGGGGGCCACGTGGCCCCCCTCCGTCAGGTCTTCGGATGTTTGGGAGCTTCCCCGTAAAATATGACTTCAGGAACTTGTTTCGTCCAATTCCGAGAATATTTCCTGTGTATCACTTCTGAAACACAAAAACAGCAGAAAACAGGAAATTGGCACTGTGGCACTTCGTTAATAGGTTAGTTCCGGAAAATGTATAAAAATGCCACTAAGTGTAACGAAACAATAGGCAAATGGTGTAAAAACAAGCATGGAGCATCAAAAATTATAGATACGTTTGAGACGTATCAAGCATCCCCAAGCTTAACTCCTGCTCGTCCTCGAGTAGGTAAGTGATAACAAAGAATAATTTTTGAGGTGACATGCACCTACACAATCTTGATCATATATGTAAGCATTGGTGAGCTGGGATCAATAGAACTTAAAACATGGGCATGAAAGATATAATCATGACAATAAGAACTTAGCAACCATGTTGTAAACATGCAAATGAACACAAACAAAAGATCATGATAATGAAACAATGAAAGTCAAACGTGTGTTCAAATCATAAGGAAAAACATACAAAAGGTTTTCAGCTTGTCCTTCAAGGAGAGCAAAACATAAATGCATAGGACACCTCAAAGTTTAAGAGGGCGACTAGATACAAATAATTTAAGAACAAGTGAAACCAACAATATGAGTCAATCAATGAACCTTGGGACAATGCATATCACACTAAGAATGACAACTATGCTCTCTTAATGGTGCATAAAGAAAGAAGGTGGCGACTCAACATAAAAGTAAAAGAAAGGCCCTTCGTAGAGGGAAGCAGTGATTTAAACATGTGCTAGAGCTTTTCATTTGTAAAACAGAGAGAAAACTTGATTTTGAGAGGTGGTTGTCTTTGTCAATGACTGGCAATGGGGTTCTTACTATCTTCCATACAAAAATAAAGCAAGTTTTTGAGAGAGAGATTGGCACTTCGTGCTCTTTTTATAAAACTTGGCACTCCTCCCCACCTTTTCCTTTCACATACCATGGCTAACCGATTCCATCGGGTGCCCACCAACATTCACATTCATTGGAGGAGTGCCTTTTTTTCTTTCTTTTTTCCCTTTTTTTTCTTTTTGGAATAAGCAATACGGAAGATAGCAAATCCGACCACTACGTCCCCATGAGCTGAAAACAGTGTCACAAAACGAGAAGTATTTTGAAGGTTTTTGAAAGGTAGCACACGAAAATTTTACTTTGGAATGGCTTACAAATACCATGCATAGGAATTTATAGTGGACACAATGGCAAACTTGGCTTTTAGGAGTTGGATGCACGAGTAGAGCTCATACTCAGTACAAGGTGAGGGCTAGCAAAAGACTGGGAGCGACCAACTAAGAGAGCAATAATGGCCATAAGCATGCAAAGCGACAAAGCGACATTAAAAGAAGCATACGATTGCATCAAAAGTCAAAAACTAAATGATCATGAAGGCTAATGGCAACTTTGGAAGAGTCTAACATGTGTGAGCATGCGCCAAGTCAACCCAAATAAAGCATCAAGGAGAAAACCAAAATAATGCTTCCATACAATAAAAACAACGCATGATTTTTTCAAAGGCTCATTAAGCAATCTCAGTTATTTGAGACAAGTCATGCTACAGCAAAACTACTAAGCATACTATCAAAAATACATAAAGCATGACATGAAAAAGCCTAAGCCGCAGTCTACACAAGCTCCTTCTTGTACCACTATTTTGCACAAAGCTTTTTCTCTTTTCCAACACCATTTGAAATTTTTATAAACACCTCTTTTGATGAAAACGAATAAAGACCAGAGGCAATAATGCACCTTGATGAAAAGATATGACAAGATCTGAACGCAAATCAAGGCGAAAACGAAAACCAAAAGCAGTAGCGGAAAAAGTAGAACGCTAGATTTTAATAAGAGTGAAAAACTGAGCGTTCTTTTGCAAATGAAAACGAGTACATCTCCTCCAAGGGAAATTTGTTGGGGTCCAACCATTTATTGCAGCAAACAAACAAACTAAACCAACTAAGAAAACTAAAACAACTGACGCTCCAAGAAAAACACATAGTGCATGAAGCAATAAAAATATAGTGTCTTGAAAGGTGACCTAATTTTTGCCGATGAAGAAGGGGTGCCTCGGGGGCATCCCCAAGCTTTGACGCTTGTACTTCTTGGATATTTCTTGGGGTGATGCATGGGCATCCCCAAGCTTGAGCTTTTGTCCATTCTTCAACTCATCTCATTATTCTCCAATCCCTACACTTGAAAACTTCCTTCATACAAAACTAAACACAATTCTATTAGCAACATTTGTGCAAGCATAAAATATATTCAACCTCTTTTAGCTTCAGGTTTCAACCCAAAACCACCACATATAAAGTATATACTACTGTAGCAACTTCCACAAGAGTTCCATGATAAAAAAGAACTCAAAAGAAAGTGATAAAGTGGCAAAAACAAATATTGGCAGAAATCTGTCAAAACTGGACAGCTGATAATGGACGAATTTTCGAGGGATTTTCCGTTGCTCAAATCAAAAAGTGTTCAACTAAGAAAAGTTTGGATATAACCTGGGGCATATGCACAAGAAATCGCAGGTCCAAAAGATAAACAGAGAATTTTCACGAATTTTTACGGTGCAGCACCGAAAACAGTTTCAGGACAGCAATAACCCCAAATCTTTACCTCACTCAAATTAGAGGCTTCTCTTGGCACAAAAACGAAATAAACAAGATAAGGAGCGGTCATTACAGTAGTAATGACTTCCAAGACTCAAATAAAAGAAAAAGTACTGAAAAGTAAACAATGGGTTATCTCCCAAGAGTGCTTTTCTTTAACGCCTTTGAGCTAGGCGCAGAAAATTGCGAATCAAGTAATATCAATGGATGAAGCATTAAGATCAACAGCAGAGATCTTTTCAACAATGAAGGAAAATGTGTTCAACTGAGTTTTTGAAACTCCTTTACGATCACGCTTTGGCACACTACTTTCATCGAAAAGATTTTCAGGGCAAATCCAACTAGAATTCTTTTCCCAAGCATCATGAATTCCTATAAGTTCATAGGGTATTGGTGTTTTAAAATCATCAGGCGTACCAACAACCTTAACAGGCGAGCCAAGCTTATTAAACTTCTTAAAAACTTTCCTAGCCTCAATTGCAATATCTCTAAATTCCGTGCGCAAGGTTTCTAAAATGAAAGCTTTCTTCTCAGGATCCTCAATTTCATGAAGCTTAAGGAACATGTATTGCATAGAAGAATTAAGACTAGCAAACCTAGCTTCTAACATGTGAACTAAATGAGCAGAAGCAACTTCATAGCTAGGAGCTAACTCAACCAAAGACTTTTCCTCAACTTCCTTATGCATACTAATGTGATTAAAGAACTCCTCAATGTTACTTTTGCCAATAATCGAACCACTACCTACTAAGAGGTCCTCCAGAACGAACTTAGGAAACAACATGATAAACTAAAGTAAAGAAATAACAACTACCAAGGATTCTAATTTTTTTGGGTTTTTGATATAAAAAGCAGTGCAGGTAAAATAAAATAAAGTAAAGCAAAACAAATAACAAAGTAAAGATTGTGTGTGCGAAGAACTCCCCTCGCAGAAGTCTTCTCTCTTCCCCGGCAACGGCGCCAGAAAAGAAGCTGATACTCGTGTGATGGTGCCAGAAAAGAGCTGTGGCGTTTAGTTGACGTGGGAGCAGTATGTCCTTGTGCGTGGTGATGACCAGCCCATTGGGAACCCCAAGAGGAAGGTATGATGAGTGTAGCGGCTAGTTTTCCCTCAGTTAAGAAACCAAGGTTTAATGTCGATCTTGAAGAAGAGAGACGGTGACGACTGAAGGTGATGCGGACTGGCTTAGTAACTTCCAACAAGGGCGCCGTTAACGATACTTGTTGACTCGTCTTCGGCCAGCAGCAACGCGGAACCTGCACACACACAAACAAATACTTTGTCCCCAACTTGCGATGAGGTTGTCAATCTCACCGGTTTGCTTGAAACAAAGGTTATGAGTGTATCGAGTGGAAAACAGTAGTAATATGCTAGTAAAGTAAACAGTGCGGGAAAAATAAACAGGTGATTGCAATATGATTAAAATAGGACCGGGGTCCACAGTTCACTAGTGGTGTCTCTCCATAGATAAATAACATGCTGGGTAAACAAATTACAGTTGGGCAATTGATAGAATAAAGATAACGTGATATGTCAAGAAGATCACTATGAGATTTACTCTGGGCATTACAACAAAATACATAGACCGCCATCCAACTACATCTATGACTAATAATCCACCCCCGGGGATATCATCCGCACACCCCAAAAGTATTAAGTTGCGAACAACAGATAATTGCATTAAGCAAAGTGTGTAATGTAAACAAAGCATATGCCCTTGAGCATATGAATGCTGTTTTCTCCCTAGTAGCAACAGCACATCTACCACCTTAGAGGTTTCTGTCACTCCCCCAGGTGAAATAGAGACATGAACCCACTATCGAGCATAAATACCCCCTCTTGGAGTCACTAGCAACTACTCGGCCAAGATAGCTACTAACAACGGAGAGCATGCAAGATCATAAACAACATAGAGATAACAAAAGATATAATTCAGTACAGCAACTTAATCATAAACACCAATATTCATCGGATCCCAACAAACCAACATCATAGTATTACATAACGGTGATCTCAATCATGTAGGGCAGCTCATGAGATCTAAACATGAAGCACATGGTGGAGAAGACAACCATCTAGCTACTGCTATGGACCCATAGTCCAAGGTAGACTACTCACTCATCGCTCCGGAGGCAAGCATGGCGATGAAGAAGACCTCCGGTGGCGATTCCCCTCTCTGGCAGGGTGCCGGGAAGAGCTTCTGGACCCTCCCAATCTTCGGGTCGACGGCGGCGGCGGATCGCGATGTATTCTGGAAAACTGATCGGGGCCTTAGGTTTTTCTCGTCAGGGGGTATATATAGGCGAAAGGACGATGTCAGAGGAGGGACCACGGCCCCTCACGTGGCCCGGCGTGGCCAGGGGGGTGGCCGTGCCGCCCCTGTGTGTGGGGGCCACGTGGCCCCCCTCCGTCAGGTCTTCGGATGTTTGGGAGCTTCCCCATAAAATATGACTTCAGGAACTTGTTTCGTCCAATTCCGAGAATATTTCCTGTGTATCACTTCTGAAACACAAAAACAGCAGAAAACAGGAAACTAGCACTGTGGCACTTCGTTAATAGGTTAGTTCCGGAAAATGTATAAAAATGCCACTAAGTGTAACGAAACAATAGGCAAATGGTGTAAAAACAAGCATGGAGCATCAAAAATTATAGATACGTTTGAGACGTATCACCTATGTGTGAGGAGCCCCTGGCAGCCCACTGATGACGCCCCTTCGCCTATATAAAGCCTCAGAACAGAAAACCCTAGGGGAGTCGGCAATTTTCCAGAAAGAGTTCCGTAGCTCCGCCGCCGCCGTCGACAAATTTTAGGGGACAGAAGTCTCTGTTCCGGCACCCTGCCGGGACGGGGAAGTGCCCTCGGAGCCATCTCCATCAGTCTCTATCGCCGTCTCCGCCGTCTCCATCGACCTCACCGCCATCTCCATCAACCTTGCTGTCTCCTATGATGAGGAGGGAGTAGTTCTCCCCCGGGGCTGAGGGCTCTACTGGTAGCTATGTGGTTCACCTCTCTCTCCCATGATGTGATCTTTATATGATCGTGAGCTTTGTATCTAGTTGAATTTATAGAATGTTATTATTTAGATATTACGCTACTCCTATGCTTTATTATTGTACTCTCCGGAGATACCTCGTATCATGGTGTAAAGGTGACTAGTGTGTGCATTATGTGTATCTTTTTGGTTAATGTCTCTATAAAATGTTGGTGTTTGTTGGAACCATCTAGTACATTCATGGTGATAGTGTGGGACAATCTAGTTTGGCTACCTACGGACTTTGAGGAGTGCTTCGTAGCCCTACGCATGATTAGTGTTCGTTTTCCATTGGAGAACTATTTTGAGTTGCATATTGATGATAGTATCTATTAGTTCAATTATGTTATATTTGTTGGGAGTGTGTCCACTAGTGAAAGTATGATCCCTAGGCCTTGTTTCCAAGCATTGCACACCGTTTCCTTTCAGTTTTGTTACATGTTTGCTCGCAGCGATACTTATTTCATATTACAGTTACTACTTATAATCATCACTACTACTTGTATTTCACTATCTTTTCGCCGAACTAGTGCACCTATACATCTGACAAGTGTATTGGGTGTGTTGGGGACACAAGAGACTTTCTGTATCATAATTGCAGGGTTGCTTGAGAGGGATAGCTTTGACCTCTTCCTCCCTGAGTTCGATAAACCTTGGGTGATCCACTTAAATAAAACTTGCTGTTGTTCTACAAACCTCTGCACTTGGAGGCCCAACACTGTCTACAAGAACAGACACGTGCGTAGACATCACCAATGCCGCATCGGCATTATTACCCGTGGGTAGTTGACCGCGGCGATGTGGTCGAGGGCCCAGGCGAGGGTGCGGCCGGTCGAGGACCCAGGCGAGGGTGCGGCCCGGGATGCCCCACCACAGCTTCCTCGCGGCGATATTCTTGTTTGCTGGCAGAGGGCCGCTGCCCTCGTAGTGCGCCAGCTCTGCGAGACCCTGCTCTGTGAAGAATGCCGTCCACTGGTCCTCGTTGTCGGGATCCCAGAGGGGATCGTTGCGCTCCTCTGACATGAGCACCTCCCAGTAGAGCTGGTGGATGGCGGCTTGCCACGCCGCACTGTGGGGCACCGACGGGATTGGGATCCCGCCGCCACTCAGCCGCCACGTCCCGGGACACCGAAATTTGGGCGGCGCCATGTATCGCGCCTCGTACAGGGCCCGTGCCTCCCACTCGTGGAGCTAGCGGCAGCCAAAGCCGTTCGCCTCATGGCCTGCGGGTTCCATCTCAGCGGCGTGGGAGAAGGTCACGAGTGTGTGGCGAGGGAGAGAAGCTATGTGCGCAGAGGCGAGGATGGGCAGCAATGGCGTCGGGGGAGCTTTTTATAGGCGTGGTGAGCAGTGGGCGTTGAACGCGTGATGGGCATTAACGTCAGCCCGTGCTCCAAAGCAACGTCTCGCTGCGGCTGGGCAAAGCTGCCGCCGGTGCAGTTATTCAGCGCGGGAGGCAAGGAGGCAAGGCGACGGGCGAGTGGAGACGAAGAAGGGGTGGGGCAGTCACTGATAGTGGGCCATGCGGCGAGTCACGCGCCTAGCCGGCATCCCCGCTCGCCCTCCCATGAATAGGGTTTGGATCAGGTGCGCCGGATGAAAATATGTATCGCGCCGGATGGAATTTTGGTTCAGGGGGCGCGGCTGGGCGGGATTTTTTGCATTGACGCCCCCTAAAGCCGTTTGGGGGGCCTTTAGAGGGGCGAGTGAAGATGCTCTGAGGAATTGCTTTTGGAATCAGCCTGCCGCTAGCCGCCAGACAAAAGCTCCGAAAAGATATGAGCTGAGCCTGAGACCAAAAGAATGTCGGCGCTAGAGGACTCAAACGAACCTCCCTCCCTGCTCGTCCTCCTTCTCCCGTAGATGCTGCACCCCTCCCTGCCCATCCTTCTCCTCCGGTGAATGCCGGCGCGCCTCTCGGACTGTCCTACTTCTGAAGATGCCCGCGCCTCCCCGACCTTCCTCCTTCTCCCGCTGATGGCAGCACCGCTCGCCGCTGTCCTCCTACCCCCTCCCTCCCGCAGATGTGCACCCCTCCCCGCGCCGTCCTCCTACTCTCGCAGATGTTGTGCCCCTCCCTACCCGTCCTCCTCCTCCACTAGCGAATGCCGACGCGTCTCCTGGGCTGTCCTACTTGCCCGCATCTCCCCGGCCATCCTCCTTCTTCCGCTGATAGCTACGCCACTCGCCGCTGTTCTCCAACTCCCGCGAACACCACTGCGCCTCCCCGGCCCTCCTCCGGCTGATGGCTGTGCCCCTCCCCACCGTCATCCTACTCATACGAATATCAGCGCACCCCCCGAGACCTCTCTTCTCCCATAGCAAGGACGATGACCATGTTGTCTCCACTGCCAGCCGCTCTCCTCCGTCACCGATGTTGACCACAGGCCGCTTGATTCACCGGAGTCGGCACCTCCGTCAGATCCGGAAGCCACTTGACTATGGGCACACATCAATCTGTATTGTCCTGTTAAACAAAAAAATCTGTACTGTCGTCCTTTGTCCTGTTCCGTGGGTCCAGATGCTTTCGGTCGGCACAAGCGTACTCACGTAGGAAACAGTAGCAATGTATTCCCAATTTACTGCTAGCCGTATGCTACTGAATTCTTACAGATTCATCAATCGTAGCATAGTACACAATGGTCCAGATAACAGCATTTATCTCCATCTTAGGCACTCCACCTAAGCGTTTTCGCATTGCATATGTGCAATTAGCACCATAGACGTGCGGTTCGTATGTGTAACATGCCAGCATTTAGAACGAGATGATGGGTAGAACATGCAGGGCTTGAAGAGCCATTCCTTAAGCAGGTAGTGCTTGAACAGCCATACCTTGATAAGCCATTGCCTCATCGGCCAGGAATTGGTTGAAATCCTCCACTGCTTTCTCGAGAGTCTCGTACCCTTTGGAGCTGTTGTTCAAGAAACCATTGACCTGAGCCTGGCAGATCCTCCATGAGCTGTAGACTCCGGGCAGCCTCCCTCTGAACACGACGTACCACTAACAAAGAAACATGAGGGGTAAGTACACGATGAGGTAATAAATGGTGATAACAAGATCATAACTTAGGGAAGCATGCATTATAGTTTCCAAAAGGGGATCATAAGTTCTTCCTAGCACTAAGATGTTAACCTAGCACCATAGCAAAATTAAGTGTCGTCCTACCACCGCATAGTCTTCATCACATGAGGAGTTTAGTATGTACCACTTCATCTTACTTACAGGCCATAACAAGATTTTGAGTCCTAGCTACCACCAAAATGAACATCGCAAGATCATCATCTTCATCAATCACAAGAAAGCATGCATGTCTCCCCAGCCCCACAATGCCCTAGGGCATGCACTACAGATTGAAGTAGTTCTTGGATAGCTAGTTCCTGAGCCAGAGGGACCTGTGGGAGTCTGCCATGGAAACAAAGGTGACGCCCTGGGCCTTGTGGTCGACAAGGTGGTTCAGCGCCGCCATGAGAGCATCCGGGGAGTAGTCAAGCACGTCCATGACGGCCTTGTAGAGGTATGGATGGACGTCGGTGGGCTTGCTCTCCCTGATCGCTTGCATGACGTCCTTGACGGCTTCAGTCATGCAGGTGAAGGCCTGGAGCTCGTCCTCAGCCAGAGCACCCCTCTTCCTCTTTCCTCCAGCTGGTGGTGCAGGAAAAGGCTTGTCCGGGCCATCAATCATGATGGTCTCGGACTCTTGGGAGTCTGTCCCGTACTCTACAGGAGGTGAAGGCGTGTCCAGTGGCTCATTGGAGCCCATGGCAAACCTGCCGGTGTCGATCCCACCAACAAATATGGTGTGCATCTCATGGTAGTTCAGTATGGGCTTGTTGAGGAACTCGGCATCCTTGGGGTGATCCTAAAAAGGGATGACAAGGAAGATTGTTAGATGTAGGCATGAATGATCAAAGGGCAGTCCTAGGTAATAAGGTGCTAACCGTGATATGGCCCTGGTAGTGGTCAGTCTCTAGCACGATGGTGCAGGTCTCCTCATCCCATTGAGCGCCGCTCAGATCTCTCAGCTTGTTAATTTAGATCCACCTCGTCCTCCACTTCCTCAGGTGGTTATACACCTGAGTAGAAGTCACCTCCGCTCCACAATGCTCGAAGAGCGTCTTGGAAACAGAAACAAGATAGACCTCTTTGAAGCCCTTGTCAGTACGAACGTCGGTCCTGATCAGCTCACACATCTTCTGGAGGATGAAGGTGGACTAGAAAGGCAGCCACTTCATGGTGCCCGTCATGCTCGCAGCGGCCGTTTTGCGAGCTGAGGCTGCCTCACTCAACTCCTTCTTCTTCCTTGCCTTAGCAATGTTCACGGCAACCTTCGATGCCACGCTCTGGACAATGCTCTGAACTATGCTCTGAGATCTTCCGAGATGCACAAACTGAGGGTGCTCGGAACACAACCCAACCTCCACGTCCACAACCTTCGATGCCAGGGGAGGCTGCGAATCGGCGACAAATGAAGGGATCTGGGACTCCTCGAAGGGGACCAGAGCCTGGCTAAGGAATTCTTGGCACAACGAGTCCTACATTGCCGCACAATGTTGAAGCAGATTATGACTACAAGCCTACATGAATAAATACTAGGCATACAAAGAAGAAGACGCTTACACATGCCAAGATTTTTGCTACACATGCTAATACTCACAGATCAACGAATCTAAGCTTACAAATGCCAAGATCTTTGCTACAAGCCAACATCAGGGACATATCTAAGCAAAACAAGTCAAAGATCTAACCCTAACAACGTGAAAGTGCTCGGGATGACATGGTGTTTGAACTTACAATTATGGCTGGAGGTGGACGGAGGTGATTCCTTGTCGAAGAAGTGGTCGGAGTAGCCCAGCCACCGTCGCCGTTGTCGCCATCGCCGCCAACACCGCCTACTTACCTTCCTTGCGTGCGGGTGAAGAAAGCTCGAAGAGGGGAATTGGCGATTTCGAACTCAGTGGTGAGAGGAGGGTGTAGAAATAGAGAGGCGGTCTCGGCGGGAGGTGACGAAATCCTCCCGCCCTTTTTCCACCTGCACGCGGGAGGTCGCACCATCTCCATGGTCGCACCCGCTCATGCGGGTGTTGACCGCTTTTGGCTCACAGAAGCTAGAGGCGAGGATGGCTCTAGGGATACCACCGATTCGAGCGTATCCCCAGAGCCTATGTGGAGGGTGCTTTAATGTACGTGCGGGCTACAATTTAGATGCAGCCTAAGAATCTAATCAACGGCCCATCTTAGGTCCCCAAGGCCTGGTTCAACTACTTGCGGAATACCAAACGCGTACTACATAAATTTCTGCTGCCATTGGGCACTCGCTAAAAATGTGAGGCAGTATTGGGTCGATCTTTCAATCTCCACACTGTTTCACAATCTCTTTGTCCATCTTTTCTAAACATTTATTTCCCAGGAGGATTTGGAAACTCCTTTTCAGAAGAAAAATAGTCTTTGTTAGCTCCGGCGACGACGACGGTGGATAGAAATTAGAACACGCATCCTCGCATCACTAAGGTCCCTTGGAATTGAGGTATTGGAGAAGAGCAACGACAGTCTGAAGGATGGTGCCCAGCACGGCCATGGCGCCGAAGAACCAGGCGGCGGCGAGCCACGGGTTGCCGAGGCGATGGCGGAGGACCCAGGCGCCCCACCTTTTGATCCGCGACCGGTAGTATGCGTGCAGCTTCACCCCCACCGTGTTGAGGTAGTGGTTGCTGGACGGGTCGAAGACGAGCCCCTTCGCCAGCCCCCGGAAGAGCGCGCACACCTCGGCGTCGTCGCCCAGGTGGTGCTCGATGATCCCGCGCCGCGACAGCAGGGCCACGTCCTCCGGGTTGCCCAGGAGCTGCGACATGAACACCACGTACGCCGCGACGTAGCCGGTGTCGCCGCTCGTCGCCTGGCCGAGGTACCTCTGTTCGTAGACGAGGACGTTGCGGAGGATGTAGTTGGTGGTCTCGTCGATCCTGTGGCGCGCCATCCTCAGCACCCCGTTCGAGAAGCTCACGTCCAGCAAGGGACACTGCGGCGGCCTCCCGTCTTGGTTGCACAGCCGCCTGAACCTGACGCCGGCCTCGTGGTACTCGGTGGCTTGCCGGAGCCTTCCGTACTCGCGGCGCGCGCCTGGTCTGCAGCACCCGAGGTTCTTGCTTGGCTTCAGGTAAGCGTGGCACAGGTGGACCAAGTGCTGGCATTCCGCCGGCGGATGGCTGGCCGCCGATGGGACGCCACGCATGATGCTCGTCATGGTTCTCCAGGCTAGCTCCGCGATCCCACTTCCGCCGCCGTCGCCATAACGCAGGCCGTACATCTTCTCCGCGACGAAGAAGGGTATCTGGTTCTCCAGCATCATCAGGTCATGCCCGATGCTGCTCAGGACACCAGTCCTGGGCCTGCAATCCCCCTCTTCCTCGTCGCATCCGCCCGTCTCTGCTTCTGCCGGCTCGTCGTCGTGGTAGCCGAGATACTCGAGCAGGGTGATGAGCTGGAAGGCGTCGAGCAGCAGCATCCTGCAGAACGCGCCCCATTCCATGTCCACGTCCCCCTCGTACCGGCTCCTGGCGTCGGCCTGGATGGACGCGATGGCCTTCATGTACTCCACCACCGACGGCCCGCCGCCTTCCACAGCGTAGGCCAGGTTGCCTGGCTTCTCCCCGTCCTTGCTCCGCATTTCTACCGTGGCGGAGTCGCCACGGTGGTACGGCCCCAGGGACAGGAACCTCGGCTGGTAAGCGCCCTTGTCGGCGGCAAGGAGCGTCTCCGGAACACGGTAGATCTCTGCTGCTCGCGGGGGCCGTACCTGGCTAGCACGCATCTCGGTGACGATGATTTCGGAGAGCTCGAGGATGCGCCCGTCCTCGCCCGTTTCTCCTGCTTAGTAAGTACTATTATGTTCA
Source organism: Dactylis glomerata (assembly GCA_007115705.1). NCBI lineage: Eukaryota > Viridiplantae > Streptophyta > Magnoliopsida > Poales > Poaceae > Dactylis > Dactylis glomerata. Next base: position 1,602,702 of record QXEO01000199.1, on the reverse strand, counting down.
GTTTTCCACTATAACGGGATACATCGATATGGAACACGGCAAAGCTCGATCGACTCACCATTCGAGCAAGAAGAACTAGGTCTGTGTGGCACCGCTGCGACCTCAAATCCGTTTTCCGCCATTGGAGCCCGCATGCAAGCTGTCCTCACCGGAGCCGACCAGTCAGTTCACAAGCTAGTTGGGGCGATGCAGATATATATACTACTCCTATATAGCAGTAGCCCCAAGAGTGACAACACTGGCTACTCGAGAATTTATTCAGTTCCACGGCAAAGCTGCAGCAGCCTTGGCCGACCAGTATAGTAGTACACAGAAAGCACGAGACTGTGGGCGTGCAGAAAGATAAGATAGAGAAATAAGATTCCGTTGTAACATGCACCATGTCTACATGCGTTGACCGTACTATGGTCTTGATCGGCGGCGTTCTTTTCGTACTCGCGCCATCATATGCTGTCCGGCATGGGCGTCGCCGGTAGCCGGTATATTCGCCGGTTTATGTTCGCCGGCTTCCGTGTATTCCAGCGACGATCTTCTAATCGGGCGTCCGATGAACGCCGTCGGATAGGCTGTTTAAGAGCACCGCGCATGATATTACTCCCTCAATTTCAATTTCATTTTCTGCAATTGGAACATCCGTGGCCTAGGCGGTCACAAAAAATGTGAGGACGTGCTCACTGAACTCATCTCGCTTAAACCGGACGCTCTATTTCTACAAGAAACCAAACTCTCCCACATAACAAACCAAAAGGCAAAAACTTTCCTCCCCAGATCACTCACCCAGTTTGCATTTAAACCAGCCGACGGCTCAGCTGGCGGGATAGTAACCGCAACGTCCAATTCCCACTTTGATATTATCTCTCAATCGATTGGAGAATACTCCCTAACCACGACGCTAAAAATCTTAGCAAACAACAGCGAAATCCAGGTGACAAATATCTACGCACCCACCGATCACTCACTCAAGCAGCATTTTCTCGACCAACTCCCCTTGCTTGCCCCTAACCACAACACACCATGGTTACTTCTGGGGGACTTCAATCTAATGAGGCATGCCTCCGAAAAAAACACTGATGGCTTCAGGCAATCTGAAGCACAAGCTTTCAACGACCAAATTAATTCTCTATCACTCATCGAGCTGCCACTCCTCGACAGGCGCTTCACCTGGACCAGTAACAGAGCTACACCAACACTAGAAAGGCTAGACCGTGTCTTCATAAATCTCGCCTGGACAACAATGTTTCCAAACACATCTCTATCCTCACTAACACGTTACCTCTCAGACCATGTACCCCTCATAATCAACATTAGCTCAAAAATCCCTCGACCCGCCGTTTTCCGGTTTGAAAATAGTTGGGCCCTTTTTCCCTCAGCCAGGCCTCTGATCCAAGATGCTTGGAATTCAGCCCACCTAGGTTCGAACACAGCATCAAACATCTCCCGCGCAAACAAAAAATGCAGAAATGCCATCAAGTCCTGGCGAAGATCACTCATCCCAGCGCATACTCACGAGCAGAACGCTAAAACAACCATCTCCTTCATAGACCACATAGAGGAAAGCCGCACTCTAAACCACCTCGAACTCTCTCTTCGGAAAATTGTCATTTCTGCGTTGCACCGCACAATCAGAGCAAAACTTGCTCACTGGCGCCAACGTGGAAAAATTAGAGCGGCTATCGACGGAGACGAAAACTCAAAATATTTCCACGTTTGTGCCTCCAACCGTTTCCGCAAAAACAAAATATCAGTCTTATCCCTTCAAGGAAATGACTACACAAACCACGATCAAAAAATGCAAATTCTCACACACTTTTTCAAAGACCTGCTTGGCACATGCCCAATAACCTCTTGGAACTTTGACCTCCAACATCTCTACCCCGACCAAATAACCCAACTTCGACATCTCGATGACCCTTTCTCACACCAAGAAATCTTCGATGCCTTCCATCAGATGAACAAAGATGCGAGTCCAGGGCCAGATGGTTTTGGCCCTGGTTTCTACAGGGCATTCTGGCCCACGGTCAAATTCAAAATTCTAGAATTGTTCTCCGCCTTCTACAACCACCAGACAGAGACAGAATGCATAAACCGGGCACATATAGTACTACTCCCAAAAACCGCCACAGCTTGCACTCCCGATGCCTTCCGCCCAATCTCTCTTCAAAATTGCCATCTTAAAGCGGTTGCCAAGGTTCTCACAAATCGCCTCAAAAAATTCATCCCGCTTCTGATCCACGGTGACCAATCCGGCTTCATCTCCGGAAGGTGCATCTCGGAAAACTTTGTCTACGCTGCAGAGCTGCTCAACTGCTGCCACAAAAGAAAGGCGCAAGCTATGATCATCAAACTTGACTTCAAGAAAGCGTTTGACTCCATATCCTGGGCCTCACTACTCAAGATCCTACGCCACCGTGGCTTCCCCGATAAATTCTGCAAATGGATCGATGAAATCCTATCCACCGGGAAAACAGCCATTCTCCTAAATGGTGTACCAGGACCATGGATAAACTGCAAAAATGGACTGAGGCAGGGCGACCCCCTCTCACCTTACCTGTTTATCATAGTAGCCGATGTTCTGCAGCAACTCATCCGCCAAGCCCTGCTCACTGGAAACCTAACTCACCCACTCAACACAACACTCCCAGCCACAGTCCTCCAGTACGCTGATGACACTCTAATTATTGCTCGAGCAACACCACAAGCAGCACAAACCCTTCGCCGCATACTTGATGACTTCGCACTTGCCACGGGTCTCGCAATCAATTTTCACAAAACAACCTTTGTACCAATCCACACTACGAACAACATGGCACATCTCATAGCAACAACCCTCGGAACACCCATCTCATCTTTCCCCCAAACATACCTAGGTCTTCCCCTATCCCCATACAAACTGCCACTTTCAGCCTTCCAAACCCTCATTGACAGAATCGACAAATACCTTGCGGGCTGGCGAGCTACCTTGCTATCAAAAGGAGGGCGCATTGTACTCCTATCGGCGGTGCTTGATAGCTTACCCACCTACTTCATGTCCTCTCTTCCGCTCCCTATGTCAGTCATCCAAATAATCGACAAGCGACGACGTACTTTCCTCTGGTCTGATGACGAGCACTGTTACGGTGCTCAATGCCTAGTAGCTTGGGAACGCGTTTGCACTCCAAAGGACTGTGGTGGTCTAGGTGTTAAAAACTTGCATGCACAAAACATCTGCCTCTTACTGAAATTTTGCTACAGCTATTTGCATGCAGAAAACCTAACTTGGCGGGATTGGCTACAAAACTACTCCCCCACTCACCACCTATCCACTCAAAACCAAGCTTTCCTCTCAAAAACAATCCACAAACATTTGGCTATGTTATCACAAATCACAACATGTGTAGCCAACAATGGAAAATCCACCTTCTTCTGGCATGATAGGTGGCTACTCACAGAACCTCTCTCCTTGATCTACCCAGCCCTATACACCCACCACCTATCCCCTCAAGCCAGAGTGGCCGATGTCATGCAATCAGGGATTGAAGCAAACCTGCGGCCTAGACTAACCTCTGCAGCTTCTGCAGATCTCTCCTCTCTCTTGGTTTTGTTGCAGGAACAGCACTTCTCAGCGGAACCCGACAGAAGAACAATGCTATGCGGCGCCCCCTTCTCATCCAAGGAAGCATACATACAGCTGCACTCTCACCTCGCCAACGCAGATCTCATGCCTATCTGGAAGTCTCGCCTACCGCACAGGATTCGGGTTTTTGCGTGGCTGCTCTACATGGACCGCCTCAACACCCGTGAAAAACTAGCCAACAAGACCATCATCGATGACAGCTCCTGCCCTCTATGCGCAGACTCTGTGGAGGACCGCGAACACCTTTTCTTCTCCTGCCCAGCGGCACAAGCAATATGGACCAAGATCGGCATGCCACCCCTCTCCTTCGAAGCAGGAAACCTTTGGACTACCAGCCGCCACACACTACTCTCCAACGACAACTGCACGTTTGCCATAACTGCAATCTTTTGGAGAATATGGGATGCTCGAAACTCCCTAATTTTCAGACAAGAAAATGTCCCCCCTAGCTCCGTCATCAATAGGATAATGGAGGACATCTCACTCTGGTCGCATAGAATCAAAAACAGCGACCATAAAGCACAAATGATGCTCTGGCGCAATCACCTCTCATCTTGTAATATGTAAACCTATCGAAAGAAATGAAATTCAGGTGGGGATCCTCTCCCCCCGGTGACTCTTTCAAAAAAAAGATGTTTTAGCCTTGTGAAGTAAATGTATCTATACATCTTTTAGTGTGTAGGTTCACATAAATACACACACTAAAAGATGTCTAGATATATTTATTTCATAAACCTAAAACATCTTATATTTTGAAACGGAGGGAGTATGTTTGGGGCATAGCCTAATTTTGGTGTGTCTCCCAAACGACGCATCGATTTGAATAGTTTTGGAAAGAAAATACGATACATCTTGGAACCAGGCTAATTTGAAAGCGGCTTTGTGATAATGGAACCAACTAGCAAAAAGCATTAACGCTTCAAAAATCAGTGCTCCAATTGCGCTACAATAAAGTTGTAATTCACTAGTTATTTCAGATGCTCGCCAAAGCTGAAAAGACCAAATGGTTATTTGGATTTCTCGAAAACCCCCGCCTACAAACATTCCTAACGGATTCTTTAGTTCAGACCGACAAAGTAATGGCATTCGATTATTATCAACCTGACTGCAATCTTTTTCCATCGATAAGGATTACACTAGAGCAACCCCTACTTCTAATAGGCCATGAACTCGCTCGTTGCGAGACTTAACCCAACACCTTACATCACAAGCTGACGATAGCCATGCACTTGTGTCCGTATTCCCAAAGGCACCCCTCTCTTTCAAGAGGATTAGCGACATATCAAGCCTGGTAAGGTTCTTATCTTTACATCGAATTAACCACATGTTCCACCGCTTGTGCGCCCCCCTCCCAACAATTCCTTTGAGTTCCTTTCTAGAATGGCCGAGGAAGATTACCCTCTACCTATCTTTGGGTTGTGTGCATTTAGAAACTTGAGCTGGGTAGGAGTCAGGAGAAGGGTGTCAGGGTTAGAGCTCTAATATGTCTTGAACTTATACCGAATTCAATTAATCTAAATCCTTGTTGGGGATATACCAAATGGGTATACCAGCGACGTAGTCCTAAACCAGCAAGCCAGGGTGGCCCATCAGGGTGGTATGGCGGATTGTCTACCGGGCGGCCCAGTTGCTGGGGAGACCATGGCGTTACTGGACGCAGACGCTTATGGCGGATCCGGAGATAGGCCCATGGCGGGTTGCCTTGTAGTACATGCATAGGACTTAGTCTAGGACTCCAAGTTGTATCCGCTCCGGTACCACCGTGTAGCCCACGCCAGGCGCCTTTATAAGCCCGGCGTGGAGAAGCCCTTGAGGCACAACAACAACATAACAGCTTAGACTTACGGCCAATCGCATAGCGAAATAGCCAACCTCATCATTGTAATCGAGCACTTGTTGCCATATAGTGAATTATAGCAGCACGTAGGGTCTCGCCACCGTTGCGGGATCTGAAGCTGGGTAAACTCATGCTACCACCATCCCGGATCGCTCCATCGTGTTCACCCCCTTCCACAAACCGCCATACACCTACCCCTATGGCAGATCTGTTGACAAATCCACGACAGTTGGCGCCCACCGTGGGGCAAAATGCGTCAGGAGCGCGGATCCAGGCGGGATCCGCCTTCGCAGGCATCGGCGACACCGTCGCCATCGGGCACGTCCTCTATGATTCTGGCTTCCCCATCATCCCAGCGGATAACCTCTGGGTGCCGGCTAGTGAAGACCCCGCTCGATTCACCGTCGTTCCGATCGGAGATATCCATATCTTCATTGGAGAGACAAACCCTACCCCCGCTACGAAAATCAATTTCCGGCGGATTGGTATGGCTGAAACCCCCAAACGGATCGCTTTCGAGCTGGATACGGAGAAGGACTCATCTGATCTGGAACTTCCTAAGTTACCTAGATCGGATCTAAAAAACAATCCCACCCAGCCCGCCCTAGAGGTAGAGGAAGTGGTGGTAGGCCGCTGTGAATCCGCCATGAGCAATCTGGCGTTAGAGACACCGCGGCATTGCCTTGTTGCGTTCGCAGGTATCACTTCGGGATCTACCTCCAATGGAGAAGATAGCCCAGGTGAATCCATCCTAGATGCACTTAATGAAAGTGGTGAATCGGATGACTGGGATAGCAAAGGCTATGATTTTGATCACTATGACGCCGCCATGAGAAGGATCGAGGCGGAGTTAGCTCAACAAGCACTTGAAGAACAGAATGCAGCCGCCAAGCAGGTGTTCATGACCAACAAAGGAGATGATGCTGGGCAGACAACCGGTGATCCGCCATCTCAGGCAGCCCCGGACGGAGATGCCAGCAAAGAGCAGGGTAACCCGCCACCAGCCGCCGATCCCGCCATGGAACAACTTCCTGAGATCCAGGGTGGCCCTAGGCCTCTGCAACCCGCCATCCCCGAGATCCAGCACCCAGAAGACTTCACGACCCCGCTGGACAAGGTCGTCTACGGAACTCTACCAGATCCAATCACCCTTGACTATGTCAGAGATGTGAACGATCTCGAGAAGAAAAGGCGAGCAATCCTCAAGGAGGCAAATCGAGTCAAGAAGATGGGCGAAAAGTTAGATGGCGACATTGCTAAAGCTCAAGACACGCTGAAGCGCGCAAGGAACATGGAAGAGAAGTACGTTACTCTCATCTAGAACCAAATGAACGAGGGAGGCAACCCGCAGCTGGTGCGAAACCTTGAGTTCACCGTGCCAACCGCAGAAACTCTGGCCAGGATGTACATCAAGAATCCGCCATATGTGGACAAGAACCGCGATGAAGTCAAGGCTACGCCCATAGAAAACATCGTGGCTGCAAAGGAGCTATTGGAGCATAATAAAAGCCCAACAGCCCTAGAGACGGCGGTAAAACTGATGACCAAAGCATTGGTGCAGCAGGAGAAGGCTACGTCGTCACGACGGCTCGAATCTGACCCCGTGCTATGCAAGTCCAGCACTGCCTCCAAGGCTCGGGGGGCTGGCAACAATGGTACGCGCCCTGATAACGAATCTCATACCGGATCCTCAGAAATCTGAAGAAGAGAAACTCGCAACCGGTCAGATGCCATCCCAATATCCTCCGACGACAAGCCGCATGGCAAAGGCCTGCAGAGAAATCCATCACCACCTCGCAAGAATTACCCTGTCTATGGATACCAGCAAGACAATGCTGCTCCCCGCCATAAGACCAACATGCCGCCCCCAAAGTATAAGACGTTCGAAGTCCCAAAGGGAGGAATCGTCATACGCGACAATGATGGCAAGCGAGGACGAAGCCGTGACGCTGGACGCAGAGACGATCCGCCACGACGGGAAGCCAGCCGAGACGGCGGATCCAAGCAAAGGGAACGATCTCGCCATGACGACGGCGCGCACTGCGGCGGCGACAAGGATAAGCATCGCTCTTCCCGCCACCACGATGACAAAGGGCAAGGCTCCCGCCGTCATGACGACGATCCATCTCCACGGAGAGTAGAGGGAAGCCGTCGTAGCTGCAGAGATCAGTCGCAGGATGGCGAGAGTAAAAGACGATGTGACCCTTCGCCATCCCCACCAGGCAGCCCCCATGGCGGCGGCGATGGCGGTGGCGGACCAGCAAAATCACGCAACTCTCACAAGGATCCACAAGACCAGAAGCCCTACGACACGCGTACCCACCTAAACGAGATTGCCATGTCCCAAACAGCCTTTTTCCTCGGCCCAAAGTGCTTTGGACAACGGATTCGTGATGAGCCCATCCCACATGGGTTCAAAATCAAGAAAAATATCCGCCAGTACAATGGAGTCGACAGGCCTCTAACTTGGCTACAAGACTACTTCAATGCAGTGCAGTTCGCCGGGGGATCACCCAATGTTGCTGTCCGCTATCTGCCCCTGATGCTATCCAGCATAGCGCGGTAGTGGATCAACGACTTGGCAGAAAATTCCATCCAAACCTGGTTCGATATGCAAACTGCGTTCACCAAAAACTTTGAGGGTAGTTACAAGAGACCCCATAATATTGGTGACCTCCAAAGGTGCTGACGGGCTGACGACGAGACCTCCCGAACTTTCCTCGCGCGATGGCTAGATATGAAAAACTCCTCTGAGGGAGTTACCGATGAATCCGCCATCCTCCCGTTCATTGACAGTTTGGAGAGAGGACAGCTGCTCCGCCATCGCCTGTTGCGGGAAAGGAACGAAGGGAAATTAACCCTAAACTCCATGATCACCATTGCAAGCAACTACGTGGCCGCCGATGACGACGCCCGCGAATCCCTGAAGGCTTCCGCCATCCAGAATACTGGAAAGCGGAACAATAGTAATAAATGGAAGAATCCGCCAGAAGAGCAGCAAACTCCGGAGATGGTGGCCACAACCTTCGCCGATAAGGGTCAGAGCAGCCAGCGCGGCAGAGGACGCGGTACTAGCAGTGGCTAGCCACGGAGCTCTACAGCTCCCGCTTCGGCACCATCTGCCCCCGTGTCCTACGATGAATACCGTGATATGCCATGCTTTCCCCATCGAGACGCTTTAGGGAAGTGCAATCACACCAACCGGAACTGCAAGTTTGTCAACGACATCAAGGCGGATCAAGAAGCTGGCTACAAGCGCAACCGGCGACAACGGCCTCGTGGCAAAGGAAAAGCGGACAAAGACAAGGAATCGAAGGATGGCAGTGATATGGATGAAGACCCTGCGCCCAAACCCGCCGAAAAGGCAGAGGGTGGGGCTGGCACGAGCAACCCATTCAAAAACACCAATAAAAAGGGAGCCTTTCACACGTTCCTTGGACCTCCCACGGCTAAGGCATAGCGAGCTGCTATGCGCTCCCTCAATGCCACCGTGCCAAAAGTCCGCCAGTATGTCCGATGGTCCGAAGTACCGGTGCACTAGAGCCACGACGATCATCCAGAACACATCCCGGATGGATATCACGCCATGGTAGTATGCCCTGTAATCCACGGCTATGAGTTCTCTAAGTGCCTAATGGATGGCGGCAGCAGCCTGAACATCATGTACGTGGAAACTCTGACAAAACATGGCCTTACAAAGACCCAACTCCGCCATAGTGCTGTCACTTTTTATGGAGTAGTTCCTGGCCGCCAAGCTAAGTCCCTCGGGTCCATCACCCTCAAGGTTGCCTTCGGCAGTGAAGAAAATTACGGAGAAGAGCCCATAACCTTTGAGGTAGTCCCGTTCAAAAGTACATACCACGTGATCTTCGGTCGCCCTGCTTTCCACAGTTTCCATGCCAGGCCGTGTTACATCTACAACCAGCTGAAGATGCCAGGACCGGATGGCATAATCACCGTTTATGGCAGCTTCAGAAAGGCGAAGGAGTGCGAGGACGGAGAAGCCGCTTTCACAGAAGCAGTGTTCTTTGGCGAGGAGTTCAAAGAAATCCACGCCGCCACGGATCCTGCAGAAATGCCGGCATCCAAACAAGAAGTTTCCGCCTCCCCGTCCACCTTCAAACCTACAGTTGATACAAAACAGGTGGAACTTGTCGCTGGTGATGCCGCCAAGACCACCTCCATTGGGACAAATCTGTCCCCCAAATAGGAAAGCGTGCTCGTCGAGTTCCTTCGTGAGAATCGGGACATCTTCGCATGGCAGCCATCTGACATGACAGGTGTACCTAGGGAACTTGCCGAGCATGCCCTACAGATAATCCCTGGCTCCAAGCCAGTAAGACAAGCCATGAGGCGCTTCAGAGATGAAAAACGCCATGCGATAGCAAAGGAAATTTCCAAGCTACTGAAAGCAGGCTTCATCAAAGAAGTGATCCATACGAAGTGGGTGGCAAATCCTGTGTTAGTTCCTAAGAAAAAGACAAAGGTTCTGTGCATGTGTGTAGACTACACTGGCCTGAACAAAGTGTGTCCAAAAGATCCTTTTCCCTTGCCTCGCATTGACCAAGTCATTGACTCGACGGTGGGATCAGAATTGCTATGTTTCTTAGATGCCTACTCAGGATACCACCAGATCAAGATGAAGGAGTCCCATCAGCTCGCTACATCGTTCGTAACACCTTATGGCACATATTGCTATGTGACAATGCCTTTCAGTCTGAAAAACGCAGAAGCAACATACCAGCGCACCATGCAAAAGTGCCTGGCGGATCAAATCGGACGCAATATCCACGCATATGTGGACGACATCGCCGTCATATCCAAGAAGCAAGATGGCCTTATAGCGGATTTGCAAGATACCTTCGACAATCTAAGGAAGTACAACATGATGCTCAACCCCACGAAGTGCATCTTTGGGGTACCAGCTGGACAACTCCTAGGATTCATCATCTCCCATCGCGGAATCGAGGTCAACCCGGAGAAGATTAGGGCAATCATCGACATCTCCCGGCCTAATGACTTAAAGGACATACAGAGACTCACAGGCTGCATGGCAGCAGTGACCAGGTTCATTAGTCGTCTTGGCGAGAAGGCTTTGCCACTCTACAAGCTGATGAAGAAATCAGACAAATTCGTCAGGACCGACGAAGCAGACGCTGCGCTTAAGGATCTGAAGAGAGTGCTATCCACTGCACCAGTCCTAGCAGCTCCCGAAGACCAGGAACCCATATTACTATACATGGCAGCAACCAACAGGGTCGTCAGCATCATCATCGTGGTAGAACGTAAGGAAGAAGCGCAGGAGTATGGCGTACAGCGACCAGTCTACTATGTCAGCGAGGTCCTGACGGAATCCAAGCAGCGCTACCCTCACTACCAAAAGTTGGCATATGGAGTTTTCCTAGCTTCTCGTAAGTTAAGGCATTACTTCTATGACCATAAGATCACAGTGGTGAGCAAGGCTCCACTGAAGGACAGCATCAACAACAGCGATGCAACAGGATGAGTTGCAAAGTAGGGCATTGAATTGGCCTCTTTCGACATCGACTACAAGCCTCGCACCGCCATCAAGTCTCAGGGTTTGGCAGAATTTATGGCGGATTGGAAGGAAGCACAGGAGACTACGCCCATCCTAGAACCAGAGCATTGGGTGATGCACTTTGATAGTTCAAAGCTGCTACACGGCTCGGGGGCTGGAGTGACCCTCAAATCTCCCAAGGGAGATGAGCTCAGCTACGTTCTCCAGATCCACTTCCCCACCACCAACAACATCGCGGAATATGAAGCGCTACTGCACGGGCTACGCATCGCAAAGGAGATCGGCATACAACACATTATGTGTTGTGGAGATTCTGACCTTGTCGCTCAGCAGGTGGCTGGCACATATAAAGCTCGGAACAAAGTTATGGCGGCTTACAGAGACGAAGTGGACGAGATGGCCAAAACTTTCCTCGGCTACGACATAAAGCACGTATGACGAGAAGATAACATGATGGCCGATACCTTGTCCAAGCTAGGGTCTAGCCGCAAGGCAGTCCCGCCAGGCGTATTCCTCGAGCATCTGCACGTACCATCAGTCAAGATGGTAGATCCAGAAAATCCGGAACTAGCAAGCTCCCCCGTTATGGCGGTTTTGCCCAGCAATCTGCCATGGGCAGATACTTACCTAGAATATCTGACGAACAAGAAGCTACCCGAAGACGAAGTCCAAAAGAGATAAATCGAGCATAGAGCAAAAGCGTACACCATCATAGATGGCCAGATCTACAAACGAAGCACCTCGGGAGTCTTCATGAAGTGCATATCCCAAGTGGACAGAATCAAAATACTAAGGGAAATCCACGAAGGCGAATGTGGGCATCATGTCGCCGCCAGGTCCTTAGTAGCTAAAGCATTCTGCCATGGATTTTACTGGCCAATAGCCAAGGCAGATGCAGACCGTATCGTGGAGCTCTGCCAAGGTTGCCAGATGTACTCCAAGCAAACCCACATGCCCGCCACAGCACTGCATACGATTCCTATAACCTGGCCTTTTGCGGTTTGGGGGCTGGACATGGTGGGTCCGCTAAAAATAGCACCTTTGGGATTTACGCACATCCTGGTAGCGGTAGACAAATTCACGAAGTGGATGGAAGCTAAGCCCATCAGAAAACTTGATGGCAAAACCGCCCTAAAATTTGTCAAGGACATTGTGGTCAGATTTGGCATCCCACATAGCATCATCACCGACAATGGCACTAACTTGTCTCAGGGAGAAGTTGAAGAGTACTGCCATCACAACGGAATCCGCCTTGACCTGGCATCTGTGGCGCATCCACAGTCCAATGGCCAAGTTGAGCGGACCAATGGACTAATCATGTCAGGGATCAAGCCACGCTTAGAAGCACCGCTACACAGAGCAGCTGGAGCCTGGGCAGAAGAGTTGCCATCTGTGCTATGGAGTCTATGGACCATGCCAAACAGATCAACTAGCCTCACCCTTTTCTTCTTAGGCTACGGATCTGAGGCAATCCTGCCAAGTGATGTCCAGTACGATTCCCCAAGAGTCGAGGCCTACAAGGAGGAAGATGCAGAAGCGTCCAGACAACTATCCGTGACCTGCTAGAAGAAGAACGAGACCTAGTAGCCCAGAGATCCGCCATCTACCAGCAGAATCTTTGTCGCTGTCATAGCAGGCGAGTTCGCAAACGCTCATTCAAAGAGGGGGACCTAGTGCTACGCTTCAAACAGCAGAAGTCCCACAAGCTATCCCCGCCTTGGGAAGGACCCTTCGTCATCAGCAAAGCTCTACTGAATGGTTCCTACTACCTCGTTGATATTCGCGAGCTAGATAAGCGACCCAGTAAGAAGCGCAAACGAAGAGACCCTGACGATATCTACGACGAAACAGATCGTCCATGGAACATCGCACAGCTACGTCCTTTCTACACTTAGCACTTACCTAGCTATGTAATAGGCACCCCTATATGATCAATGAAATAAAGCATTTGGTTCACTCTTGATTTTTTCTGAGTCTTTTACCTCCTTTATTGTTCATTTAGATCGTATGGAACCTTTGCGAAATTGTGCTTTGCACTTGCATCTTTTTAAATCCGCCATAACGGTCCACATAGCATATTTATGTTTTGATCTCCATCTGATGCTCTCTGTGTGGATTCCTGAGTAGTGACTTTTTGACGATCTAAGCCGCCATCTGCTAAGGGTTTTGGATGGTTGCTATCAAGTATCGTCGCCCTAGCAGATTGTTCGTGCGAAGATTTTGCCATCTCATGAAAAGTCAAGCACAAAGAGCCGGATGGCGGATCACATAATCCTACGCGCGAATTTTTTTCAAAGTATTGTTTTTTGAGCATGTCAAACAACTGCGAGTTGCATACATATAGGCCTGGCAGTTTTTTCGCACATAAAACCACTTAATAAAAACTATGCCACAAAGTTCAAAAGCATTCACTGATCCGCCACAAGCAGATTAGGCACAGTGCAGAGCATACACGCAGTTTAAATAAGTTTAACTTACAGACCCACTCAGGGGCTGAATTGATGCGATTGTTTTTTCTCCTGCCACATTGCAGGGTATAGCTTAAGAGGATGGCGGAACTCCAGAGGACACTTCATCACCGCCATCAGCTCTAGCGGTGGCTGCAGAGACTGACGCCGAAGCTTGGCTCGGAGACCCCGGCAGATCATATGCCTCGTAGTATACGTTCAGCTGGGTGCCCAAGGCACACAGCTGATCGTATCCCAGCACACTCTGCCGGATGGTGGCCTCATCCACCGGCGCTCCGTCCTCGCCACTCTCTGGGATGCCGGAGGTGATCAAGTCAAGGTCCAGCTCAGGGTAGTGGGCCTTCGCCAAGGTTAAGGCAGTTCTGGCACCACCCCAAGCGGAAGACTGCTTCCAGTCCGCCACTAGCCCAGGCACGAGCAGCAGCTTCTTAGTGAGCCCAATGGCGGAGAGGCCAGATGAACCTGCTATCTGCAGGCTTCCGCACGCCTGACGACCAGCATTGAGAAGGCCATCTAGCTCCTTCTTCGCTGCGTCAGTGGCCATGCGCAAGCCTGCGGTAGAATCCACCTCGCCTTGCTCCAGGGTCGCTGCATAGTGGAAACAGAAAATGCGTCACATTCGGCATAGCACAAAATTGCAAACTTTACAGTATGGAAAGCCATTGATACCTAGCAGGGTCTCCTGGAAGTGATTGAGGACCTCGTTAAAGCCATCGCGCCACTTTTCAAATTCAGCGGCGGCTTTGCGGAGATCCTCTATCTCCTTGTCCTTCTTTAGGTTCTGGCATTCCTGGTCCTTCAGCTGCTCTTTGAGGAGGGTATTCGAGGCCAATGATTTTTGGAGCTACTGCTGTAGCCCCTCCATCGCAAAAGCGTGGCCCTTTTCCACCCCCTCAAGTGTGGACCTAAGCTTGGCAGCATCTACATGGCGGAAGTGTCAGCACAGTATTGATCAGATAGCATAAAGGTACTTACACTTGTCCAAGACAAAAGAAAACTACCGCTGTTCTGGAGCTGCTGCTGTAAGTCCGCCACAAGAGCGCTTCTTTCTACCAGCTCCTTCTCCTGCGAGCTGACGACCTGGACCAGGTCCTCCACAACTTTCTTATAATTCTGGCAAAACAATATGAAGTGTTAGTCACTCTTAGAGCTTTATGCCAGATAGCCATTCGCCATAATGCTCGGGGGCTACTCACAATGATTTTTTAGCCACTCTTAGAGCTTTATGCCGGATAGCCATTCGCCATAACGCTCGGGGGCTACTCATACTGATTTTTTAGTCTTCTTAAGAGCTTTATGCCGGATAGTTATCCGCCATAATGCTCGGGGGCTACTCAGTGCAAAATTTAAAGTTCTCTACAGAGCACTGTATAATATGACAGTGTTCGGGGGCTGTATTATGCAAAAGTTTAAAGTGGTTTCTCTTAGAGCTCCATAGCGGATCATCTATGAAAATCCGCCACGGCGCTCGGGGGCTACTGGGAGTACATACCTCTTTTACAATGCTGGTTCTCTAAACAAATGATGACATGGAGGTTGACACATGGTTACTGTCCTCCTCCTGCAAGTGGTCAAGACGAAAAAGAGCTTCTGCTTTCTTTTTCCATTTTGGGGCCTCCCCAGCTCCTGCGCCCATCTCGACCGCTTCTCCGCTGAAGCTCACCTTCTTTGTACTTTTAGCAGGATGGGTGGAGGGCCCAGCATCCTTTGCCGAGGCATCCGCCATCTTGCTAGCCCTTTGGGCAGAAGTGGAATGTCCAGTTGGGCGGACAGGAGCATCAGGTGTAGGTGGAACAGCAGCAGGGGATGCTTTGGTCCTTGGAGGCTTTTGGCCAGCAACTTTCCTTCTCCTATGCGCAAAGTCAGTCACAGATCAGAATAAGTCAAGTTATAGGTGGTATGAAAGCAAAAAGGATATCTTCCTTACTTCCGCTCTGGCAGGTTGATAGTGGCGGAGTGCTCAGGCACGGTGTCCAAGTGACCACGCAGAGCGGGGGACAGATGGCGGGAGATAACTCTCTTGCCTAATCCACGTATGCGCCCGCCTGCGCTGCGAACACCACGGGGTACCGTTGCTGTGGGCTCATCCGCCACAGTCTCTTCTTCCGCCATCCTCTGTCTTTTTGGAGATGAGGATGTTTCGTCCTCATCATCAGTAAGCTCTTTCGTCCGGGGATAACAGACTAGACGGCTCAGCTCGGAAGGCGGAAGGGAGGAAAGCTGCAGAAAGATGCAAAGTTATTCAAGAAAAATAACGGTTATGGCAGAACAGGAAGGCACTCACCTCTGGACAGTTGCCGTTCTCATACATGGGGATCTTTAGCTTCAATGGCTCATCTCGCCCCACCTTGATGATGTTGCGGATTCGGTTCTCGATTTCCTTGGCAGATAGTTTCTCCTTGGAATAGCGCTGAGGATCATCAATCCCGCTATACTCGCACATCAGAGTTGGGCGATATTGAAGAGGCTGAATCCATTGAGAGATCCAGCAGTGGATGGTGTCAGCATCTGTCAGTCCAGAAAACACAAGTTTCGAAATCCGTCGTGAGCATAGTTGGCATTCGTCGTCCATGGTAAAATCGTCCATGACGCCCCAGCTATCCTGCTCCTTGGCGGGGCCATCAACAAAAGACGGCAGGCCGTACTTCCTTTCAGGAGGGGCCTGGTCAGCCTGATAGAAGAACGATCCCCGCCATCCCTTTGCAGAATCATGCGGGATAATATAGGGGTATGATTTCCCGCTCCGAGGAACAAAGGAGACCGATTCGCAATTGCAAGGATCTCCATTCGCATCCCGGTTGTGGCGGATGTTAAAATGCAAGTGGAATAAATCTCCGCGTGGGTTGATACCCAGATATCCCTCGCACAACGCGACAAATCCCGCTATGACTATGAAGCTATTTGGTGCGATATGGTGTAGCTGTAACCTGTAATGCCGGAGTACGCCCTTCAGGAAGTAGGATGGCGGAAGGCTGAGGCCTCGGTCGATGTGGGACTTCAGCATAACGATCTCTCCATCAGAAGGGGCTGGCATTGCTGCACCAGGATCGATCCGCCATCTAGAAATCTCCTTGGCTGCTATCCGTCCTTCCTGCTCCAATGAAGATAGAATTCCCTCATCTAGATTGCAGGCATCCCAGCTACCTCCCGAGGTCTCGGGAATGGCAGACTCTGTGTCCGATGGCCGCGCTGAGCTTTCAGCAGCTACAGACTTTGAAGCTTGGCGAGGCAATTCTGGTTCCATGGTGGCTAGAGGAGTGGCGGAAATGACTTCCAAGATCTCGAGCGAGGACAAGGAAGACGATGCCAGTTTGTGGCAGAAAAAGCCACCGGCAGCGAGAAAATCCTGCGGTGGCTCATCGGAGATGACGAAGCTCTCATGGAGGCACTGAGGAGAGAGAGAGCGTCGGGGGTGAATGAGGTGTGACCGGCCGGGGGTGAGAGGCTGGGGTATATATAGGCCCTGGACCTCGAGATTCGTGCTCGCCATCACAGCCGCTCGTCCTAATTGCAGAAACCCTAATCCAGCGACATGTGTCCGGGGGTAAAAAAGTAACTTCAGTAAAATAGTGCATGCGCTGTGAATCTTGCCCTAGAAGGAACTACGTGCCGAAATTTACGGCGGATTTCTATGGTATGATCCAACGGATCTCGGAAATCTCGCTAAGTTAAAACTACGTCGCCTAATCCGCTATTTACGGCGGATTGATAGATGGAGAAAAGAGGAACATCAAGAAACCGCTATCCAGACGTAGAACAGAAGATGAGCTATGGCGGATAGACTTCGCCAAAGATGAGGCATGGCAGATGGAGATGGCGATCTTGAAGTTCCCTGGGGGCTACTGTTAGGGATATACCAAATGGGTATACCAGCGATGTAGTCCTAAACCAGCAAGCCAGGGTGGCCCATCAGGGTGGTATGGCGGATTGCCTACTGGGCGGCCCAGTTGCTGGGGAGACCATGGCGGTACTGGACGCAGGCGCTTATGGCGGATCCGGAGACAGGCCCATGGCGGGTTGCCTTGTAGTACACGCATAGGACTTAGTCTAGGACTCCAAGTTGTATTCGCTCCGGTACCACCGTGTAGCCCATGCCAGGCGCCTTTATAAGCCCGGCGTGGAGAAGCCCTTGAGGCACAACAACAACAACACAACAGCTTAGACTTACGGCCAATCGCATAGCGAAACAGCCAACCTCATCATTGTAATCGAGCACTTGTTGCCATATAGTGAATTATAGCAGCACGTAGAGTCTTGCCACTGTTGCGGGATCTGAAGCTGGGTAAACTCATGCTACCACCGTCCCAGATCGCTCCACTGTGTTCACCCCCTTCCACAAACCGCCATACACCTAACCCTATGGCAGATCTATTGACGAAACCACGACTATCCTTGAACAATAATACAAAGGAAAAGGATGTCGGTGTTCTGGATACTGGGGTATCCCGGTCCACCTGCTCCTGGGCCCCTTCAATGGCCCAACTTCGGCCCAGGGGAGGAACAACGACCAGGGCTCAGCGGAGAAGACCCTCATGAGGAGGCGCCTCATGAGGAGAACGACGGCACAACGGCTAAGTACCAGAAGATCTCCTCACGAGCTGTTCCTCGTGAGGGGAAGGACCACGTCCACGTCAGCTCGGCATGTTTGCGTGCAGAGCAAGAAGATAAGGGCAGAAGACCGCATACCGCCCACGCTACCCCCGACAGGGAGGAGACCAACTTTCGCCATGCTGCATAAAGCGGCACAGTGGTTGTTGGCCACCCCCCTAAAAATAGCGTGGACGGTGCAGGGCACCAGAGGAAGACATCAGCTTCCTTCACCCACTCCGGTGGACCGGCGCCACTACTCTACGAAGACCACGTCCACGGAAGAATAAAGTCTACAGCTGTCCTCCCTCCTTGGCCGTGTGTGGCAACCCCTTCCCCAAGAAGATAAGGGGAAGGAGGACCTTGGCGCTATAAAAGGAGGGGAGGCCACCCCTTAGAGGGGATCCAATCTTCTTCTCTGGGTTCCTAGCTAGGCTAAGTTGGTTCTTCTACCTCCGGCCAGTTAGAGCTCTGTAACCAAGACCTTGTACTCCTCGCGAGGTATCGCGTCGTAATACAAGAAGGCAGTAAGTAGGGGATTTACCTCACCACGAGGGCCCTAAACCTGGGTAAAGCTCGGTGTCTCCCTCTCTGCAGTGCATTGTGCGTTTGACGTCTCGAGGCTTCCGTCGCCGTGTTTTGTTGCGATCCAAGATCTCCCATGTTCAGCCCCCTGCGTTCAAATCTTTGGGTCCGTCGCGTGGTACCCCGTGTTCTTGCGACACGAAATCCATCGACATTTGGCGCGCCAGGTAGGGGGCTGTGGTCTGTCATCTTCAAGATCTGCTTCGACATGGGTGACGATCGTCATCACCATCTTCGCCTTCGTGCTGTCTACGCGTGCCGTCGGCGGGCACGCCTTCAAGTCCTTGATGGCCTGGAGGCCATTGGAGAAGGCGAGCCGGAGGTCGGCGACCTCGGCTTCGGGGGCTTTGCGGCGCTCGCCGGGCCCCTTCGTCGCACGACGTGGCCGCCTCGCTTCAGGCTGGATATTGGTGCGCGTTACGACGGGACCTCCGATCCTGTGGAGTTCCTGCAACAGTACGCGACCTGTATTCGGGCGGCGGGAGGCGATGGGTGTGTCATGGCCAACTGGTTCATGATGGCTACGAAGGGAGAGCCTCGCCGGTGGCTCTGCAGGCTACCCCCAAGGTCCATTTCGTCCCGGAGGGACCTCTGCGAGCGCTTCCTCGACAGATACGCATCCCTGGGACCTGAGCCAGAGGGCGCATAGGCCTACGCCGCCCCCGATGGCCCCGTCCCAGGTGCTCGAAGACTAGGCAGGGGGGCTCAAGGGTCATCACCCCCTCGCCCTCAGCTGAGGAAGGGAAATCTTCAGCTACGCCAGGAACAAAAGTGTAACGGCAAACTTCGCTCGCCACCAACCTATTCTAATCTGCGTAAACTACCTGAAACTGTTGAGTCTTGGCTTCATTTGAGCCTGCAAGTTTGGCTGATTGTGGCCTAACAAGAACATGAGTTTTTGCTCGTCTACCTTTCGAGAAAGAGCCGGAGCACGGTGTCCACGCTGGGGCCTTCGCCCGGAAAACAGCAGGCCTGCAAAACCCAGAACGGATCGAACTCTGGCTAGGGAAGGGACCCGCTACAGTCATCTCATACGATCCATGGTGCTCTCTCCTCTCGAGCGAAACTCAAATGAAGGCGCGTGAGCGCGCAAGGGTCGCACAACTCGTATAGAATTTGTCAAGCTTTTGCTGTTCTTGTCTGCGGCCTTGTGCTTCTTCTCCTGGAATCGCCTTTATTGTATTTGGACGCCAGGGGGGCTGCAGGAAGATAGTCCTGTACGCCATCGCAGTCACCTCTAGAGCGCAAGCGCCCGCTAGCCTTGCACAACGAGCTGCATACTAAGCGTTAGGCTGCTGTCCTGCTCGGAGGCTGGCCCCCGAACGGCGTAAAGCACGTCCCAGGCAAAGGCGAGCAAGGAAAAATGTGCAAGGGTGCAGGTAGGGATAATTTGGCAAACAAGCGCCTTAAGTGCGATTACAACTTAAAAGGGCCCAACAGGGCAATGTCTGACGGTTGCCAAGTGTGCAGCTAGTACATTCCTTCAGGAGGAGGTCTGGGAAGGAGCTTACATGGCGGCCTCTGCGTCGCCTTCATCATCGCCAGTGCCTCGGCTGGAGCCTGAGGACTGATACGTCTCCAACGTATCTATAATTTTTTATGCTCCATGCTTGTTTTTACACCATTTCTCTACTGTTTCGTTACACTTCGTGGCACTTTTATGCATTTTCCGGAACTAACCTACTAACAAGTCGCCACAGTGCCAGTTCCCTGTTTTCTGCTATTTTTGTGTTTTAGAAGTGATACACAGGAAATATTCTCGGAATTAGACGAAACAAGTTCCTGAAGTCTTATTTTTCCCGGAAGCTTCCAGAGATCCGAAGAGGAGACGGAGTAGGGCCACGAGGGGGCCACATGCCAGGGCGGCGCGGCCCAGGCCCTAGCCGCGCCCCCTAGGTGTGAGACCACCTCGGTCCACTTCTGACGATGCCCCTTCGCCTATAAAGACCCCCCGACGGAAAAACCTAAGTACCCGATCAATTTTCCAGAACACATCGCAATCCAGAAGATCGGGAGGGTCCAGAAGCTCTTCCCGGCACCCTGCCGGAGAGGGGAATCACCAGCGGAGGTCTTCTACATCGCCATGCTTGCCTCCGAAGCGATGAGTGAGTAGTCTACCTTTGACAAGGGTATAGCTAATAGAGCCCGTTAGTTGAGTACCCTAAGGCCCGTATGGCTAGGCCCATTTGTAATGATAGTCGAATACGAGTCTTTACGGTATGTCGATATTCTAATTTGTATCAGACCCTACCCGATCCTCGAGACCTGGCCACCTATATATAGGGGCCAGGAGGGGACGGTGTGGGGCAGATTGAAAGCAAGCCAGGTTGAACACCTAAGTTTACTTTCGACACACACCTATTTCGACTAACTTTACCTTCGAGTTCATCCGACGCCCTATTCCCCCGATCCTAAGTCCTTCATCTAGGACATTTGTCGAGTTAACCCCTCGTCAATTGGCGCCGACCGTGGGGATCTGGGCGTCGGGATCATGAATTCGACGGCTTTTTCGCTTTTAGCCAACAACAGTTCAGAACTCGACGGAAGTCAATAGATGGAGTTAACCATTGGAAGTTTGAGCATCATCGTTGGGCCATCGGGTTCATCCCGCCTCTCGGATTCGACGAAACCAGATCCGTCGGCAAACAAGCCCGAAGCAGAAGAAGCATTGGAATCATCAGAAGGCTCTTCCAGCGAGGTAAACTCGCCGGTCAGTTTTGACAAAACACCAATCGTAGACGGCGACAAAATTCAAAAAAAATTCGACTCAGAAGAAAGAGCGTGTCAGACGCACAACAACGCAAAGGACTTCGCCGTGGGAAGCAGCGGCGTCTCCAAGGTACATCAGTTATGCGTCATTATCACTGAAGCAGAAGAAGAAAACAGTAGCGAAGGAAATAAGAATGTCGACAGGCAAGTCAATAAAGTAAAAGATCACAACAAAAAGGAAAAGGAGAAAGTCCATGTCTCGGCTGGTGAATGGAGGATGATCAAGTCAGCTATCAACCATGGTACAGAAGTACCCAAAGGATCGAGGAGAGAAGTACTAATGGGATATCAGTATGCATTATACCAGCACAGGAAGAAACTAAGGAAGGAAAGAGACATGGTTTTTCAAGACAATAACAGTATAGCAGGGGAAGAATACTGGGAAGACTACAGTGAAGACTCAGAATACAGCAGAGAAAGGCGTGGAGACCCAAAACACAACAGGGGGCGACAGCATGCGGTAGAGAAGAGGGGTACTCGAGGAGCCCTACCCCGCAGCTAGAAGAGGAGGAAGATGACTTCATACAAAAAACACCAGAAGTAGCACTAGTAGCAGCACAAGCATATTTACTAGCTACAAGACCAGAACCTGGGGACCCACGAGAAGATATGCACCGAGCCGCGATACGAAGCCTCGGAATAGTAGAAGGAAAGATCAGGGAGTAAGGACCAGAGACAAAGTCGACAAGCTGCAAGGGAAATCGAAAGGAGAAGTTCGGTTACAATTTCACAGATAACGAGTATAGCGAATCATCAGAAGAGAAAAAGCGACAAAAAAGGAAGGAGGACGCAAGAAGCATAATAGCACAAGCTCAAGTAAACAAATCACGTCATGCTTGGAGGGAAGAGAATTACGAGGACGACGATAAAGATATGGGTGCGTTATGCTTTACCCACAGGGTTCGCAAAACGCGGGTACCCAAAGGATTCAAATTACCACACGACCAGCCTAAATACCATGGGTCGCAAGAACCTACCCTATGGTTATCAGATTATTTGCAGGCAGTACAGATATTGGGGGGAACAAAGGCAACTGCAATGCAAAGTTTGCAGCTGCACCTCACTGGCGCCGCACGGTCCTGGTTGAACACCCTACCCAACGAATCCGTCAGAAGTTGGGGGGAACTCGAAAGTCAATTCACAAGAAATTTTCGTTCTACCTACAAGCGCCCAGCGTCGCTGGAGGAAGTTAAAACATGTGTGCAGAGGAAAGGCAAAACGCTACGTTCTTATATACAACGTTGGAGTACAATCAAAAACGCAGCAGAGGACGTCTCCGATGAACGAGCAATAGACGCCTTTTCGGCCGGACTTCGTCGCTCAGATCTCGTGGAAGAAATAGGAAGAACAAGACCTACGATAGTAGCTGAGCTAATGGAACAAGCCAACAAATTCGCTGACGGAGAGGACGCGTATAACAACAAAAGAGGACGTTCACCAGAAGTCGACAGACTAAGTAGACAGAGGAGATGACACCGCAGCAGGGATAACCAAGGAAGGCGAAATCAGGTAGCCGCGGGTTACGTACTAGAAGAGGAGGAAGGATATGAAAGTAGGAGATTTCAGGCAAAAGGAATAGAGAAATCGAGATACTCTGGTCCTTCGGCCGAGGATATGCTATATGGACCTTGTCGAATCCACTACGCGTATCTCGACGAGAAAAGGGTCTCAAATCACCAGATGAAGGATTGCAGAACATTCTTAAGGTTGCAAACCGCCATGGGCTCCAAACAAGAAGGGAGGCAAGGAGAAAGACACAGAAGTCAAGGATATCAAATGCAAAAGCTAGCAAGGCACCTAGAGTCAAAAGTGTACATATCAGCCATGATTCAACCGGTGCCCAAATCGAAGAAAGAGCGAAAGAGCATATCCAGGCAAGTAAACCTAGCAATATCATCACCACCAGCTACCATAGAGTACCTACGGTGGTCAGAACAACCAGTCAAGTTCAGTAGAGCAGACCACCCGAGGAAAGTTCCCAGGCCAGGTCACTCGCCTATGGTTTTAAAGGCACAAATAGGAGGGTACGACATCGGAAGAGTATTCATGGATGCAGGGAGTGGCATAAACTTAATATATGCCAGAACCCTAAAGGCAATGTGCATCTCGCTGACGAGTCTGAAGCCAACAGATTGCTCTTTCCACGGAATAGTACCAGGAGCCGCAAATTACCCTTTGGGGAGAATAGAACTCGACGTCTGCTTTGGCAGTAGCGGAAACTACCGAAAAGAGAAGCTGGAATTTGAAGTAATGGATTGGCCGTCGCAATATCATGCAATCCTGGGGCACCCAGCATTTGCAAAATTCATGGCAGTACCACACTACGCGTATCTTACGTTAAAAATTCCAGGACCCAATGGAACAATCACAGTACAAGGGAGCTTTGAAGTAGCCAATACATGCGACAGGGAATTCAACAGGATGGCGCAAACCTTCGGCATGACAGCAGAGTACGAGAGGTTAAAAGGAGAAACGGATCACAATGTACTACCTGACGTTGGACGATCCCTGCCAGATCAGGCTTTCGACACGTCTCAGGACTCGAAGAAAATCCAGGTCCATCCTACAGATGCAAACAAGACAACATCAATTGCGGTGAACTTGGATCCCGCATAGGAAAGCGCGCTCGTCGAGTTCCTCCGTGAGCACTGGGAAATCTTCGCCTGGTGTCCATCAAACATGCCAGGGGTTCCCAGGGAACTCGTCGAGCACGCATTAAACGTAGATCCCAAGGCAAAGCCAGTCAAGCAGCCATTGCGACGATTCGATGAACCTAAGAGGAAGGCGATAGCGTCAGAGTTGCACAGGCTAGAAAATGCTGGATTTATCAGGGAAATCAAAACTTTGAGTTGGGTATCGAACCCAATCATAGTACTAAAGAAGAACACAGACGTACAAAGAGTATGTGTCGACTACACATCTCTCAATAAGCATTGTCCAAAGGATCCCTTCCCTCTACCCCGCATCGATAAGATAATCAATTCAACAGCGGGATGCGCGAGGCTTTCATTTTTGGACGCATACTCTGGTTACAATCAGATCAAATTGAAGAAAAAAGACGAAGAAAAAACGGCCTTCATCACACCATATGGGGTGTTTTGCTACCAAGTGATGCCATTCGGCCTAAAAAATGCAGGAGCAACTTATCAACGGATGATGCAAAGTTGCCTCGGAAGCCAAATAGGGCGCAACATACAAGTCTACATTGATGATGTAGTCATCACCACAAGAGAGGAGAAATCCCTAATCAGCGACTTGGCACAAACCTTCGACAACCTGAGCAGGTACAAGCTTAAGCTTAACCCGACAAAGTGCTCTTTCGGCGTATCAGCAGGACAACTTTTAGGGTTTCTGGTATCAGCACGAGGAATAGAGGCGAACCCAGAGAAGATTCAAGCAATTTTGACAATGGAGAAACCCACGAAACTACACGATGTACAAACACTTGCAGGACGCGTCGCGGCACTAAGTCGCTTCGTTGCTCGACTAGGGGAGAAGGCGCTTCCTTTTTATGCACTTATGAAGAAGTCCGACGATAAATTCGAGTGGACAGAAGAAGCAGACGCAGCGATTGCACAGTTGAAAAAAGTGCTTTCCACGCCACCAGTGCTGGTTGCACCAAAAGAAAAAGAACCACTGTTATTATACATTGCTGCAACCCATCAGGTGGTGAGTACAGTATTAGTAGTCAAAAGAAGCGAAGAAGGAAAAGCCCACGGTGTCCAGAGGCCAGTATATTTCATCAGTGAAGTGTTGTCTCCAACAAAACAAAGGTACCCGCACTATCAGAAGTTGGCATACAGTGTCTTCACAACCGCACGAAAACTACGACAGTACTTTGCGGTGCACCCAATTATAGTGGTCAACGAGGCGCCATTGTCGAACATATTGAATAATCCTTCAGCAACAGGACGTGTCTCTTTGTGGGGAATTGAGTTATCTCCCATGGACATCACGTACGAAAAAAGGAAGGCGATCAAGTCGCAAGTTTTGCCAGATTTTACGGCAGAATGGCTGGAGCTGCAGAGCACAGGACCACCAGATTTATCCAGTGTTTGGACAATGTACTTCGACGGTTCTAAAAGAATCCAAGGCGCAGGCGCAGGAGTAGTGTTGATATCACCTCATGGCGACAAATTGAAGTACGTCTTAAGGATGAGCTTTCCACAGACTTCTAACAATGAAGCAGAGTACGAGGCTTTGTTGCACGGAATGAAAATGGCTAAAGCATGTGGAGCAACTCGCCTAAAAATATTTGGAGATTCCAACCTTGTTGTCCAGCAAGTTATGAACAGATGTGACACAATCAATGACAACATGATGGCCTACAAAAATTTGTACCATTATCTAGAAGGAACGTTCGATGGATGCGAAGTCTCGCACGTAAGCAGGAACAGCAATGAAGAAGCCGACAATTTAGCAAATATCAGGTCAGAGTGTTTACCTGTACCATCCGGAGTATTTTGGGAGGAAATAGTGGAAAGATCAATAAAAAGTGGAAAAAGTTCGACTACTACAGCAGGCTCGGGGGCTACATCAGAACCAGAGGAGGTCATGATGATAGAAGAAACATGGATGCAGCCATATCTTGCATACATGATAAATAAAAAATTACCAGAAGATGCAGTGGAGGCCAAGAGGATAACTCGAAGATCGAAAGCGTTTGTCGTGTTGCAGGAGAAATTATACAAGAAAAGTATTACGGGCGTTTTGCAGCGTTGTGTAACGCCCCAAGAAGGACAAAAGATACTACAAGACATACACGGTGGAGTATGCGGCCATCATGCTAGCAGCAGAGCAATAGCAGCAAAAGCTTTCCGAGCAGGATTTTATTGGCTAACAGCCATCGAGGACGCAAAAGATATAGTTCGAAAGTGTGAAGCATGTCAAAGGTTTGCATCTAGACCGCATGCACCAGCAGCGGAGTTACAAACAATACCATTATCTTGGCCTTTTGCACAGTGGGGCCTCGATATGGTGGGAAAGTTGCACAAATCCTGGCCAGGAGGGCATGTCTACATGCTAGTGGCAGTCGATAAATTCACCAAATGGGTAGAAGCGGCCCCGGTGACAACTCAAGATTCTACAGCAGCAATCAACTTCATCAAGTCAATAGTTTTCCGTTTTGGTGTACCATACAGCATCATCACAGACAATGGGACAAATTTCACTTCAAAGGAATTCAAGAGTTACTGCGAAGGATTAGGGATCAAGCTAAAATTCGCATCTGTGGCGCACCCGAAGACAAACGGGCAAGTTGAAAAGGCCAATGGCCTGATATGTAGTGGGATAAAAAAGAGGCTCCTAGCACCTCTCGAGAAAGCCAAGAGCGCTTGGGTGGAAGAGTTGCCCTCCGTTCTTTGGAGTTTAAGAACTACACCTAACGCAGCAACTCTCCTTTCTTCCTGGTCCATGGCGCAGAAGTCGTGCTTCCAGTCGAGGTTACACACGAGGCTCCAAGAGTGACAGCATATGACGAGACAACATCAACAGAAGCATTGCAGGATGATGTCGATGCACTAGATGAAGCAAGAGATAAAGCATTAGAAAGGGCTACGCAGTATCAACAGAGCCTACGAAACTACCATAGTAGTCGAGTTCGTCCACGATCATTCGTGGTGGGAGACCTAGTTTTGTGACTCAGGCAAGACAGACACGGCAAGTTGGAGTCCCCTTGGGTGGGACCTTACATTGTCACCGAAGTAATACCAGGAGGAGCATATCGACTACAAGACAAGAAGACTGGGAAAGATGAGAGCAACCCATGGAATGCAGAGCAGCTACGGCGTTTTTACGCGTAGAATGCATATAGTGGTATTAATAAATTCGAGTTAACCTTCTGAACCTAGAACATGAGGCCACAGGTCAGGTTCTTTGGGTTGAACTCGACAAAATTGTACAATTATTACTTCTTCGCCTCGGGGGCTTCAACCCTCGGGTCGTACGAAAGGAATTTTTATCGCGACTTGGAAAACTTTTTTCACTGAAAGGTTGTGCAGACAACCCGATAAATATTCAAATAACTTGGTTCACGAAGGAACCCGATATTCTTGGTTCACAAAGAACCCGATAGATGGAAAAGCGTACCTCAGAACAATGACTTGTTTTCCTGGTACTAGTAAAAACATCGACATAGAATGCGAATATTCATTACAGAGCACATGGCAGCAAGAACATTATCAAACGACATTGCATAAAAAGCAAAATCCTAATGGAAGTGGACTTCAGCTTCATATTTCTTCTGGCAGAGGGTGCCGTCATAAATCTTCACATCGAACTTCGACGTGCCGATGTGGAAGTCGAAGGCCATGAAGAAGCCTTGGTGGATGTCATGGTCTTCTATGAACTGCGACCAGCCACCCTTAAAGTACTGCTCGCCGTCGCCATCATACCACACCTCCACCTTGTATGGGATACCACAACCAGACTGTTCGCGGAGAACCGCCTCTCGCAGTTCGCGCCCATCCATGAAGTTGGTGAAATTCAGCGGCAGGCGCTGAATCTCGTGGCACTGCGCCATGGCAATGCAGAGGAAAGAAAAGATTTGGGGAGGCGCAGCAGGAGCAGTGGAAGAAGAAGGAGGAGGAGCGACTGGACCCGGAGCAGCGCCAGTCACCTTGGGCTTGTTCTTACTACCAGGTAGGCGGCTGGGGCGACGCTTAGCCGGAGCGGCCGATGATGATCCTGTTGCGGCCGGAGTGGTGCTGTTCTTGTTTTTGCTTCCGCGAGGGCGACCTCGGCCTCAGGGCGCCACCGGAGAGCCAAGATTCAGACGGGAGCCATCTGCATCAGCCATGTGGACAAAGGAAAAAAGGAAAACCCTAGATGAAGGGAGAAGATGATGCGGCGGAGGAGGAATTTGATTAGGGTTTTTACCCTTGCTAGAGGGTGCTTTATTTATAAGCACGTATTAGCGGGCCCCCGTGCTAAAGCAAGGCCCGTCAGCGTATTTTACAATAGGAGTTAAATTCTGCAAACAGCAGATGATAATACCAAAGAACAAGAGGAGAAGATTGTGGTCGCATGATATGAAAACTTCGACTTGGACTAGGGGGCTTGCAAATAGTAGACGTTAACAGAAGGAAGAAGAAATGAACTTTGAGCCTATGCTTGACTACAAGTATCCAAACATAGCCTCAGGGGCTACTCCCATCGGGAGCGCTAAGCGCGCACCCGATAGAGGATGAGATAATTAATAAGGGAGATGAAGAAGGGTTAGTATACAAAATTCGACTATATAGTCGACAAAAGTGCAGAGAGACTACTCCCATCGGGAGCGAAGAAGATTAATTTAAAATCCGAATTTCTTTGATTTCATCAGTCAAAAATTTGGCTGCGACATAAGATTCTCGAGTTGCGTTATCGCAATGAAAACTCGAATGCCGTGATTTATCACGAAGGTAAGACCCCAGGATCCGTCCTGTGTGGCCCGGTATACGCACATGGATGCGCTCTGCTGGCATGTATCCCTGTCTACGACGCGAAGAAAATCCTGGTGGACGCACTGGGTACCCTGAGAACCACTGGGATTCATTCTTTGTAAGTCCTAAATGTGGCAAAAGAATGGGTTTGACCGGTATCCCGAATTCAAGTCCAAGGGGATTGAATTTGAAGTAGGTGACAAGTATCTGTTCCGGCAGTTAACTGACCTCTTGATCCATCAGAGTAGTCAGGCTTGTTCATCAAGACCCCTTGCGAACAAATTATCATAAACATAAGTCAAAAGACCAAGTCGAAGATTTGAAAATAAGAAGAAGTCAAAGAATTGATCAAGTCGAAGATTTAAAGATTAGAGATTCAACCCGAATCTACAATTCTAGTAGAATCTTAGGGGCTACTGGCAAGGGTATAGCTAATAGAGCCCGTTAGTTGAGTACCCCTAAGGCCCGTATGGCTAGGCCCAATTGTAATGATAGTCGAATACGAGTCTTTACCGTATGTCGATATTGTAATCTGTATCGGACCCTACCTGATCCTCGAGACCTGGCCACCTATATATAGGGGCCAGGAGGGGACGGTGTGGGGCAGATTGAAAGCAAGCCAGGTTGAACACCTAAGTTTACTTTCGACACACACCTATTTCGACTAACTTTACCTTCGAGTTCATCCGACGCCCTATTCCCCCGATCCTAAGTCCTTCATCTAGAACATGCAGGGTCACCAATTCCTTGTTTCTCGTCCTCCTCTTCCAGAGGCAGGGCCCCTACCGGCTGATCTAGCCTCTCCTGCATCTGAAGCCCCCGAGGCTGACGAAAGTCAGGACGGAGATGATGTCGAAGAATCAGAAGCGGAGACTAGCTCGTCGACATCGCCTCCTCCTGCACTTGCTGAAGATGTTGGTGTCGACAAGAAAAGGAAGCGTGTCGATGAAATCGCTTCATCAAGTTCTGCAGCAGCTGGTAAAGCCCCCGCTCTTGCAGAAGATATGGAGTACTTCGACATGCTAGCATCGTAAGTATTGTATTCGAGTTCTTCAATTGCATTGTTCTTGCCTTGTTTCTATAGTTTCTATTCTTTCATGCAGTGATGATGAAGAGCCACCAACATATGCGACAGCTGCTCCCCCAACTTCTCCTGCCGCCACTGATGAGCCTATTGAGCCAGATGTTGCCGAGGGCTACCAGGTCTTCTGTGAAGAAGGTTCCTCAAGCCCGATACCCCAAACGCTCAAAAAAGGCTAAAGAAACCGACATTTCTCTGGAGGCCCAAGCATCTACGGTTTCTTCTGACAATGTGAGCAATTCTTTTTTACTTGCTTTCCTTTCATACACTTCTTCTCTTACACACTCCTTTTCTCAGGCATTATTGAAGAGATTCATTGCCCTGGGCACTGAATGTGCTGAGTACCTAAAGGTTGCGAAAGCTTCCGAAGGTACAAATTTGACGTCCAGTCATTACTTTTCTTCTGTGCTTTATCCTTTGCTGTTTTATCTGACTCCCTGTCGTCCTCTTTTGTAGCTGCTTTAGCAACAGCCAATGCTCAAATTGCGTCGCTGGAAGCGGAGCTCAATGCTTCACGGAAGGCTTATGATGTTGCGGCCGCTGCTAAAGCAAGTGCTGAGAAGTCGCAGAAATCTGCGCTTGGCAAAGCGAAGAAAGCTAAAAAAAGCTTTAGCTGATGCCAACCAGGAGCATGCTCAGCGAGAGCAAGCCGTGGCGGAGCGTCTCCACACAATGTCCACTACTGCTGAAAGTAAGTTTTTCGCCTTGTCTCCTATTTTCGACTTCTGCTGCACTGTTACATGTGCTGACATCTTCCTCCTTCTTTTCTTTTCTACCTTCTTTGTGTCGCGCAGGTTTTACTGGGGTATCTCCATCGGCCCTGCAACCGGATGGTGACCCTCTGATGACTGCGGTTAACTTACTCGAGGAAAACTGGATATCTATCCAGGAAACTTTCGAGTTAGTTAGCCGCGTTCTTTCACGACTCTTTGTCGGGTTGTGGCCGAAGAAAAGGGCAGCAGTTCCGAAGGACAACTTGAGTGATCTTGCCAAGTCCTTCGATACAACTGAAGACCCCACTCTTCAGCTGAAAGGACTTTCAATTAAGCGTGGCGCCGAGGGTGCTATTGCACTTTCTCTTGCGCACGACACAAATTTCGACTAGGAGAGGGTTAGCTCCCCTCATGGCCACACCCGTAATGAGATGAAGGCTTTTTTCGAGAAGGCGAAGAAGTTGGCGCCTGCATTGTTGACAACTATTTCCCCTTCGGCAGCTTCTGCGGTGCCTGCCGCACCATCTCCAGCAACGGAAGGTCCAGTGCCACCGTCGACTTCCGGCGAGGAAGTTGCCGTGCCCTCTTCTGCCACGGAACACAATGCTGAGGTGGCGTAGACTCGGCTTTCTTTGTAGCTTTTAGTTTTCTCCTTTTGGATGCAAAAACTTTAGTTGGGTGCAACCCGAGAACCTTAGTCATAGGGTGTTGCACTTATGTAAATATATTTCTGGCGTATGAAGTATTATGCTGTCTCTCTGAAATGTTTCTCCTTTCTTTCCCCTTTGGCTTGCAGTAGATGCGTGCAAATGATCCTTTGACTCACGGTCTTGCTCCTTCTTCTACCCGTGTGTTCGGTTCTCAGATTTCGTCGACTCCTAGTCGATGCAATCAGTGCGCAGAATATTCGTCAAGGATTTCTGACCTTGAGGTTCGCTTGACTTCAGCCAAACGCCAAGCTCAGATCGCGTTTGATAAGGCTAGCAAAACTTCTGCCCTGACGAAGCAGGTATCGATTCTTAGTGATGAAGTGTCCAGCTTGACGGCAACGATTTTGCATCACGAAGAATGCAATTCTTTCATTCTTGGTATCGTCGAATCCGCCTGTGAAATGTTGCGATGTGAGCTTCCTCTTGACTTACTTTCTTCTCTTTTTGCTCTACTGTTACTTTTGTGATATCTTTTGCCCTTATAGGCACTTGCTTGGATTTCTCTGCTGAAGATCGTCGGGTTACCGAGCGAAGTGCGGCTCTGGAAAAGATGTCCGTAGGTGTTGAAAATTTATGGTCTGATCCTCGACGCCGAAGCGCTATTGTATTGCTTCAGGACCGTGCCCAGCATATTGGCGAGGCAATGGATGGCTGTAGGAGAGCTCTCGTAACTATGCACTCGGTGATGCTTCCTCGCAATCCTCTGCCTGCTACTTTTCCAATGCTTCTTGATGTTTTTAGATCCAGCCAGCGAGTCCATCGGTTGATAGAACTAAACCTAGTAGCAGGTTCCAACTTTGCTCTTGGGTGGATACGCAAGTGGCAGCCAAGACTCAATTATAGTTCTATGTCGCTGAGCTATCCTCCTGGTGGGGCAAGCCTTCGAGTACACTTAGAGAGCACCTTGCAGCCTGCCCGACGAATTATAGCCAGGTTGTTGCAAGAAGACTCCGCGTTTTTCCGCGAGTTTCACTACTTAGACCCTTTAGGTGTAGATGATTCTAACAACCCGATGTTGTAATATATTTTTGTATGTGTGTAACGCGAGAGTATTTTATTTCGCGACTTCATGACGAAAATTTGTTCTCAGAGCGTTATTGCATGACTCGTGCGTTTGCCGCATTTTCTCGTTGAAAGACTCGTAAACTCGAATATGAGGAACGTTTTGTCTTCATTATAGTTGCAATGTAAGATACATGAGGTGACCCAAAAGATCCGGCCTATGGCCCGTGTTCTGGATCTAGAGGGCATTGCCCCTGGAATAACTCGTGGCTTTTATAGCCTTATTCTTCTACTTTATTGTGCTTTTGATGCTTATGCTGTCGTAGCTTTCTCCTCTTCTCCTGTGTTGTTGTCCTCTCCTGATGCTCCTACTCGCAGTTTCTTCATCTCTGGCTCTGCAGCGTGTCCTTCGAGTGGTTTGACGCCTTTTGTAGTCGTGCTTTTCGCCTTCTCTGCGTAATTGGCTATCATGCCGAAGTTTTGTGCCATTTTGTGGAACTCCCTGTCGCAGAGATCTGAAACTTCAAAACTTCCTTTTCACTGTAATTATTCCTCTTGGTCCTGGCATCTAAAGTACCAGATATGTATAGTGAGGTACTGCCATGAATCGCGAAAACGCGGGTCGTCCGAGGATCGCGTGATATTGAGATGGCCAGTCCATGACTTCAAAATCTAGCTTTTCTCTTCTGTAGTTTTGTCGGTTGCCGAAGCAAACGTTGAGTGCTATTCGACCTAATGGGTAATTGGCACTTCCTGGCACGATTCCATGGAAGGAACAATCTGTTGGCTTCAGGAACTCTAGTGATATATGCATTGCTCGGAGTGTTTTTACGTATATCAGGTTAATTCCACTCCCTGCATCCATGAATATTCTGTCGACATCATACGCGCCAATTTGAGCTTTGAGTACCAAAGGCGCGTTTCCCGGCTGAGGTACTGTTATAGGGTGATCTTCTCTGTTGAACTCTATTGGTTGCTCTGACCAGTGCAGATACTCCGTTGTAGCTGGAGGTGATATGACTGCTAGGTTGACTTGTCGAGTTATGCTCTTCTCTTCTTTGTTCGACTTGGGTACAGGTTGTATCATTGCTGTGATGTGTCCTTTTGATGGAACATACCCTTCGTCGTCGTCGTGTCCCTGGTTTTGCTGGTCTTGTCCTTGAGGAGCTCCATTGTTTCCTTGTTGCTTTGCCGGAGGGTCATTGCTTCCTTCGAATCCTTGTCGCCTTGCTTCGATTTGCTTGTTTAGTGCCGCCTCTTGAAGTTTTAAGAATGTTGTGCAATCTTTCATTGCATGCCTCGATACTCGCTTCCCATCGACGAACGCTGAGTGTATATGACAAGGTCCGTTGAGCATGTCTTCTGGCGAGGGGTTGTATTCTCTGGATTCTCTTACGGGGAATTTTTTATAGTCCTCTTTTCCGTAACTTCGATATCCTGAACTTCTTCGATCACTTCCTTGGTAGCTGTTGTCTTTGTATCCTGCGGCGACTTGGCTATGAGGGCCATAGTTGTCGAAATTTTTGGACCGTCTCCTTTGACTTCCATATCTATTTCTTCTATCGTCTTCTGGAGATCGCGTCCTCTTGTTGTTGCACGCATCTTCTCCATCTGCGAATCTGTTTGCTGTGTCCATGAGGTCTGACACTGTTTTCGGCTTGATTCTACCCATCTCCTCGACTAGGTCTCTTCGTCTTAATCCAATGATGAACGCATCTATTGCTCTTTCGTCTGAAACTTCGACTGCTGAATTTTTGATAAGGCTCCATCTTTGGATGTATGCCCGTAGTGTTTCGTCACGTTGTTGCACACATGCTTTGACTTCTTCTATTGATGCTGGTCGTTTGTATGTCGACCTGAAGTTGATTGTAAATTGCTTTGTGAGGTCTTCCCAGCTTCCAATAGATTCTTTCTCTAGTTTGCTCAACCATGACCTTGCTGCGCCGGTGAGGTGTAGTTGCAAACTTTGCATTGCTGTTTCTTTGGTTCCTCCTAAAATTTGGACTGCTTGTAAGTAATCTGCGAGCCATGATTGTGGTTCCTGTGATCCGTCGTATTTTTGCTGATCATGAGGTAGCTTGAATCCCTTGGGAACTGGAGTGGTGCGAACCCTGTGGGTAAAGCATGATGCCCCCATCTCTTTTTCGTCGTCTTCATAGTCGCATTTTTCATTTGGGGATCGCGATCTTCGAGTTCCACCGTGCTGTTTTGGTGATGGCGATCGAGATCGGTGCTTGCTGCTTCTGCACCGAGGACTATTGTGACGGCGAGGTGACCTTGCTTTGTGCACTTCCTTGTGGTGATATGCTTCTTCTCCTTTTGCTGATAGCTTGTGGCCCACCATGTTGAGTCCGTTCAGTGCTGCTCTATGCATATGTTCTCTAGGATCTCCTGGACTTGGTCGAGTTGTAAGTAGATACGCTTGTGCTGCCACTAGTGCTGCTTCAGGAGTTTTCGGTAGGATGTTTCCCTGCTCGTCGACCGATAGGAAGGATGAGTCGAGGTTTTTAGAAATACTTTGCCTGTCGGAGTACTCGAGGTTATCGTACCTTGAACCGTGTCGACGATTTTTCCTTGCGTTGCTGTATGATGCGTCGCTTCGTGCTTTTCGAGCAGCTTCGCTAGCTGCAATGGCTGAATCTTTTCTTCTTTGTATCTCTGTTTTCTCCTTTGCTAATTGCTTGGCCTGCTGCATTAGGGTGTAGTGATACCCCAAAAGCATGTCTTTGCTAGAATTTGATGGTATTGGCGTGCCGTGTTCTACGGCTTCTCTTATTATCCTCCATTCGTCGACTGATAGTCGAATTTTCTCCCTGGTTGCGAGGGATTCTGGTGTTTGCCCTTCTGCTAGGTGATTTGCTCCTCTGTCGATATTTGCTGGGTTTAGTACTGGATTGTCGTTTTGCCGAATTCTTCTGAGTTATCTCCTATAATGGCGAGCACCTGGCATTGTTTGCCGATGTTACCCTTGAAGCTTGAGAAGATCGAGTTACTATCCTCAGAAAGCTCTAATCCTGTCTTCCATGTATCTGTTGACTTGTTCGCAATATCGTCGAGGCAGATCGTGAGATCTTCGAGTTGGACTCCTACGTCAAAATTTCCCTTTTCTTCGTTGTCCTCTACGATCTTTCCTTTTTGCGCTTCCTCTGGGCTGACCGGCGAGTTTACCTCGCTGGAAGAGCCTTCAGAATATTCCATCACTGCTGTTGTTTTGGGCTCACTTGCCGACGGATCATGTTTCGTCGGATCTGAAAGGCGAGATGAACCCGACGGTCCGATGAGGATGTTTAAGCTTCCGATTGTCAACTCCATCTCTTGATTTTCGTCGATTTCTGTACTGCTGTTGGCTAAAAGCGAAAAAGCCGTCGAATTCATGATTCCAACGCCCAAGATCCCCACGGTCGGCGCTAATTGACGAGGGGTTAACTCGACAAATGTCCTAGATGAAGGACTTAGGATCGGGGGAATAGGGCGTCGGATGAACTCGAAGGTAAAGTTAGTCGAAATAGGTGTGTGTCGAAAGTAAACTTAGGTGTTCAACCTGGCTTGCTTTCAATCTGGCCTACACCGTCCCCTCCTGGCCCCTATATATAGATGGCCAGGTCTCGAGGATCGGGTAGGGTCCGATACAGATTACAATATCGATATACGGTAAAGACTCGTATTCGACTATTATTACAATTGGGCCTAGCTATACGGGCCTTAGGGGTACTCAACTAATGGGTTCTATTAGCTATACCCTTGTCAATCGTATTAACAATGCTCATCATAGGTGTACCAAAAAGCACTCTACCACGATCCTCCTTAGAAATTTTTATGTTGGTATATCTAGTTGGAATAGGTATGTTCTCGATACTCTTACAGGAGGTAATTTTCTGGGTACTCCCGCTGGAGAAGCATGCACTATAATTGAAAGTTTAGTGGGAATACCACCTATTCATGTTGCTAAAACCGAGACCACCTTGGAGGAGGTGGTAGAAAGGCTCAGCTCTTTAGAGAAAAGTTTGCCAAGTATCCTAGAAAATGCTAGCCGAGTTAGTGAATTAATAGAAAATAATGGTAAGAGAATCACCGTTTTAGAGGCTAGCATTACTCTTGATAATCAAAATTTAAGGATTGGTAAACTTGAGGAGTCTATGGAAACTCTTAGTTTAATCTTCTCTTCACTTAAATTTAAGAAAGAGAAAGTGTTTGTTGGAAAAGAGCAAAAATTTATGTATGTTCCCAAGGTTTCTGCGCTTAAACCTCAACATGTTCTTAAGATTGGTAAGACTCTTAGTTCCACTAAGGGTGACTTGCAGGTTGAATCATCTTTGGGAATTTCCAAAGTGCCTACTGAGGTAAGTGATGCTTCATCACTTGATGTTACTTGATTCGCAATTTTCTGCGCCTACCTTAAAGGCGTTAAAGAAAAGCACTCTTGGGAGATAACCCAATATTTTATTTCCAGTACTTTTTCTTTTATTTGAGTCTTGGAAGTCATTACTGCTGTAATGACTGCTCCTTATCCTTTTTATTTTATTGTTGTGCCAAGAGAAGCCTCTAATTCGAGTGAGGTAAAGATTTGGGGATGTTGCTGTCCTAAAACTGTTTTCGGTGCTGCACCGTAAAAATTTATATAAATTCTCTGTATATATTTTGGACCTGCGATTTCTTGTGCATATGCCCCAGGTTATATCCAAACTTTAGTTAGCTGAACACTTTTTGATTTGAGCAACAGAAAACCCCTCAAAAATTCGACCTTTGTCAGCTGTTCTGTTTTGACAGATTTCTGCCAATATTTGTGTTTGCCGCTTTATCGCTTTCTTTTGAGTTCTTTTGATCATGGAACTTTTGGGGAAGTTGCTACAGTAGTATATGCTATATATGTGGTGGTTTTGGGTTGAAACCTAAAGCAAAAAAAGGGTTGATTATATGTTATGCTTACACTAATGTTGCTAATAGAATTGTGTTTAGTTTTGTATAAAGGAAGTTTTCAAGTGTAGGGATTGGAGAATGATGAGATGAGTTGAAGAATGGACAAAAGCTCAAGCTTGGGGATGCCCACGCATCACCCCAAGAAATATCCAAGAAGTACATGCATCCAAGCTTGGGGATGCCCCCGAGGCACCCCTTCTTCATCGGCAAAAATTAGGTCACCTTTCAAAACACTATATTTTTATTGCTTCATGCACTATGTGTTTTTCTTGGAGCGTCTGTTGTTTTAGTTTTCTTAGTTAGTTTAGTTTTGTTTGCTGCAATAAATGGTTGGACCCCAACAAATTTCCTTTGGAGGAGATGTACTCGTTTTCATTTGCCAAGAACACTCAGTTTTTCATTCTTACAATTTCACCGAGTGTTCTTCTTTTTCTGCTACTGCTTTTGATTTTTGTTTTCGCCTTGATTTGCGTTCAGACCTTGTCATATCTTTTTATAAAGGTGTATTTTTGCCTCTGATCTTTATTGGTTTTCATCAAAAGAGGTGTTTATAAAAAATTTCGAATGGTGTTGGAAAAGAGAAAAAGCTTTATGCAAAATAGTGGTACAAGAAGGAGCTTGTGTAGACTGCGGCTTAGGATTTTTCATGTCATGCTTGATGTCTTTTTGATAGTATGCTTAGTGGTTTTGCTGTAGCATGACTTGTCTCAAATAACTGAGATTGCTTAATGAGCCTTTGAAAAAAATCATGCGTTGTTTTTATTGTATGGAAGCATTATTTTGGTTTTCTCCTTGATGCTTTATTTGGGTTGACTTGGCGCATGCTCACACATGTTAGACTCATACAAAGTCCCCAATAGCCTTCATGATCATTTAGTTTTTGACTTTTGATGCCATCTTATGCTTTTTTTAATGTCGCTTTGCATGATTATGGCCATTATTGCTCTCTTAGTTGGTCGCTCCCAGTCTTTTGCTAGCCCTCGCCTTGTACTGAGTATGAGCTCTACTCGTGCATCCAACTCTTAAAAGCCAAAGTTTTCCAAAGTGTCCACCATACATACCTACTAGCAATTTGCTATTCCAAGTAAATTTGACTTGCTTTTATCTTCTCTTCAAATTAAACTCTTACCAGTGTTATGCAAAAATTGGTCAGTAAAGCTCTCATGAACCGGAAGGCACACTTTACTTTTTCTTGTTCTTAAAAATTTGACATTGTGGTCTCTTATGTTGAGTTGTTATTCTTGCAAGTTGTAAGTTGGATTCTAGCCCATCCATGATGTCATGGGGCAAGCTTTCAACATTACACTTCTTATTTGAGTTGATATCGTGATCTTTTGTTTATGGATGCCCACTGTGTGAAATGAGTTGGGAATCTTGTGGGGATCATGGAGTTTGTATATGTGTTAGGGAAACTCCTGGGCCGCCAATCTAAGCCATGCATAATTCATGGTGGAAATTTGCAGCATACCCATGGTGGACATTCGACGACGCATCTCACAATAAAAAGCTAAACAAATGGCAAATAAAAGAGATGTCGAGGTGTTCATTGTCTGCTTGTCCTGTCATTTTGATGTGGGCTTGTTCCATGTCATCGGGCATGGAGGTACCCCATTGGCGGTTTTTGATGATGCATATATACTTACAATGACAAGCCTTGCTTGGGACCCTAAGTTGAGTAGCATGAGGTTTGGGTACTCGTATTCACGGGACACGAGGTTTTCAACTTATGATTTGTCAAGCATATGCATCATAATTGTTCTCGCATTAACTCTAACCATTCAAGATGCTTATGATGGGGGCAATGAGAGCTCAAAGCCGGTAAGTAACATAATTTTTGAAGGTTATAAAACTTGCAATCACTGCTTCCCTCTGCGAAGGGCCTTTCTTTTACTTTTATGTTGAGTCACCACCTTCTTTCTTTATGCACCATAAGAGAGCAAAGTTGTCATTCTTAGTATAATGTGCATTGTCCCAACGTTTTCATTGATTGATTCATATTGTTGGTTTCACTTGTTCTCAAATTATTTGTATCTAGTCGCCCTCTTAAACTTGAAGGTGTCCTATACATTTATGTTTTGCTCTCTTTGAAGGACAAGCTGAAAACCATTTGTATGTTTTCCTTATGATTTGAACACACGTTTGACTTTCATTGTTTCATTTTCATGATCTTTTGTTTGTGTTCATTTTCATGTTTACAACATGGTTGCTAAGTTTCTATTGTCAAGATTATATCTTTCATGCGCATGTTCTAAGTTCTTATGATCCCAGCTCACAAATGCTTACCTATGTGATCAAGATTGTGTAGGTGCATGTCACCTCAAAAATTATTCTTTTGTTATCACTTACCTACTCGAGGACGAGCAGGAGTTAAGCTTGGGGATGCTTGATACGTCTCCAACGTATCTATAATTTTTGATGCCACATGCTTGTTTTTACACCATTTGTCTACTGTTTCGTTACACTTCGTGGCACTTTTATGCATTTTCTAGAACTAACCTACTAACAAGTCGCCACAGTGCCAGTTCCCTGTTTTCTGCTGTTTTTGTGTTTTAGAAGTGATACACAGAAAATATTCTCGCAATTGGACGAAACAAGTTCCTGAAGTCTTATTTTTCCCAGAAGCTTCCAGAGATCCGAAGAGGAGACGGAGTGGGGCCACGAGGGGGCCACACGCCAGGGCGGTGCGGCCCAGGCCCTGGCCGCGCCCCCTAGGTGTGAGACCACCTCGGTCCACTTCTAACGATGCCCCTTCGCCTATAAAGACCCCCCGACGGAAAAAACCTAAGTACCCAATCAATTTTCTAGAACACATCGCGATCCACCGCCGCCGTCGACCCGAAGATCGGGAGGGTCCAGAAGCTCTTCTCGGCACCCTGCCGGAGAGGGGAATCACCACCGGAGGTCTTCTTCATCGCTATGCTTGCCTTCAGAGCGATGAGTGAGTAGTCTACCTTGGACTATGGGTCCATAGCAGTAGCTAGATGGTTGTCTCCTCCACCTTGTGCTTCATGTTTAGATCTCATGAGCTGCCCTACATGATTGAGATGACCGTTATGTAATTCTACATGTTTGGTTTGTTGGGATCCGATGAATATTGGTGTTATGATTGAGTTGCTATACTGAAATATATCTTGTGTTATCTCTATGTTGTTTATGATCTTGCATGCTCTCCGTTGTTAGTAGCTATCTTGGCCGAGTAGTTGCTAGTGACTCCAAGAGGGGGTATTTATGCTCGATAGTGGGTTCATGCCTCTATTTAACCCGGGGGAGTGACAGAAACCTCTAAGGTTGTAGATGTACTGTTGCTACTAGGGAGAAAACAACATTCATATGCTCAAGGGCATATGCTTTGTTTACATTACACACTTTGCTTAATGCAATTATCTGTTGTTCGCAACTTAATACTTGTGGAGTTCTCGGATTGATTCGCCACAAGTGGATTATTAGTCATAGATGCAGTTGGATGGCGGTCTATGTATTTTGTTGTAATGCCCAGAGTAAATCGTATAGTGATCTTCTTGACATATCATGTTTATCTTTATTCTATCAATTGCCCAACTGTAATTTGTTTACCCAGCATGTGTTATTTATCTTATGGAGAGACACCACTAGTGAACTGTGGACCCCGGTCCTATTTCCATCATATTGTTATCACCTGTTTACTTAACTCGCACTATTTACTTTACTCGCACACTTCTACTGTTTTCCACTCGATACGCTCATAACCTTTGTTTCAAGCAAACCGGTGAGATTGACAACCTCATCGCAAGTTGGGAACAAAGTACTTGGTTGTGTGTGTGTGCAGGTTCCACGTTACAGCTAGCAAAGCAAAGCTTGGATGAGGCGCCATATATAAATTGTCCGAAGCTGTCGCTAAGCCAGTCCGCATCACCTTCAGTCGCATTGTCTGCTCTTCTCCTGATCGATATACCTTGGTTCTTAACTGAGGGAAAACTTGCTGCTATATTCATCAAAACCTTCTCTTGGGGTTTTCCAACTGGCCGGTCATTTACTACAAGCCAACAAGTTTTTTGGCACCATCATCACCGCGCCATCAAGGACGCGTCTCCGCTGGACTCTATCGCTCTGTCATCGTCCTCCTCGGCTTCTTTGCTGCCAGACTCCCCGGAGCTAGAGGTGTTGCCACTGGAGGAGCTCCCCTGGCCCGC
Organism: Dactylis glomerata; assembly: GCA_007115705.1. Lineage (NCBI taxonomy): Eukaryota > Viridiplantae > Streptophyta > Magnoliopsida > Poales > Poaceae > Dactylis > Dactylis glomerata. The sequence goes on along the minus strand of QXEO01000199.1, from coordinate 1,561,291 downwards.
AGCTGCGGACGGTCCGGGGCAGGTGTAGATGGCCTGCAGCCGTTGCAGGGCGATATCCAGTTGCGCCGCCCTAGCCTGCACCGCGCGGTCAGGAGTGCCGGGGGGTGGAGGCTCCCTCCTTTGCAGGACTTCCTCCAGGTCAAGCTCGGGGCGGAGGCACTGGAGGTTGGAGAAGATCCGCGTACTTCCTCTAGGTCAAGCTCGGGGCGGAGGCACTGGAGGTTGGAGAAGATCCGCGTCCCCGCGAGCCCCAGGAGCTCTTGGCACTCGGCGTCAATGAGCTCCAAGACCTTGGCCGATGCGCCATCCAGTTGTTCAGCCAGCTGGCTGAAGAAGAGCATAATCGACCCGTCGTCCTCGGGGATGGTGGGAAGATTCAGCCCGTGGATGCCCAGGCGGTGCGCCGCTGCCATGATGCGGGCCAAAAACCCGTGGAATATCTGCACGCGCTGCCTGCATAGCATGCATGCTTCAGCTTCGGAGTCTCTGGCCTCCTGGAGCTCTCGGGAGATCTCCATGACCTGCTGGACCATCGCCAAGTTCTCCTCCTCAAGCCTCTGCACGTCGCGCCAGAGCGAGTTGATGGTGGCATCAGCCTCAGCCAAGGCGTGCTCGGCGCCCCGGCGCACCTCGTGCGCCCCCTTCAGCTCCGCCTCTAGGTCCCGGACCTGCCGCTCCAGGGCTTTGTGCCCCTGCTTGTACCTCACCAGGGCGGCATCAGTTTTGGAGCGGAAGTCCGCGCGGCATGCCTCAATGGTCTCGGTGCACCTCCGCTCAAACTCCTGCTCCATGCTGACCTGTCGCTGGTTCATCATGTGGTCCATCCTTCCCTGGAGGGAAGCCTTGCGCTGGTTCAGCGCCTCGTGGTGCCGGGCCAGCTCGGCGTTCGACCGGCTGACCATCTCCTCCCTGCTCTCAAGGGCCTCCCGCTCCCTGGTGAGCTGGTCTTCGAGGGCATGGAGCTGCTCCTCTCGGAGGCGAAGCTCCCGCTCACGTTCGCGAGCTTCTGTTTCTCGAACGGTGAGCCCAGCCTCCTGCAGGCTCAGGCTCTCCGTGCGGGAATCAGCGCTCTCCTCGTGGGCGTGGAGGAGGGCCTCTCGGTCCTCGACTTCATCCAGTCTCTACTGGGCGTTGGCGAGGAGGCTGTCGGCATTGGTCCTAGCCTGGTCCAGGAGGTGCTGAGCCGCCCTCTTAGCCTCCTCCCCAGCCAAGGCGGGGTTGGGAGGCCCAACGGTAGAGGGGATCCTCTGGCGCGCTTCGGACATAATCTCCATGGCCTCGTGGTGCGCCCTGGCTAGGATCCCCCTCGCCGACTCCCTGGCGTTCGCCAGAGCTTCTTCGGCCTCCTCGGCCGCGCTGGCGCGGATCTCCTCCGCCTCCTTCCTCGCCTGCTCGCGGTGCTCAGCAGCGCGCTGGTCCAAGAGATGGCATCTCTCCGTGGCTTGGTGCAGGAGGACCCAGCCTTCATCGATGCACCCCTCGCTGGTTGCGCGCGCCTTGGCGACCTCGTTTCGAAGGGCGCTGGACATGGCCGCGAGCACCCCCGCCCATGGGTCATCGGCGTGGGGCTCTGCGGCGATCCTCGTGGGCCTCCCCAGTGTCTTCGGCAGGGGAGGCGAGGGGGCTCTGGAGGGCCCCGGCTCAGTGGAGGTCATCCCCTTCTCGCCGCTCGGCTCAGGGCTGCCCTCATGCCGGACGGTGCGGCCGTTGCGGCCGAAGGTGCCTCCGGGGTGGTGGTGGAGCTAGCTATTGGGGGAACAGCAGGCGCTGCCCCCGTGGTCTCTGGTGTGCCCCCTGCGCTAGGGGGCTCGGTCGTGCTGGGAGCTGTGGCAGCTCCCGGAGCGGACGGTGCGTCTGTGGACGCGCGGTCCTCTTCTTCTCTGGCGGCACGCGGCGGCGTGGCCGGTGTGGCAGCGGCTGCCGGGTCAGGACCCGGCGTGGTCTGGCCTGTCCTCCTCTTCTTCCTCCTCTTCTTCTCTTCCTTCTTCTCCTCGGCGTCCCTGCAGATGAGGGGGGAGAGAGGTTAGGGAAAAGGTAAGTCAAAGGGAAAGGATTTTGTGCAAGAACACTCACGAGGCGTCGCGCTCCACCCACCCTCTCTTGGTCGGGAGTGCTGAGGCCGGTGGTAGGGGCGCAGAGGGCTCGTCGGTCAGTTTCTTGCCGCGGGAAGTCCCTGCCTCAGGACGCCGGCTGGCGCGCTCGTCGTTGAACTTGGAGCGGCGCTCCGCCTCCAGGCGAGCTTGGCGCCCCTCCTCCTCCAGGTCTCGTGAGGAGGACGCATCGACGTCTCCCCCGGTGGGCTGGTCCGGCGAGGCGGAGTCATCGGAGGAGGAATCTGAGAGCACCATAGTGCCCTCGGGGCGCCTCCAGCGTGCTAACCGCTCGCCAGATTCCGCATCGTTGTCATCAAGATCTTCGGAAGCCGAAGGTCCCGCCCCTCATGCCATCGAGTCCTATTCCGAGCTGGACGCCGGCGCGCTCAGAAGAGGGCCGGGCACGACGCCATCGGCAAGGAACGGGCCCCAGGCGTTGAACTTCAGGATCCCCGCCGTGACACGGTTGGTCTCCTGAGCGCCCAGATTGTAGATCAGCAGGGCGGTGCACGGAATGGCAGGGATGGAGGCAGAAGAGAAGAAGGCTCTGATTACCTCCTCCCAAGCGTCGGCGTTGAGCTCGCTGACGTGAAGCCGGAGGTCGTCTCTGGCCCTGTGCCTCCAGATCTCCCGGTGGTGGTCTTGCAGAGGGGCGATGCGTCGGGTGACGAACTCTACCCCGACCATGGTTCCCATGACGCCGGCCTTCCGGAGATCTTGGATTCGCGAGCGGAGCGTCTTCAGGGCCTCCTCAGGAAGGGCCTCGCTGGCCCAGGTGGTGAGCTTGGTGGGAGGCACCCCGGTGACCAGGAAGAGCTCGGATTCTTCCAGGATGTCAACAAAGAGCCAGCGGCTGCGGAAGTCTTCGACTTTCTTCATCCACTTCAGGTCGATGAAGTCGCCCTTCGTTCCGGCGGTGGCAATGAAGGAGACGCAGCCAGAGCTCTGGTTCAGCCCAGAGGACCGCAGGGAGAAGAGGTGGCCGAAGTCGAGCAGGGGTGCCACCGGCTGCGGCGCCGCCTCGGAGGACCTCGCTGCTCCGGTGGCCCTGCGCGGTGCCATGGCTCTGGGCGGGGGCGAGTTGCGGCGAGAGGATTGAAGGCTAAGAGGATCTGGATTCGCAAGTTCTTCAGAAAGAGGAAGCGGCGGCGGCGATGTGCTATGAAGGAGAAGGAGGAGCCTTCTCTGCTAAGCTTTAAAGGGGGCGGCTAGGGCGCGGTTTCCGAAGCGTTGCCCTTGATGCGACAGTTTAAAAATGCCCGTTGCCCCACCCACTACGCACGATCTCCACGCTGCTTCGCTTCGCCAACTGCAAGGGCGCCACGTGCCCACGACTTCCGCATCTTCACATGGCCCTGTGACCGCACGGTTGACGCATGCTGTTGGAGGGCCCAGCAGCTTCTGGGACCCCTGGCCCTTCGCTCCCTCAGGAGGGCGCGTTCGCGGGCTAGGCTCCTGGGGGCTACTGTCGGTCTTCTGGATCCTGGGGTATCCTGGGCCCCTTCAATGGACCAACTTCGGCCCAGGGGAGGAACAACGACCAGGGCTCAGCGAAGAAGACCCTCATGAGGAGGTGCCTCATGATGAGAATGACGGCACAACGGCTAAGTACCAGAAGACCTCCTCACGAGCTGTTCCTCGTGAGGGGAAGGACCACGTCCACGTCAGCTCGGCATGTTTGCGTGCAGAGCAAGTACCAGAAGACTGCGTACCGCCCACGCTACCCCCGACAGGGAGGAGACCAACTTTTGCCATGCCTGCATAAAGCGGCACAGTGGTTGTTGGCCACCCCCCTAAAAATAGCGTGGACGGTGCAGGGCGCCAGAGGAAGACGTCAGCTTCCTCCACCCACTCCGGTGGACTGGCGCCACTACTCTACGAAGACCACGTCCACGGAAGAATAAAGTCTACAGCTGTCCTCCCTCCTTGGCCGTGTGTGGCAACCCCTTCCCCAAGAATATAAGGGGAAGGAGGACCTTGGCGCTATAAAAGGAGGGGAGGCCACCCCTTAGAGGGGATGCAATCTTCTTCTCCGGGCTCCTAGCTAGGCTAAGTTGGTTCTTCTACCTCCGGCCAGTTAGAGCTCTGTAACCAAGACCTTGTACTCCTCGTGAGGTATCGCGTCGTAATACAAGAAGGCAGAAAGTAGGGGCTTTACCTCACCACGAGGGCCCTGAACCTGGGTAAAGCTCGGTGTCTCCCTCTCTGCAGTGCGTTGTGCGTTCGACGTCTCGAGGCTTCCATCGCCGTGTTTTGTTGCGATCCAAGATCTCCCATGTTCAGCCCCCTGCGTTCGAATCTTTGGGTCCGTCGCGTGGTACCCCGTGTTCTTGCGACACGAAATCCATCAACAAAGGATATGCGCAGAGACTCAATGGAAGCTGTGCTAACGAATCGAGTTAATTACGTTGTGTTGTTAGTGGAAGTTCTTCTAGATTTGAGAAAGAAGTATTCAACTTTTGTTATATATTACAAATTTGAATGAAAGTTAAACAAAAATAAGAACTCTAATCTAAAGTAGATGGTCCTTGTCGTCGCCTCCTCCTCCAGCCGGGGCGTTCGATGGGCCAACTTTGCTGTCTATCGCCGCCTTCCAGGCGTCCAACCAAGCATAGCGCGTGATTTGATCCACGGTAGCCTAACGCTGCTGTGGCCTGGCAAGGACCTTGGTGGAGCACTGCCGATGGGCTGGGCGGCGGGTGCCAACTAGCCAGCATCGCCTGACACCAGTTGCGGGCGTCGACCTCCATCTTGGCCTCGCGGTACACGCGATAACAAGACCAGGTATTTCTTATGCAGTGTGTCAGTATTTGCATGCTCCCACTATAGTACATTGGACAACAGCAAAACGTATAAGGAGGTACATTAAAAGTACAGTGAGTGTTGGACTAACATTTATGAAATCTGACTCCACACTTGCTGATTGGACAGGTTGTGTAGACGATCGTAGATCACATTGGAGGTTTTGTTGTCTTCTTTAGTCCAAATATTATCTCATAGAGTGCTAAGAAGCAAGCCACAATATCTAGGTCTAGCACTGAAACAGAGTACAAATCTGTGGGTAATGCCATAGCAGAAGTGATCTGGATTAAATGACTACACGCGATAACAAGACTAGGTATTTCTTATGTAGTGTGTCAGTATTTGCATGCTCCCACTATAGTACATTGGTGTAATATCCCAGCATTTAGGATTAAACAAAGGGTAGAAAATAGGACCTTTGTGCATTCATGCATCTAAAATCTGAGTAAATTTTTCACAAATTCAAAAACCTGAGAGGGCAAAGCTTCTATCTAATAACATTCAGGGTTAGAAGTTATTAGAATGTTATGAGCTTTGCTATGATCTCTTGATGTTGTTGTTTAAGTGATTTTGGAATTTCATTTTGATTTTTGAATATTATCAAACTAGAATAAATAATCATTAATAAAACATAACTCAATAATAAATTGAGTTGGATAATAGAATTGGAATAAGTAAATAAAGCAAACTGAAATATTACTTTATTAATATTAAACACATTTACAATGTCTTTACATATTGGTAAAGTAAAAAGAATATTACATAAGTGAAAACAAAAGAAACACTAAATCCTAGAAAATATCTAATCTATCTTCAATGTCTTCACTTGGATCTTGAAGTTATTACCTGCAAAACAAACAATGCACAAATAGAAACAAAGTTAGGGTTAGATGGAGTGACTCTCAGATTTTGGCATAACACATGCCATTTTCATCATTGAGTTCAAATGACCAAGTGAAGTATCTGTTCTTTTATTAACTTGGGTACAAAGCATCTGGGTACCAAGCAAATGCACAGCACGGCTAGTAGAAGGATCAGATCAAGCTGTGGTGACAAGCAGCTTAGCTGTTACAAGCAGCTCAGTCACACTGACTGAGGCTGTGGTGTCATCACCACAGCAAAGCAGAGTTGCAACAGTTGGTGTAGATCAGCACGGCTAAGAGCTAGCAGCTCTCATTCGACAAGCACATCACCAGCACAAAAGAACACACAGTTCTTTCACAGCACCACAAATCCATTGGAACCATACCCAGCAAAACCATGGAGTAACCTGAAGCTCAAGACCATCCCAGGAGGAGAAGGGCAAGCAACCAGTAGTAGTCCCAGGAGAGGAAGGACAAGGAGTCATTCAGGAGGAGCAGGGCAAGCAACCAGCAACTGAACCAGGAGGAGAAGGGCAAGCCAGGAGCAAGCCACAACTCACCAACTAGAAGTAGCAGATCAGCCACAAGACCACAACATCAAAGTTTTCCATCACAGGTTGGTATTCTGCACTGAATACCAGCTGTTGCTTGATAAACAATCAACTGCAAGCATGGTTGGGTCTTGGTAGCTTTTTCCTCAGACTAGCAAAGTGATGCTTTGCTCAGTACATCATTGGAAGTAATTTGTGCAAAGCCAAATAGATACATTCATAGGAAAAGCCTCAGCTTTTGCTTCATAGGCAGATTACAGTAGCAACAGCTGAAGCTACACAGAGCAGGCCTATGCTGGGCACATGTCCTAAAGGACATGCACCTCAACCACACAAGTCTTGCTAGCACTAAGTTCAGTCTAACTTGTCTATCAAATAAACTCAATGACAGAGAAGTGTTGACACAGCAAATTCCACACATAATCAAGCATAGCCACATAACTGAATTTAGGATTTCAGTTGCACACACATACAGTTTTAACATCATGGCATCATAGGAATTAGAACCTAACTAAGCAAGTTACAGGTGTTAACTGAACATTGCAACAAGGCAAGATTCAGAATAACACCTCTGTTAGAAAAGTTCTCTGACAGAGAGAGGAGCATAGTAAGGATACCACATGATCAAGCACTTAAATAGATAACTGAATCCAACACCACAAACTAACATCAGTAGACAGCATCATAGAGATAGGTCTGTGAGTTTGGCTCACTGGTCATGGCCAGAGAAGAGAGGAGAGAGGTACAAGGAGAAGAACATGCTCACCATATGCCCAGGCGTATGTCTAGACGGCATGGCGGGGCAGTGCCCACACGGCCGGCCAGAGACTACCCAGGGAGGACTTCACCTCGGCACCACCGGCGAAGCACACACACTTGGACCACCGCAAGCACACATAGCACGCCTAGTGAGGAGATCCAGCGAGGTGTGAGTTCGGCGGCGACAGAGAGGCGATTTCCCAAGTGAGATCCAGCCACGGATCTCCTCGTAGAGGAAGCGGCCGCCGAATCTATTCGGTGGAGGAGGAAGAGGGCACAGAGGGGAGCATTTCGCCCAAGGTGGCGGCGGTGGAGTCCGCCAGAGGTAGCCGGAATCGCTGGGCGACGGCGAGGCGATTCGAGCTTTGCAGGAGCCAGAGTGCGGCGAAGAGAGGGGTGAGGGAGAGGGGCTAGGCTGGGTCGGTTTGACCGAGCCAGACCCGAGCTGGTTAGGGTCAACCAGCCGGGTGGGCTGGGTTGGGCCAGTGGGCCAAGGCCCACTTGTATATTTGAACCGAATTCAAAATTTCAAACTCTGATTTAAACATTTGATTCAAATTCAAACTTAAATGAACATTGTTGCATTTAAATCATTTAAACTAAATTCCATTTTCAGAATTTAATTATCTTCTGATTAAAAAGATAATCCTTACTTATTCTTTTAAAATAAATTTAATTTGTGATATTCTTTAATTTCCATTTTTCCAAAAACCTTAACTTCCATTAAACAAAATAAAAATTAAGTCTTTTCTTTATTAAACCAATTACTTTTCTTTTCAAATAACTTCAACAAAAGTTTTATAATTTCAAAATTGCTTTCAAACTCTAATTAATTGTTTGAATTACGATATCTAGGGTAAAACACACCAATAGTATCAAGTGTTGTATTAAAACACTTTAATAATGTCAAGTCTTGGGTAAAACACACAAATAAGTAAACAAAGACAATGAATCACCATGCATTGCATATCATTGCACATAGCATCCATTTGCTTCTTTAAACATTGTCCTTACCAGACAATGATTGGATTTCTGTAGAACAAGGAGATCAGCAGCGTCGCCAAGTATCCAACTCCATTACCTTTCAGTCGCAAGGCAAGTTTATCTTGCTCATACCTCTTGGCTGCACTGGTTTTGAAACTATTTGCAAAGTGTTGACTTCAAACTCTAACATTCCAAAAAGGATGGAAAATCTATTTTCATAAGTAATATGACTAGTGGTTATCGACCAGTGGTGATAACCTAGGAAGCCTGGCAGGTGGAACCATGGTAAGATTGTTGTGGTGGAGGTTCCACTTGCACAGGAAAGTAAACCTAGGATTAACTACCAATGCCACAGTTATTCTTGTGCCATAAAAACCGTGTCATCCAGGAGACTTGGAATGGGACGGGAAAATCATCTGTATCTTCTCTCGTTCGCATGTCAACGGGCAGCCAGCTCCCGGTCGTGGTAGGTCTTGCGAGACTACTTGCACATGGGTGGGACCCCTCAGTTCCCACGGCACTGGTGTCTATGATGGTCCGCAAGAGGCGCCTAGGTACTTCATCGTTGGGGGTGAATATCAGGGGCTAAACCTACTATGCGTGAGTTGGGTGGGCATGCATTGTGCGGAGAAGGCAGTGAATGGCTTGGATCAATGACTGGGCCCCACACCATGGAAGTGTGGACGGGAATGTACGCCCAGTTGTGCAGCAAGGCTTTGATCTCTTTTGGAAGGACACACCTCTACAGAGTGTAAAAAGATGTGACATGTTACCCCTTGTTTCGGGAAGGAGCTGCGAACGCGGCAGGAAAGGTGCTCTCAAGGCTATAATACCCTGTGTTGGCTGTTGGGCATAGTTTTCTAAAGTAAAAGCAATCTTTTAAGAAACCTTTGATAAAACCTTGCATTGGCCTATGACTCTTTTGGGTCCATGGCTGTAGATAGTACATAAACCACAACTTCTTTCTAAAGAAACTTGCTGGGTAACACTCGTTACTCACCCCAATCTCTTAAACCCTTGCTAGACTATGAAGAGCTAGATGAGGCGGCTCTGAACGCCATCGGAGACCAGTAGGACATCTTCTACGAGGAGCCAGATCTTTCTCGCGGAGTCAAAGGCGTGGATTACTTCATACGCTATGGAGCGTCTTCCGGCGAGGACTCAGAGTGAAGAAAGTCTAAATAGTAGAATAGTTTCGTAGTCGAGGAACCGAGCAACTGTAGAATAAGAATAAGTTGTTGAGTTCTTCAAGTGTTTAATTCTTTGAAGCTTTCCAGTTGCTGTAAACACTAAGCACTTGAGGTGTTCTCTTGTGGGGAGCATTTTGTTATCATCACGCTTTGGTTTGTAATAATATGAAGTTCAGTTTGTATTTGGGTCCGCAATGTTTCTGTTGTACCATTCTGAGGGATGTAATATTTGTGGACGGTTGTTCCGCAAGTGTTATATCAACGACTTGCATACTACAACATGCAGTGGTATGTTGGGTCACCGCAGCTGGTATCAGAGCAATTGCTTTGACCTTAGGTTGGAAACCTAGTAAAGGGATAGAACCTGTAGGAGTCTAGTAGCAACGGTAAAGAGTTCTCTAAATTTATGATGGTTGTTCAGTTGGGAATAACATGGTAATATTTTTAGTGTTATAATTCTTTATTATGATGCATCATACTAATTCTATATCCTATTCTTGTACAGCTATTATGGCATCGAGAACTCCAGCACGCACCATTTCGTCACAGAGGAAGACTCTGTGTAACATCCCAAGTTTTTATCAAATTCTAGATTTTAAAAAATATTTTATTTGTGTTGATTGAAAAATCATAGGAAATTAAAACTTTTTGAGCTTAATTAAAGACTCTATTACAAATACTATTTCAAAACTTTCTATTAATCCTTAGAAAACTCTTTGAGGAAATAGAAATTCCAAAATACTATTTTGCTTTCATACAAGTTCTATGCAAGTTTATTTGCTAAGGAATTATTTTCAAAAACAATGTATAAAGTTTGCATTACTAAAATTGAGTTTGAAAGTGAATTTCAAAATATCATAAAGTTTTATCCCTAAATTCAAAGAATTATTTTGAAAACCCAAATTCTATTTGCATTGTGCAAATAAAACCATTTATGTCAAATTAGTAAAGTTTTGTTGAAAAAATAGTTTTGTCATTAAAACTTGTTTCTTACTGTGTTGTATTGTTTATTTGAATTTTAGAAAATTTTAGGAATTGGTTTTACTGGATTTAGATTATTTATGCAAAAGTTATAAAAGAATTATGAAAACAGAAAAGAATAAAAAGAAAACAGAACAAAAAAAGGAAAGGGTGGTGCCCCAGCCCAACTGGGCCGCACCCGGGGCCCAGACCAGCCGAGCGGCCAGCAGCAGCCCAGCCCCGCTCTCCTCTCTCTCTCTCTCTCGCTGCCAGGTGGGTCCCACCTGTTGGCTCTTTCTTCTCCACCATCAACCCTCCTTCTCTCTCCCGAAAACCCCGGCCATTACCCCGCCCGTCTTGCCCCCTCCAGTAACTCCCCCGTCCTTTAAACCCCTTCCTAATGAGGCCATAACCTCCCTCTCCCATCTCCCTCTGGATCTAGAACCAGAGCCGCCACCATCTCTGTGAAATCGCTCGCCGGAGCTTTGGATTTCCACCAATGGAATCCGTCGGTATCGGCACGGTTGTGAGTCCCCGTGTTCCCTCTCGGCTTCTCCTCTCTCTCCCTCACCTTGGCGCACCCGCTGACACATTTCCTTGGTCCAAACGAGCAGCAGAACGAGCTCGTCACCATCACCCGAAGCACCATACGCCCGACGAGTGCCCAACGAGCTCTCCGCATGTTGGGCTCTCCGCACCGCTATAGGAAACGAATCGATGATTCAACTTCACCTCCGACCTTGCCATCCTCTGCTGCACACTGTCTACCACTCTATCGCCACTGTTGATCACCGGAATCACGCCGCCGTCCAACCCCAGAGCCGCAACCTCGCCGGATTGCCTCGCCGGTGAGCTCCACCTCCTTCCTTTCTTTTTTGTCCTTTGGATCTTGATCGCACGGCCAGGATTAGAAGGCAGTACCGAATCGGTACTGGCCTATAGGGTGATGCCACGTCACTGTCCTCATTAGCCCCTGGTCAACCAAGTCAAAATTCATTTTTAAATTCAAATTCAATTTCTAGATTTCTGTTGCACACTAGTAGGAAAGCCCTTATAGATGGGATGCAATTCTGTGATGCACCAGCTACTAGTGCGCCACAGAAATTATTTCTGTGGCGCACCAAACCAGGTGCACCACAAAAATATGTCATTTCTGTGGCGCACCAAAAGACCATGCGCCACAGAAATAGGGTGGGACCCACGCCCTGCCAACCCCAATCATTGGTTCCTCTATTTCTGTGGCGCATCAGGGCTAGTGCGCCACAGAATTAGAGCATTCTGTGGCGCACGCACTAGCCCTGGTGCGCCACAGAAAGAAGTTATTCTGTGGCGCACTTGTCTTGGTGCACCACAGAATTAGCTCATCCCACCTAGAAAAGTGCCAACCTCCCACCTAGCTACCACACTCCCAAGCCATTCATCTTCCTCTCCTCCATCTAGATCTAGCTCATCCCCCCTTCCCTCTCATCCCATTTTGGCCATACTTTTCACTTTCTTTGGTACTTATTGCACTTACTTTTGTTGATACATAATTGGTGGTGAGGAGAAGCCTCTCCATACTCTCTCCTCCTCTCCAACTCATCGATCGCGGTCTCATCTCAGTATCGAATCTACAAGGTGAGTATTTGGAGGGGACATGCATATGCATGTCGATCTTGTGTATGGATGATTGTTGCACGTGAAGCACTTGTGTGTGTGTGCCGGTGTGGTGCATGGATGTTTGTCGAGACGTTGATTTATTTCCGTTTCGGCAAATTTTTGCACTACCCATACGTCCTACCTTTAGGAGAGGTCATGCCGAATTTTTCCGCTCTATGTATACCTTTAGGAGAGGTCCATGCATGTGTGTGCATGTGTTGCGGTTCTAATTTTCTGCTCTATGTATACCATTGGCAGACAACCATGGTCCTCTCGATGAGTTCTGCTCAAATTAGTAGATACAAGAAAGACACGAAGGAGGACATGATTCAGAACAATAGGCGCCAGATAAGATGTCTGTGTCGATCATGCAAAATCGAGCGCTAGATCAACCCTGATTCGGGACAACTGGAGGAGCACCTGTTGAGGTGCAATTTCATGCAAGACAACCAAGCGCAGCCGGCCCCAACAAATGGTGCGCATGAAGACCATGGTGGCGAGCGAGATGACGAAGCACCACATATCGGCGGAGAATATCATCATGAAGAAGAAGTCGGCGGAGAAGATCATCATGAAGTAGAAGTTGCCGGCGGAGAAGATCATGATGAAGAAGAAGATTCTAGTATGACTCCGCTAATTTCGGCCTTGCGGGACTCTCATGTTCAAGATCTGCTCCTCCAGGAGACGAGCAACAACAGAGCTGCAGCCAGAGAGAGAGAGCCAAGCTGGCGCAAATGGAGAAAGACGGGATGACTCCGATCTTTCCTGGGTGCCGTCCGCAGGATACGCGCTTGCATGTAATGCTTGATTGTCTGCAGATGAAGATGCAGAACAAATGGACCGATTCCAGCTTCAGCAAGAACATGAAATTCTGGCATGATCGTCTCCCAGAGGGGAACACATTGCCAAGTAGTATCGAGGAGGCCAAGAAAGTTGTGTGCCCTCTTGACCTACCGCACGAAAGATACCACGCCTGCATCAATGATTGCGTGATTTATCGAGGGAAGTACAAGGACATGACCACATGTCCGGTGTGCGGCCACGGATGGTACAAGGTTGGGATCAAGAAGGTACCTCAAAAAGTGGTATGGTACTTTCCTATCACTCCCTGTCTGCAGCGGTATTTCGTGGACCCTAAGGAAGCAAAGCTCATGCAATGGCACGCGGAAAGGGAGAAGCCCGAAGAAGATCCGGAGATGGGCTATATGCTGATACACCCTTCAGACGCTGGCCACTGGGAAGCATTGGACATCGCCTTCCCTAAGTTCAGGGGTGACGGAAGGAACAACAGGCTGGGTATGAGCACCGATGGACTCAATCCGTTCGGCAACCAGAGTAGCACGCATAGCACCTGGCCTATGTTTGTATGGCCTTACAATCTACCCCCGTGGCTGTGCACCAAGCAAAGGTACATACACCTGAGTATTCTCATTCAGGGGCCGAAACAACCAGGTGTCGACATGCATTTGTATCTCGGGCTGTTGAAAGAGGAGTTAGACACGTTGTGGAAGACGTCACCCCGTACGTGGGACGCCTACAGTAGAACTTATTTCGATATGAGAGCCACGTTGATCACGACGGTCACGGACTATCCTGGTTGCGCATACGTATCTGCCCAGGTCAGCCATGGATTCTGCGGCTGTGTGAAGTGCATGGACGAGAACCCGCATCTACAGCTACCAGGGATCCCGGGTCCTCAAAAACCGTGTACCCAGGTGCTCGAAGGTGGCTTCGCTTGGATCACCCATGGAGAAAACATGGTGATTTGTTCAATGGTAAAGATGAGCCCGATGGACCCCCGCGATAGAGGAATGGCGCAGAAATCGATTATCTTCTTAAAAATTGGAAGGAGTGCCCAGTGCCGGGAAAGAAGCGACCGAAGCCAGAGCCGCTGCTCGGTGTATGGAAAGCGAGGTCTATTTTCCACGACTTGGGGTACTGGAAGGTCCTCCACACGCCCCACAACCTCGATGTCATGCACATTATGAAGAACGTTACCGAGAGTCTGCTTGGCACTCTTTGCAACTCGGAAAAGTCCAAGGATGGGCCGAAAGCAAGATACGATCTAAAACATTTTGGCATCAGAAAAGCTCTTCAAGCCCCCGATACTGATGACAACGAAGAAGATGATGATGATGATCAGACGGAAGGGAATCAACGTCTTCGCAAAAGGGCTAAGAAGAACGCGGTGGTGCTTCCCGCTGCCTGCTTCACAATGAGTCCGGAGGAGCTCGAGCAATTTTTCAGGTGCCTCCTACGAGTGAAAGTTCCTCACGGTTACTCGGGGAATATAAGCAGATATCTGGATGTAGCGAAGAAGAGGTTCACCGGGATGAAGTCTCACCATTGTCACGTGCTCATGACACAGATACTTCCTGTTGCGATCCGAGGGATAATGGACGAGCATGTCCATGATACGTTGTTTGGCCTTTGCAACTTCTTTGACATTATCACCAGGAAGTCGATCGGCGTGAGGCAGCTCAAGATGCTACAGGATGAGATCGTGGTGATACTATGTAAGCTCGAGATTTACTTCCCGCCCGCATTCTGTGATATATGCGTCCATCTCCTTCTCCATGTCGTTGATGACATCAGGCAGCTCGGCCCGACGTTCCTCCACAACATGATGCCTTTCAAAAGGTAGAACTATGTCATGAAAGGATACGTTTGCAACAGGGCCCATCCACACGCAAGCATGGCCAAGGGGTTTCTAACCTACGAGTGCATCTCCTTCTGCCAGAATTATCTAAGCACCGAGGACGACCAGGATCATGTTGGTCTGCCCACCAGGACGCACCTCGGCAGGCTCGCTAGAGTCGGTCACCGCGAGGGCTACCGCTCAGTCCATGTCGGCATTGTCAATAGACGCGACGACTTTGGAAGGGCTCACCGGGTCACGCTACAACACTTAAAATTGATCGAACCTTTTGTGCAAGAGCACAAAAGCATAATCGAGCAGAATTACATCGATATGGGCTGGCCAAGTAAGATGGGAGATGTAACCAAAGAGCACAACTCCAGCTTCACGCGTTGGTTTAATCAAAGTCAACTGCTTCAAGCACAGAGCAGAAGGCCTTCTACCGAAGATGAAAAACTCATATACACCTTATCACAGGGCCCCGGGCATAACGTAAGGACCTATCAGGGGTACGACATCAACGGTTACAGATTCTACACCGAGGAAAAGGACAGGAATAGTGAAAATCAAAACTCAGGAGTAACTATGCTATCATACGCCGATGATGAGACTAATGTCAAGGAAAGATTTTTCGGAAGGATCGAGGAGGTATGGGAGCTCAATTACTGTGGAGAGACGGTGCCAATGTTCTGTGTGAGATGGGCCAAGAAGGTCGAAAAAGAAGGACGATATTTCACCACCATGGTTATACCGGATGCCAAATCAAAGAACACATCCGCGAAAAATGAGCCATGGGTACTCGGTAGCCAAGTTGATCAATGCTTCTTTATCACTGACCCGTCGAGGCCTAGCCGTGTTGTCGTGAGGAGGGGCAAGAGGAGCATCATAGGAATGCAAGGAGACGCAAACGAGGAAGACTTGGACAAGAATGGTGACTCGAAGATCGAGGAGGAATTCGACAAGCACTTCGACATGCCTACTACTAGTAAAGTAAGAAGGAAGACCTCCCTACCTACTAAAGGTTGTCCATTCACATGAAGAAATCTCAAGGTGGCCGGCATAAAGTATTCAACCGCCAACAAGAAGGGCAAGAAGATTGTGAAGAAACGCTAAGCTAGCTCGGAACCGGACGGAGAAGACTTTTAAGTATGCACATGTGTGTGTGATCGAGACTTTTTTTGTGTATGCACATGTGTGTGTGATCGAGACTTTTTTGTGTGTATGCACATGTGTGTGTTAGACAAAAAAGAGCAAAAAGATATGCACATGTTAGACAAGAAAGAGCAAAAAGATATGCACATATATGCATCTAATAACTAAAATATTAAAAAAAAGGAAATAAATTCTGTGGCGCATCTACTGGTGTGATGCGCCACAGAATTCTCTAATTCTGTGGTGCATCCCACCAGTAGATGCGCCACAGAATCTTTACACTTAGTAAAACCGTCGAGAAGCCCTCCACTCTCCCCGCACTCTATCTTTCTCTCTCGATTCCCCTCCCCCGCGCCACGAACCCTAGCTAGCCGCCGGAGCATCCACGCCGGCTGCCCGCGCTCGCTGCATCCACGCCGGCTGCCCGCGCTCGCTGCATCCACGCCGGAGCAACAGAAGCTCCGCCTTGGCCGTGGCCAGCGGGAGGAGTGAAGCCACCAGTCGCCAGATCTCGCTGTGACCACTCCTGCTGTTGGCGAACTCCTGCTGCCAGCGACCACTCCTGCTGCCGGCGAACTCCTGCTGCCGGCGACCACTCCTGCCTCCGATCCCCAGTGAACTTCTCTAGGTGAGTTCCATAGCCTTCTGTCTGTCGGTACTGCTCGAATCAGTATGATCGTTCTTGACTTGGTTGGTGATAGAAGAAAATAGCTAGTGATTTGTGATTATGTGCCTGTTTCTGAATATAATGCAAAACTGATACAGAGAAGTATTAGGATGTTTCTGAAATAGGTTTAGTTCGGGTCATCTCTGTTTATGAAATCGACTTGGTGAATCTCTGTTTATGAAATTGACTTGGTGATTTTGTTTTTCTACAGCCTAGGTAGATAAATCGCATGTTCTAGTTCTCTACGTACAGCGATGAGTAATTGTTTCTCACAAGAAAACAGTTTATTTTTCACAAGCAAAACAAGTAAAATTTCAAGACCAAATTAAGGTATTCATGTCTCTTTGGCCAGTTTTATTGGCATATCAACATATTAAGGTCATTATGATCTACTTTTAGTCTGAGGCATCTCCAGTTCTCTAATTTTTGACATTTGTAAGAATGACTTGTTCAAGATGTTCATATAGTCTAGAAGATAGCAAGCAAAAATATGTTACATGCATAAGTTGCCAAGTATTTTCTCTCGCAAGAGAACATTTTATAGTTCTTAAGGATAAACTAAGATAGACCTGGAGCTCACATCATCGAGCTAGAATTTTGATGTCTACTATGATGGTTCTTGACTTCTTGTATATAGTGTAGTGTTATATCTGAAGAGGTGCAATATCATGTCAATTTCTGAATTTCTGTGTGTGGTTTTATTTTGATTGATGTTCCCTTGTTGCACGATTTGCTAATGATACATCACTATCATAAAATTTGAAATAAAATGATATGCTATTCTACCATAAAAATTTGTCGGCTGGATCACTGGATCACCACATATAATATGTGTCACTGTCAGCATTAGATCTGGTTTTCCATGAGCTCTTGCTTGTTATCCTGATTGTACATGTATTTTTTTACTCACTGTCATTTAGAACAGTTTCATATGTTTCAGTTGTGCCTTTTCTGGAAAAATTGTGTTATAATGTTAAAATGTCCCTACAAACTTTTAGTATTCTGAACCTAATACTATATTTTTGTAAGCTGTTACTGGTCCTTTTTATTTGGAGTGTTGATCACCTTGTAGTGTTAAAAAACAGTTTTCTTGCTTAGATTGATGCTATAAAAATTACAAGAAAAGATGAACTATCATTATTATTTCTCTGTTTATGCTCGAACTTCAAGGTCATCCATGACATAATGCTAAATTAAATAGAAAGTGTTCATAAAAAATGGTTTTCTCTTTCTGTTGTTCTACAGGTCATAGATTGTCTATAATCTACGGTCATGTTTTATTACTGGCATGTTGGAAACTGGGGTGCAACAGTTCGATGCCTTCCTGTTGTTCTACAGGTCATAGATTGTTCTACATGCTAACAAGGGTGGCATCCTCGCCGCTTGCTGATCTATCATATTTTTCGAAACATGCTGTCATTGTGTGTGTCTGCAAAAGTTTCATGCCTTCTGTGATTTTTTTCCTATGTTTCAAGATTGAGTTGCCCGTTTCTCCCGAAGTGTTGATTCACTTCCGTTTCGGTTGAGAAATGGACACTCCTAGGTAGAAAAATTAGCAAATGTCATGCCGAAATTTTGAATTTTTTGGTTGCATTATGTACTAACTATTTGCCTCTTTTTAATGAAGTGCAAATAAACATGTCGGGCACTTCTAACCCTAAGAGCCAGGAGGAAGTCGCCAGAGAGGCCAACAAGGAATGGTGGCAGGAATACAATGAGGGAGAGGGCCGGGGGGCACCGCCGATCGCGGCGATGAGGAAGAGGGCCGAGATGAGAAAGAGAGCTCGGGGGTCGCCTCCGAGAGCGGCGATGAGGAAGAGGGCTGGGATGACGCCGCCGAGACCGGTGAAGAGACCACCGACCACACGGAAGGTGATAGCGGCAGCAACCCTGAGGAGGCCAAGAAGAAGAGGAAGGTGAAGAGGCCAAGGAGGGATCGGAGGCCACAAGTGCTCGCCAACATCACCGATCCTTTCACGTTAGTCTCCAAAAGTGGCCTACCCTTGGAGCCTTCTAAGGTTGCCAAAGGGTACGCGATGCAACTAGGGTGCATCGTCCATGAAACCGTGCCGCTCAACACTCAAGACCTCAGAAGCGAGGCCAACGAGGCTTTGGCCGCAACCCTCCTCCAGAAGCTTCACCAATGATACACGTTCCCAGAGCCGTTCAATAAAAAGGTGGACTCTTTAGCTCTCATGAAGATGAGCACCGCCTTGAGCAGCTGGAAAACCCAGCTGAAGGACAAGATCAAGAAAGGTAAAAGCTGGGACCAGATAAGTCAAAAAGACCCGTCGCTCTCTAGAGAAGACTTTGAAGCATTCAAGTCGTCTTTAGAGACTGACGAGACTAAAAAATAGACCGCCTGGGGGAAGAAAATGTGGGAATTGAACCTAGGGGCTCACCGTTGCAGAAGCGGCGGTTACCGAGGAAAACAGCCCACTTGGGACAAGGAGGATGCCAAGATGATACGTCTGGGGAAAGAAAACCCCTGGCTAAAAATCGCGGATTTATAGACTAGGAACTATGTCCGGTCCCGCTACTACTTAGACTGGGAGATGGGGGAATTTGTTATGGATTGCCCCGACGTGAAGAAGTTTGAGAAACTCCTGGTAAGGATAGTCTATATTATTATTGCGCTGATCTTATTAGGCAATGAAGCCAAATGGGCTAACCTTAAGTTCCTTTGTCTGAAGGATGATGAGTTGAAGGCTAGTTCTATGGCTGGCCCGTCGTCCCAGGGGTCGACGGAACCATGGGACACGCCTTTCAACAGGGCGATGAACGCATACAAGGAATGGGACCTGGACAAGCCACCGACGTTGGCTGGCCATGTGTCCGGCTTTGGCACAAGTATGAAGGTATCCGAGTACTACGGATCGGATGCCAAGATGAGAAAGGAGAGGAGGTTGACTAAGGATAAAGCTGAGGTTCAGGAGCTAAAGAAGAAGGTGGAGTCACTAGAGAAGATAGTGGACTCGACCGAGATGAGTAAGTTACTGGACGAGAGGCTCCGACAGATCATCCCCCCTGGGTTGATGGAGGGGTTAGCTGCTTGGAATGCGGCAGGTCAACAGGGGCCGATATATGTGCCCAGCGTCAGCGGCAGTAACTCAAGTCACCAAGTGTCGCCGCTGGTGACCCCGACGCCGCCGCTCCACCTGGTCGCATCAATGCCCCCAACCACGGAAGCTGATAGGGTGGCGGTGCCTGATAATGCACCCGAGAGTGAGCGGCCCAGCGCCGGCACCGACGCCCTTGTATCAACATTAGCAGAGATCAACGCCGTCAAGAAGGTAACTCATTATTTAGACCTCCACGTCATCTTCTTTAACTATATATGCCTTGCGCTGATCTTATCCAACATGCCCCTGACTCAGGACCAACCTTGCATACTCCTGCATGTGGTGGAGCCCGACGGCAAGTTGATGGATGTTGCTAGCGGCACTGCCATGCCCGGCCGAACTATGCACCACAGAAACATTGCATAAGATTTGATGAAGGTCAAGTTGGCAATGGTAGTGCCGGAGTACCGCGACATCCTCCCCCCCCATCAACCTCCGGGCGCAGAGGAGGACGACGTTATGGTCCTTGGGAATTGCATCGGTTGGCTTATGACGTGGCCGAAGAACCAGATCCGTCTGGGGGGGTCTTCTGAGTGTTAGGCGCAACATCGGTGCCACCTCCCCTATCATTCGGCCCAAGATCATCCGGCCCCGCGCCGCCGCCACCCTTAGGGAACCGGCGGTCGCCGCCGCCACTACCCTGAAGGAACCGGTGGTCGCCGCCGCCACTACCCTGAAGGAACCGGCGGTCGCCGCCACCACCCGGAAGGAACCGGCGATCGCCGCCACCACCATACGCCACCAACAGCTGTTGGGAAAGCTACCGCAACGACCGTCGACCAAACGCAAGGTACGCCAAGCGGCGGCATCGCAACCACCACCACCTAACTTTCAGGACATGGCGCCACTTGATGGCAACGATGATGATGATGACATCGATGCCTACATCAACACTGGCGCCTGTAGCCAAGATATGTACATGCCTCGTATGGATAAAGAAGCCTTCCACACTCACGGCGATCAACTTGGTAGTCCCACTACAGTCACGCAGCGCCTGACCTTCACGGGTTTTTCTCTGCAAGACACTCCTCCAGAGGCTGGCAATCCAGCTCAAGCCAAGCCGGCTACCATTTTCAGCCCTAACACGCTGTATAAGACGATCGTCGGGGAGCCACGCGAATCAACCCCAGCACCCCAAGCAACCCCAGCACCCGAAGCACCACCATCAGCACCACTAGCACCCCAAGCAACCCCAGCACCCGAAGCACCACCATCGTCACCACCAGCACCCCAAGCAACCCCACCATCAGCACTACCAGCACCCGAAGCACCCCCAGCAGGTCAGGTGAAGAAGCCAAGGAAGAGAGGAAATAAGAAGGGCGCATCTTCGAGCCAGACTCTTCCTAAGAGGACGCGGGCCGACGACATGGTACCACGGACACCGGGTGGCTTGCCCTGGCTTCATGAAGCTGGTAAACTGATACTGCCG
Organism: Dactylis glomerata; assembly: GCA_007115705.1. NCBI lineage: Eukaryota > Viridiplantae > Streptophyta > Magnoliopsida > Poales > Poaceae > Dactylis > Dactylis glomerata. The sequence goes on along the minus strand of QXEO01000199.1, from coordinate 1,540,443 downwards.
GAGGACCTCGAACACCTTGCAAGTGGACCAATGATCAGTTTGCAGCAAAATATTCAATTTCTAGAGACCCTCCTTCTTAAAGACAAGGATCCAAATTACTCGGTGTTCACGGTCAAGGTGCCAGCAGCAGACCCGAACTTCGTCCAAGCAGACCCCGCAGATATCTTCTTCATAGCGTTCGAGGATGTCTTCAATCTATTTCACTGGAAACGGCTCGACTATAACTTGGTTCGCCTATACGCGATCAATCTTCAGATGAAGATCAAGAGAGAGAGACCCCCCAACGTCGCGGTAGCGGATCCCTACTACATGCGCGATAGCCAGCTGGTGGATGGCTCAAGCACACGGACCGCGGCGGTGCGGTACCTCCAGAGCTTCATGTTCATGAACAAAGAGAAGAACACCATTCTTTTGCCTGTCTTTCCCGAGTAAGTACACATTCGCTCACGGCCGTCGTAACTTATGCTTTCTTATATATTTCTTCCATTGCTGATCCTTTCCAACATTCCATTTCAATTGCATGTATTGAGCAGGGACACATACTGCACACTCGTCGTCCTTTGTCCGAAGTGTTCACTAGCCCAGTATTTCGACTCGTCGAGTACGACGATGAAGAAAGACTACAAGAGAATAAGGGGTGTTCTCGATGAGGCTATCCTTTTCTACTCCAAAAATGGAGGCATCTTCCACGAGAAGGGGAAATTTATCAGGCCGGACACTAAAGAGCACGGGTTTAAGCACGTGATCAACTTCCCTTGCATCAAGCAGCCAGATGATAGCATGAAGGAGGCCTTCTATGTCCTCCATCACCTTAAAGGGTTTGTCGCGGATGCAGAGATGATGCATCTGCCACCTAGTATGCGAGACCCCAAAAAATGGCGGGGGAGATCAGCGATGCTAATCTTAGAGAAGACTTCCATCGCATCCAAGTAAAGCTATCGGAAATTATCGTAGAAGATGTATGCAACAGATCGGGGCTCTTACACCAACTCAGAGGGTTGTGTAAGAGGGATATAGAAGAATGCCTACATAGGCAGGGTGATAGAAGGACGTGGACGATGAAGGACATGTACAAACCGTGCCTAGAGCCCATGAACAAGACGTCTCGTTGATTGAGAGGCCGGTGTGCGTACCATTACTTTGAATCGAAGGACAATGTGTGTACTGTGTTGTAAACTAAACTTGCTTAATGTCGTTGTTCGACTTCAATTACTATTGTAGTCGATATTGTTGAACTTGATTACTTATGTGATACCAATGCTATATGACTTTTAGGTTTATTATTATTTACTTGCTTTAATTCTTGTGAATATGTATGCATGTGAACCCTCTAATTCTTTCCATTGCATTATATACTAATATGCCTTGTGTCCATAGAGATGACGTGGTACATCGTGTTCGAGGGGCGGGTTCCAGGAGTCTACGAGAAGTGGGCGGACTACAAGAAACAGGTGCACAAGTTCAGCGGCAACTGCTACAAAGGATACCTGACTCAACAAGAGGCGGTTGCCAAGTGGAGGAAGCACCAGTCGAACAAGAGCAAGATGAAGACCTTCGTTGTGCTCTCGCTCTTGCTCACCATCGTTGCAGCGGTACTCTATTTCATCCTAGTGTAGGCGGCAACCGGTGTCACTTCATTTGTATCTCGAGATGATGCACTTAATTTGTATGTATTATGAGTTGTGTGGAGATATATATGTATGATGAGTTGTATATGGAGCTATATGTATAACTCGATCGGGCTCTAAGTAATGTAATGATGATGTATAATGTTGCTATATTATATCTGTTAATATTCTATTTGTATATAACCTGTATACTGTATATAACATATGTATAAAACCTGTATATCCACACCAGACAGAACAAGTTCTGTATAAAACCTATACTATTTCTGTGGCGCACTAAAACTTAATTCAGTGGCGCACCTATTTCTGTGGCGCACCTAGGACTCATGCACCACAGAATGCCTTATTTCTGTGGCGCATATGAACTGGTGCGCCACAGAATGCCTTATTTCTATGGCGCATGTACTGGTGCGCCCCAGAATTCTTATTTTTGTGGCGACGATTCTGTGGCGCACCACCCATGCGCCACAGAATATGAATACTGGTGCGCCACTAATGAGGTTTTCCCTACTAGTGGCAACTTGTAAAATCAATATAAAATCAAATACTTGGCCAAAATTTACAAACCAGGTATCCCTGGATTCCTTGCAATGTGTAGAACACACTTATGCAGAGAAATCATATTGGTGTTGTACAAAGTTTTGAAGTGAAAAATAAATTAGCAAAATGACTTATAAACACTTTTTAATTTATAACTTTTGTTCTGTAGATCCAATTGCTACAAATTTGTAGTCTATGGATTCCTTAGAACATGTAGAACACTCTGGAACCAAAAATTTCCAAACTTGAAATGTGCACAAACTTGCTACTGTTAAATTTAATCAAATCACTAATTTGATCATCATTTGAATTTTGAAAATGATCTTGGAGTGAAACCACTTGCAGTAGCTTTGTGTTACTGTATCCTATCTAGCAGCATCACTGTCCAAAATAATTGAAACACCTTGCAAATATTCAAATTCAATTATGAGAATTTGAGTATTTTCATTATAGAATTAATTCTATAATAGTTCTCAATATGATTCCTTTTACAAAAGTGAATCATATAATCATACCTATCTATTCCTATCATGGTTCATCTTGTTCATCACCCAAAATCATGCCATCTTATTCTTGTGGACCCAGTTCACAATATTCAAATTACAATTGAGTAATTTGAGTAATGTATGGTAAAACAAATTAGGTTCCCCTTGCTTTTGTGGTAGTACACTCCACCCCATGCCACACATATCTTAAACCATTCAGATCAAATACCATTCCTGAGCTGTAAACAAAACTAGTTTGAATTCTTCAAAGAAGAATTTAAACATTGATTTGGTCAAATCTTGAGAATCAAACCCTAGTCCTAGTTAATCCTTTAGTCCAAGCAAATCTTATGACCAAGAAACCACCCTCATTCTAAATAACATTCATACTTATTCAACCCTATGCCAACTTGACCATATTGGTTTATATTGAACTATTCAATTTACAGAAGAGTTAATTTAGTAACTCAATGTATCACCAATACATACTCAAGCCTATGTGTAACCTATACTATTATGAATAAGTGTTTTCACACTTTATTCAGTAATGTTTTGTTGCACTTATGTGAATCTATTCACATGAGTCATCTCTAAACTTTAACCATGCTTATGCCAAGCATAAGGTTCTATCCCTTCATTGTAATCTTGGAGGACCAATCCTTTACAATCATTAAACCTTGCCATCCAAACTCTCAATCCCTATCTTGTAAGCCAAGGTTCATGACATATCTCTCTCATCACAAAAATCATAAGAAATCTAAAATATTGAGCCAACCCATTTCTATTGTTTGCATTGCTTGATTTTGTTTGTCTTGGACCAGTGTGTTTATGTTGTGTACCTCTATTGCTATAGATTGAAAGGAGAGAACGTGTCTTGTTGAGAGAAGTGAAAGGGTTTGAACTCCAAAAAGGCAAGTGACACACATACTTCCACCTATCTTTTATTATATGCATTAGTGGTTTCAATAGTGTGCATGATATGAAATTTTCAAAGTGGTTATGAAATGTTTAGCTCCTAATAGTGGTAGCTATCCCTTAAACCCCACTTGTTAGGATTGCAAACTTACTATGGAAAATGATGCCATGCCTTGTTTTCAAATTGTTATGAAAATTAATATACAACCCAATGAAACACCTGGGTGGAAATGGCATTGCTTGGTTTATGTTGAGTGGCTCCCCAGGGCTACAGACCTAGCTATCAACCTAGGATTTGTGTGGTTGTTGTCGCCTGGGGGTACACTTGTGGATGGCCACCCAGGAATAAAGAGACTACCATGTCTTCCTTGCTTTAGTGAGCTTCCAGTGCAGCCTTATGACAATGTGGGCTCTGTCTTGATTGAGCATGATATGAGGGTTCATCCATGGGTACTGACAGAAGGTGGTATTTGGGCACGGTCAGATCCGGATGGTTGAATGCTCCTTTTGAAAGGTCTTGTCTCATTCTATATGGGTAGGATGAGTCTTAAGGTGAAAGTGCACAACCCCTGCAGGGTGTAAAACTAATCGATTAGCCGTGTCCCCGGTTATGGACAATTTGAGTTCCTAGGCATGGATGTACGGAAGAGTCTCATCACCATTTCTGGATGAAATAAAATTGTTTAGAAACAATCAGAACAAGGACTACTTTGGGCTATACACCTGGCTATCAACCCAGGATTTGTGTGGTTGTCTTCGCCTGAGAGTTATCCTGGTTTTGTTGAGTAACTACTCAGGGCCACATACCCTGCAAGTGTGTGGTTGTCTTCGCCTGGGGGTTATCTTTATCTTAAAAGTTTTCAATGATTTAAAAGTTTTGATTTGAAAATGATAGGATAAAATTTGCTTTAAGCAAATCAGCCACAAGCTCCACCAGCCAAATGTCATGTAGATAGCTCTTTCACAACAGCCACCAAATATGTGTCATTTGCCAGTACATCATTGTACTGACCCCCATTCATGGGGCTGCATATTCAAATGTGTAGGTTTTCAGATAAAGACCATTTAGTAGGATCTCGAGACTGCATTCCAACATGTCTACCTATGGCACATGATGAAGAAGGAGGCTCATTGCCACTTTGTTTTCCGCTGTAAATCTGTAAGGTTTGAGACCTTTGTAACTGGATCTGCGATGTAATATTTGATACTATTGCAATGATCACCATATTTTGTACTGTGGTGCTATCAGTGATCCAGGGAATAGCACTTAACACAGGTGTTCCACCTTAATTCAAAGGTGGGGCGTTACAAAATAGTATCAGAGCATAGTGTTGCCTGTAGGATCGAGACCCTAGGTTTGGACTAGACTAGGAAACCCTAGAATGATATCAAAAGAGTATCATTGTGTTTAGGATATGTCTTAAAAAAATTATTGCTTTACAAATACTGTTTGTCTCATTTCCTCGTAAGACTTAACACATTCATTTATTCACACTGTTCTTCTTTCAAAATTTTAGATGACGTTCACCAAGCTGAAGATTCCCTTTGATGATGACATCGAGTGCTTTAGCGATCAGCTTTCCCGCCTCTCTAGGATGCTGAACTTGACCCCTCCCACTTTTCGGGGTAGAGTGATACCCTGCGTGGTCCCAGAGATCGTCCGCTAGGAGATCGAGATTAGGATTGAAGGACGAACCATTGATACACCCACAGAGACAGTGGTGTACCCGAGGATGTACCCAGGTTGGGAGACTGGTGTCTTGATGGCCATGGAGGAGGCATTAGCACACATCTGTGGTATGTATGTCCAGGAGATATCAGAGTGGGACAACTCTATCCATCAGTTTGGGAGACGCAACCTCGATGGATGGGCCTTGAGGACTCTAGGGCGTCGTGAGGATTTACCATGGACTGAGATCCAGTTAGAGGACATGGAGTCCTATGCTTTCAACCTGGAGCACATGCTGCGCAGTGAGATGGATGCCATGGATGATGCCAAGTATCAACTCCAGGAGAAAGATGAGAAGATAGAGCAACTGGAAAACACCATACAGAAGCTGAAGGAAAAGAACAAATCACTTGAGGTGGCCAATGATAAGCTGTCAGGCAAGGTTGAGGATTAGGAGGCACAGATTGTAGGCTTTCGAGGACAATGTATTTATCTTCACCAGAATCTGATGAAGTATAATCCCTGGCCGACCAAGAAAGAAGCATCACCCGCTGTGGAGAGTAAGGAGTTGACCTCGGAGAAGGTTGAAGCAAACCCCAAGAAACTAGAGACTTGCCAGCCCACAGTAGAAGAGGGTCCTATCAAGAAGGACCAGGAGGCACCACCGAGCTCTGAGGTGAAGCGCCGCAAGACAGGAAACACCAAGGCATATCTTGCGCAGTTCAAGTAGTAAGACCACCATATCATGTAATAAATCGACGATCGTGTACTGGTTTAGTCATGCCAATTAGTGGTATGACTTTGCTAGTCCTTTGCTTTCCAAAAACTTGTAGTACAACTTGATTTGTGTTTGAGGATCATTATTTGGTGTGTTGATCTATGCCTTGAAATAGTTGTTGCATGGTAGTAATGACTGTTAAGACCTTGTTTGTAAGATGAATTCTCTTGATCTGCTCTGTTTGGGTAGGAATCGTCTTTAGATCCCTTCTATCTATTTCTCAACTGTGCTAAGACCTAAACCTGCCCTAAACCTCCAATAGATGCATACTCAACCCCAAGGCAATCACAACAACTCTCAGTTGGAGATAGTAATACAACAGATGGTTGAAGCTCATACTGAAATGATGAGAGTGTTAACTCAGAATATGGTCAACCGCGACAGCAACGAGATACCTCCAGGAATGCAACAAGTGCTGTATAATCATACTCGAATAATACAAATGATGCCCTAGAATTTGGCTAGCACCAATAATAGCCTGCTACAAAATGATCATGGTGGCAAGGAACCAAGATATGATGTTGAGATGACTCTGCGAGCTTGTAAGAGATGTGGAGAAATAGGACACACGTCTAAGGAATGTTATGAACAGTGTCCTTACTGTGTTATGAGCCACCCAGTTGGGGAATGTCCCATGACTCAAGTTACTTGTTTCCTATGCGAAGGAATCAATCATGTTCCTGTTGAATGCAAGTTTTATTCCACGGTGCAACGAATAAATCAGCAAGCCAAGAATGGACCATGCCAGTTGCTCGGGAAGACTCAAGAAGAAGGAAAAGAACACTTATCTAGAAATTGCTCGAGGAAACGAGAAAGGTTTCCCACAGCTATAGTGGAATTTGGAGAAATGGAAGTAGGAGATCTCCTAGCCTTAGAGAGACCAAAAAAGAAGAAGGACACTAGGAAAGTATGGTGCTTCAATTGCAAGGAGCGTGGACATTATGCGAACAAATGTCCAGAAAAGGACAACAAAGCAAACAGTCCAGGTAGCGTGAAGAAGAACCTTAACCATATCACTTGTTACACATGCAAGCAACAAGGACACTATTCATATCAATGCACAGAGGAAAGTATTTCAAGACTTCAGTGAACTGGGATAACTGAAGGATGCCACAAATACAAGGTGAAGACACAACAAAGTGTGGCCAGCTTAGAAGCAATTGTATTCAGTTACTACCTGTAATAAATGTTGAATGGACAAGTGAGATCAATGAGTGACTTTATTGTATGGATAATATTTTCCCATGAAATGGCAAACCGAAGGTTATGTAACTCAAGAGTTAACGCCATAGACGGAGTTTACGCAAAAACCTAGCTAAGGAACGATAGATTTGTTTTAAAAAAAATTTAGAATTGGAACATTGGCTTTCATTTCCAAGAAAATTTTGTCAAAACCAGTGAGGTTGACCAAGAGTTAGGATACGAGGTTTGCAAACCATGTATGAAGTAATGATTTGGGTGCAGGATGGATTGATCACCATTCCTACTACTCTTATTATTCGCTCTCATAATGTTGGCTTTACACAGCTAGAGAGACATACCTACATGAGAGACGACGTTGTTAAAACCTTAACCTTAGGAGGATAATATGTTACACCCCTTATATTGAGCCAGTGTGGCCAAAACGTAGGATTTCGGTGAGTATGAATCACAAGCTTACTGTTGAAGAAGACACGTGATGGAAGGAATCTTATCAATCTGAAGAACTCTGTTTTACCCAAAAGTGCTAACCAAGGAAGCAACCATAAGATAAAAGAACCTCAAGGATGTCAGTGAAGAGGATGAAGTGAAGATAGGAGATCACCTTAACATGGTCTTCTGATTGACCCACAGAGTGACCCTTCAGTGTCCAAAGTAGTTCAACAAACTACATTGCTGGATAGAAGCTCCACAATGGAGCAAAGTTACACTCAAGCCTCTTTGAGAAATATTGGAAACCCAAGTTTGTGATTAGACACCCACCTTTTGGAAATGAAAAGAGAATCTAACCATAGATTCAAAAGATGACCCAGTGCCAAGTCAAATCCCAGGTGTGCTTACTTTGAATCAAAAACCTAGACTGCCCACAAGAGTCTCTTTTAAGGGTGGTAGCCACCTAAGTACCCCAAATCCTTCTACCTTTCTAGCCTCTTCAAATCTCGAGGACGAGATTTCTTTTAAGGGTGGTAGTCTGTAACATCCCAAGTTTTTATCAAATTCTGGATTTTAAAAAAAAATCACTATGAGGGGACTTTGACAGAGCAGTTAGGATCACTGCTACGGGCCTTTGGTCTTAGTACCGACATCCCTGTTAAGACCTATACTTACAAGGATGATGGGACTGCGGTCAAGTATCGTGTCGTGATCATGTTACCCGATGGATTAGCACCTAGTCCAGTTCAGCCTTCACATGAAGGTAGAGGCCAGATGGCAGCCTACCATGAGGCTGTAGTGCGAGCTATTGCGACTATCAGGGAGTACAGAGCAGTGGAGTTAGCAGGTACCACTTTTACTACTATTCCACATGACTCACTGATGGATGAGCCGGGAATGGATCATGATATACTGGTGAAGAAGAAGCCTAAGTTGGCAGCCAGACTTCTTGACAGGTATATGAAGATGGTGGGATCATTGTATAACACCCACCAGGTCCTAGTCGAGGACAAGGCGGAGATGCTTGATGACCTCACATACACTACTAGGAGGCAGGAGCGAGCACAGATGACTAGGCAGGAGTCGGAGGGATCACACTTCTCACCGATTGTGGGAACTCACAGTTACCCGACACAGCCTGGACCTTCCAGGTATTCACCCACTCCAGAGCCTATACATTACCCAGTTATCACTTCTAGTATGGAGGCGCAGCAGGGTCTCAAGGGGGTCTCGGAGTCCGAGCTTCCCATTGAGAACTCTGATGGGTGGAGGTTTGACTGGCTGGGAGATGGTCAGCAGTATACTAGCTCGTATGGAGGGACAGCTCAGGTGGCAGGAGGAGGAGATGCCGTAGTCACTCCTGTTGTATCTGTAGAGGAGGAGGACCCAATGGAGGTTCAGTTTGAGAGTGAGGAGCCGGTTGAGACACCTATGGAGCAGGATACACCGTTTGACCACACCTACTACACTGAGACTGTGTGTTATGGAGAGGCGGAGCCTTTCCCGACTATGACTGCTCACGGGACCAGGGTGTACTTTGAGAGTTACCTTGGACTGAACGGACTCATGTGGAGTGATACCTCTACGATGGACATGTCTGACTCGGACTATGTTCCGGGCGGTAGGCCGTTCATTCCAGAGATAGTGCGTCGGACTACATGCCAGCACGGGTGGACTCCGGGCATGTACTATGAGCCGTGAGACCAGGACAGGATGTCAAGACCAAGTCAGAAGCTTAGTTGTATCTGTGAATGCAGCTAGTGCTAATAGTATGTTGTAATAATAAGAGAGACGGTAGAACTTTCCAGTCTCGATCTATGAGTGTACTCCACCTGAGTGAGTACGTGTTGTAACAATGACTATGTATCGGTTTGTATGTGTTGTATAATATGTTCCTTATATTTGGTTTTCTTGCGATTTTCCATTTGGAGTTGGATTTCTGTTTTCCATTGTGTGACTAGTTCTGGGCATGAAGTGAAGCTCAGAAAGCATGGGCATGGTGTAATTATGAGATCTTTGCTTTATGTTACAGGACTAGAGGGGCTATGGATACGGGTGTAGCTGCCGAAGCCGAAGAGCAACGCTTGGCGCAAGAAGCTTAAACCAAGGCAATGAATGACCAGCAAGCAGAAATGGAAGCCAAAGCTAAGGCTGACCAAGAAGCACAAGCTCATTTACCACCACCACCGTTCAGGCCTTTGGCGGAGCAAAGCTTCATGCAATATATGCAGTTCATGCAAGAAACACAGAACAAGTTTATGCAGGAGCTTATGGGACAGGTTGGAGCCGGAAGAGTTTAGGAAGCAAGAGGGGTAAGTCTTTCCGACTTCCTCAATGCTAAACCACTTCCTTTTGCTTCCGCGGTGGAACCTATGGATGCGGAAGACTGGCTAATGGATACGGAGAGAAAGTTGAAGGCTGTTGGAGCCAATGATGAAGAGAAGGTTCGTTATGCTGTACATCTTTTATCTGGACCAGCCGCAACATGGTGGGATAACAAAGTGACACTGCAACATCCGGAGAAGGTATTCTCTTGGGAAGAGTTTAAGGAAAAGTTCTGCACCTTCCATGTGCCAGAAAGTGTGGTTGAGCTCAAGAGGTGGGAATTTGAAGACCTCAAGCAAGGTAGTGCAATAATGATGGCTTATATCAAGGAGTTCACTAGACTCTCTCGTTACGCAAGTGACGAGGTGAGTACCAACAACAAGAGGATGAAAAGGTTCCTCAGGGGATTTGATCCATACGTGGCGATGCAGATGAAGTTGACTAAGCCGCGTAACTTCTAAGAATTGATGGATACAGCCATCACATGGGAGAATGACTATAAGTTGGTTCAGATGAACCGATTGAAGAGAGCCAAGACTGAGGCCAAGAGAGTTCAGCCAACTCGAAGTACTCTGAATTTGAGTTTCAAGCCCAGAGTGAGGACTGGAGGTGTTCCTCCAACTCGGAAGGTATTCACACCAAAAAGTCAGCTCATTTGCCATAAGTGTGGACTTCCGGGTCATGTCAAGAATGAGTGCATGAAGCCAAGTATTATCTGCTATGCCTGTGGAAAGGAGGGGAATTTTCATCCAGATTGTCCAAATAAACTAGCTGGTGGTTGGCCAGTTAACAATGGAGGCAAGACAGGAGGAGGTGGACGACCTGCATGAGGTGGCAGTAGCAGCAAGAATGGAAATTGGAAAAGAGGCCGGACATTTGGGAAGCTGAATTGCACATCTCTGGAGGAAGCTTACAACTCTGAAACGGCGGTCATAGGTATGCTCAGCATCCTTACTCATCCCGGCAAAGTTCTTTTTGATACCGGTGCCACTACATCATTCATTTCTAAGAATTTTGTTGAAAAATATGGGTTAAGGTGTCAGGCGATAGCTCATCCCATGACTGTGGTAACGGCCGGGGGTAAACTTTTAGTATCCCAATTCAAACCAGACCAGGTCATTACGATCTGTGACTGTCCTTATTTCGCCGATCTCTATGTTCTTCCACTTAAAAACATTGAAGTTGTTCTGGGTATGGATTGGATGTCCGATCATGGAGCACACATTGATTGTGAAGAGAAGACAGTGTCTATCCGGAAGCCTGGAGGTGGGAGAATTACTTATCAAGCAGATAAGCACACCCATGTGGAGATTGTAATTCAACTCAATTCTCTGAAGGAGGCCAAGCTGGGGGATATTCCAGTGGTTAATGAGTTCCTGGATGTATTTCCTCAAGAATTACCGGGAATGCCACCGGATCGGGAGATTGAATTCACCATTGATCTGAAGCCAGGCACAACACCAATTTCTCAAGCACCCTATAAAATGGGCCCTAAGGAGTTGAAAGAACTGAAGGAGCAGCTGGATGAGCTAGAGAGTAAGGGATTTATCCAAGAAAGTATATCACCTTGGGGTTTGCCAGTTATATTTGTGGATAAAAGAGATGGAGGCAGAAGAATGTGTGGGGATTTCAGGAATTTGAACAATGTCACCATCAAGAACAAGTATCCTTTACCAAGGATTCAAGATTTGTTTGATCAAGTTCATGGAGCTGGGGTTTTCTCCAAGATTGATCTGAGATCTGGATATCATCAAATCAAAATTAAGCCAGAAGATGTACCAAAGACTGCATTTGTCTCAAGGTATGGGCATCACGAATACTTAGTTATTCCTTTTGGTTTGACCAATGCTCCAGCAATCTTCATGGATTTGATGAATAAGATTTTCATGCCATATCTGGACAAGTTTGTGATAGTGTTCATCGATGACATTCTTATATACTCAAAGAATAAAGAGGATCATGCTAAACATCTCAGAATAGCATTGCAAGTGCTAAGGGAACATTAGCTATATGCTAAATTCAGCAAGTGTGAATTCTGGTTGGATCAAGTGGAATTTCTTGGTCATGTCATTAGCAAGGAGGGGATTGCAGTGAATCCAAGCAAAGTTCAGTCCATTTTGGATTGGCAAGCACCGACCAATGTGAAGGAAATCAAAGGTTTTCTGGGAATGGCCGGATACTATCGGAGATTCATTGAAAGATTTTTGAAGATAGTAGGGCCAATAACAAAATTGTTAAGGAAAAATACTCCATTTTAGTGGTCTGAAAAGTGTGAAGAGAGCTTTCAAGAACTAAAGAAGAGACTCACAATAGCACATATCTTAGCAGTGCCAGAAACTGGTAAGGATTACACAGTTTACTGTGATGCATCCAAGAATGGATTGGGTTGTGTTTTGATGCAAGACCGAAAGGTGATTGCTTATGGTTCAAGACAACTCAAGCCACATGAAGTCAATTATCCAACACACGACCTTGAATTGACAGCAGTTGTGTTTGCTCTAAAGCAATGGAGGCAATTTCTCTACGGAGCTAAATGTGAGCTATACACCGATCACAAGAGCCTTAAATACTTCTTTACCCAGAAGGAGTTGAATATGAGGCACAAAAGATGGCTAGAGTTGATCAAGGATTATGATCTTACCATCAACTATACTCCTGGAAAGGCTAATGTGGTAGCCAATGCATTAAGTCGGAAGAGCACAGAAACCCAGTTAATGGAAAGAGAACTTCCAGGGGATCTGCTCAAGGATCTAGAAAGACTAGAGATACAGTGTCTTGAAGTCAAATTGTTGGGAAGCATATTCACCATGAGGGTGATGGAAGAAAGGAAAAGTGGCTTGAAGTATACTATGTTCAGACAACAAGATGAAGATCCTTTTATTGCCGAAGAAATTCACAGAATTGAAGAAGGAAGACCATCTGAATTCCGTCTAGGTGATTTCAAATCACTCTGGTTCCAAAACAGAATTTGTGTGCCAGATATACCAGAGATCAAAGGACCGATACTCAAGGAGGCTCATGAGACACCATACTCAATTCATCCAGGAAGTACTAAGATGTACATGGATCTCAAGGAGTTGTTTTGGTGGAATAACATGAAGCGGGACATAGCAAGGTATGTGGCTGAATGTCACACTTGTCAAAGAGTCAAGGCTGAACATCAAAGTCCAGCAGGTTTACTTCAACCTTTGGATATTCTGGAATGGAAATGGGAGGAAATCAGGATGGATTTCATTACCGGTTTACCTTTAACCAAGAGACATAAGGATATGATATGGGTGATAGTTGATCGTCTCACCAAAAGTGCACATTTCTTGGCAGTGAACCAGAAAGATAGTGCAGAAAAGTTGGTAGAGATCTATGTAAGAGAAATCGTCAGCAAGCATGGAGTGCCCAAGAAGATTGTCTCAGATAGAGGGCCAGTTTTCACATCAACATTCTAGGGAAATCGTCATGTAGCACTGGGATCATAGTTGGATTTTAGCACTGCTTATCATCCTCAAACTGGAGGGCAAACGGAAAGAACTAATCAAATCTTGGAGGATATGCTTCGTGCATGTGCTCTAGATTTTGGAGGTTCGTGGGATGAACACCTACCTTTAGTAGAGTTTTCTTACAACAACAGCTATCAAAGCATCTTAAAGGCAGCACCATTTGAAGTGCTCTACGGACGAAAGTGTAGATCTCCAATATGTTGTTTTGAGCCAGGAGGCAACCAAGAATTTGAAACTGATTTCATCAAGGAGAAACAAAGTATCATTGATATCATCCGTGACCGTTTGAAGATAGCTCAGAGTAGACAAAAGAGTTATACAGATCAAAAGAGGCGGACATGGGAGCCCAAAGTGGGAGATATGGTCTATCTAAAGGTTAGTCCTATGAAAGGAATCAGGAGGTTCGATATTAAAGGGAAGTTAAGCCCAAGATATATTGGACCATTCAAGATTCTAAGTCAGAATCGGAGTGTTGCTTTTGAATTGGAGCTCCCAGCAAAGTTGAAGCAAGTTCACAATGTTTTCCATGTCTCACAACTTCGAAAGTGTCTAAAAGCACCAGAAGATTCTATTACTCATGATGACCTAGATCTTTAAGCAGATTTGACTTATGAAGAGAAACCAATAAAGATTCTAGAGGAGAACTAGAAGAGGCTTCGAAATCGTGCAATCAAGTTTTGTAAAGTGCAACGGAAACATCACTCTGAACGAGAAGCAACCGGGGAGAAAGAAGAGGATTTGAGACAAGCATATCCAGAACTCTTCAGGTACACAACTTATAACTTCGAGACGAAGTTCTGATAAGGGGGGAAGACTGTAATATCCTAGCATTTAGGATTAAACGAAGGGTAGAAAATAGGACCTTCGTGCATTCATGCATCTAAAATCTGAGTAAATTTTTCGCAAATTCAAAAACCTGAGAGAGAAAAGCTTCTATCTAATAACATTCAGGGTTAGAAGTTATTAGAATGTTATGAGCTTTGCTATGATCTCTTGATGTTGTTGTTTAAGTGATTTTGGAATTTCATTTTGATTTTTGAATATTATCAAACTAGAATAAATAATCATTAATAAAACATAACTCAATAATAAATTGAGTTGGATAATAGAATTGGAATAAGTAAATAAAGCAAACTAAAATATTAATTTATTAATATTAAACACATTTACAATGTCTTTACATATTGGTAAAGTAAAAAGAATATTACATAAGTGAAAACAAAAGAAACACCAAATCCTAGAAAATATCTAATCTATCTTCAATGTCTTCACTTGGATCTTGAAGTTATTAACTGCAAACTAAACAATGCACAAATAGAAACAAAGTTAGGGTTAGATGGAGTGACTCTCAGATTTTGGCATAACACATGCCATTTTCATCATTGAGTTCAAATGACCAAGTGAAGTATCTGTTCTTTTATTAACTTGGGCACAAAGCATCTGGGTACCAAGCAAATGCACAGCACGGCCAGTAGAAGGATCAGATCAAGCTGTGGTGACAAGCAGCTTAGCTGTTACAAGTAGCTCAGTCACACTGACTGAGGCTGTGGTGTCATCACCACAACAAAGCAGAGTTGCAGCAGCTGGTGTAGATCAGCACGACTAAGAGCTAGCAGCTC
The DNA here is from genome assembly GCA_007115705.1 of Dactylis glomerata. Taxonomy (NCBI): domain Eukaryota; kingdom Viridiplantae; phylum Streptophyta; class Magnoliopsida; order Poales; family Poaceae; genus Dactylis; species Dactylis glomerata. The sequence continues at coordinate 1,525,358 of QXEO01000199.1, read as the reverse complement.
TCATTCGACAAGCACATCACCAACACAAAAGAACACACAGTTCTTTCACAGCACCACAAATCCATTGGAACCATACCCAGCAAAACCATGGAGTAACCTGAAGCTCAAGACCATCCCAGGAGGAGAAGGGCAAGCAACCAGCAGCAGTCCCAGGAGGGGAAGGACAAGGAGTCATTCAGGAGGAGCAGGGAAAGCAACCAGCAACTGAACCAGGAGGAGAAGGGCAAGCAACCAGCAGCAGTCCCAGGAGGGGAAGGACAAGGAGTCATTCAGGAGGAGCAGGGAAAGCAACCAGCAACTGAACCAGGAGGAGAAGGGCAAGCCAGGAGCAAGCCACAACTCACCAACTAGAAGTAGCAGATCAGCCACAAGACCACAACATCAAAGTTTTCCATCACAGGTTGGTATTCTGCACTGAATACCAGCTGCTGCTTGATAAACAATCAACTGCAAGCATGGTTGGGTCTTGGTAGCTTTTTCCTCAGACTAGCAAAGTGATGCTTTGCTTAGTACATCATTGGAAGTAATTTGTGTAAAGCCAAATAGATACATTCATAGGAAAAGCCTCAGCTTTTGCTTCATAGGCAGATTACAGTAGCAACAGCTGAAGCTACACAGAGCAGGCCTGTGCTGGGCACATGTCCTGAAGGACATGCACCTCAACCACACAAGTCTTGCTAGCACTAATTCATAATCAAGCAGTGAGCACAAAAGCATGCAGAGCACCTCACTACTTAACCTAGCCTCAGACCAGCATCATGGGCTTGTAAAGAAGGGGCAAGTTTCACCATAAACAGTTCACAGAAATTTGTTGCTGGGCACAGGACCAGATGGTCATGCACCTCAACACAACCAGCACTCTAACTGACAATCAGGTCATTAAACACAATCAAAATCATCTTCCTAGTTACATGACTAGGAATCATATTTAGTTCAATCAAGTGTATAACTGAATCTTTGCAATCCGCAAGATTCAGTCTAACTTGTCTGTCAAATAAACTCACTGATAGAGAAGTGTTGACATAGCAAATTCCACACATAATCAAGCATAGCCACATAACTGAATTTAGGATTTCAGTTGCAAACACATACAGTTTTAACATCATGGCATCATAGGAATTAGAACCTAACTGAGCAAGTTACAGGTGTTAACTGAACATTGCAACAGGGCAAGATTCAGAATAACACCTCTGTCAGAAAAGTTCTCTGACAGAGAGAGGAGCATAGTAAGGATACCACATGATCAAGCACTTAAACAGATAACTGAATCCAACACCACAAACTAACATCAGTAGACAGCATCATAGAGATAGGTCTGTGAGTTTGGCTCACTGGTCATGGCCAGATGGCCAGTAACCATGGCCAGAGAAGAGAGGAGAGAGGTAGAAGGAGAAGAACATGCTCACCATACGCCCATGCGTATGTCTGGATGGCATGGCGGGGCAGTGCCCGCGCGGCCGGCCAGGGACTACCCAGGGAGGACTTCACCTCGGCACCACCGGCGAAGAACACACTTGGACCACCGCAAGCACGCACAGCACGCCTAGTGAGGAGATCCGGCGAGGTGTGAGTTTGGCGGCGATAGAGAGGCGATTTCCCGAGTGAGATCCAGCCACAGATCTCCTCGCAGAGGAAGCGGCCGTCGAATCTGTTCGGTGGAGGAGGAAGAGGGTGCAGAGGGGAGCATTTCACCCAAGGTGGCGGCGGAGGAGTCCACCGAAGGCAGCCGGAATCGTCGGGCGACGGCGAGGTGATTCAGGCTTCGCAGGAGCCAGAGTGCGGGGAAGAGAGGGGTGAGGGAGAGGGGCTGGGCTGGGTCGGTTGGACCGACCCAGACCCGAGCCGGTTAGGGTCAACCAGCTGGGTGGGATGGGTTGGGCTAGTAGGCCAAGGCCCACTTGTATATTTGAACCAAATTCAAAATTTCAAACTCTGATTTAAACATTTGATTCAAATTCAAACTTAAATGAACATTGTTGCATTTAAATCATTTAAACTAAATTCCATTTTCAGAATTTAATTATCTTCTGATTAAAAAGATAATCCTTACTTATTCTTTTAAAATAAATTTAATTTGTGATATTCTTTAATTTCCATTTTTCCAAAAACCTTAACTTCTATTAAACAAATGAAAAATTAAGTCTTTTCTTTATTAAACCAATTCCTTTTCTTTTCAAATAACTTCAACAAAAGTTTTATAATTTCAAAATTGCTTTCAAACTCTAATTAATTGTTTGAATTACCATATCTAGGGTAAAACACGCCAATAGTATCAAGTGTTGTATTAAAACACTTTAATAATGTCAATTCTTGGGTAAAACACACAAATAAGTAAACAAAGACAATGAATCACCATGCATTGCATATCATTACACATAGCATCCATTTGCTTCTTTAAACATTGTCCTTACCAGACAATGATTGGATTTCTGTAGAACAAGGAGATCAGGAGCATCGCCAAGTATCCGACTCCATTACCTTTCAGTCACAAGGCAAGTTTATCTTGCTCATACCTCTTGGTTGCACTGGTTTTAAAACTATTTGCAAAGTGTTGACTTCAAACTCTAACATTCCAAAAAGGATGGAAAATCTATTTTCATAAGTAATATGACTAGTGGTTATCGACCAGTGGTGATAACCTAGGAAGGCTGGCAGGTGGAACCACGGTAAGATTGTTGTGGTGGAGGTTCCACTTGCACGGGAAAGTAAATCTAGGATTAACTAACAATGCCATAGTTATTCTTGTGCCATAAAAACCATGTCATCCAGGAGACTTGGAATGGGACAGGAAAGTCATATGTATCTTCTCTCGTTCGCATGTCAACGGGCAGCCAGCTGCCGATCGCGGTAGGTCTTGCGAGACTACTTGCACATGGGTGGGACCCCTCAGTTCCCACGGCACTGGTGTCTATGATGGTCCGCAAGAGGCGCCTAGGTACTTCATCATTGGGGGTGAATATCAGGGGCTAAACCTGCTATGCGTGAATTGGGTGGGCATGCATTATGCGGAGAAGGCAGTGAATAGCTTGGATCAATGACTGGGCCCCACACCATGGAAGTGTGGACGGGAATGTACGCCCGGTTGTGCAGCAAGGCTTTGATCTCTTTTGGAAGGACACACCTCTACAGAGTATAAAAAGATGTGACATGTTACCCCTTGTTCTGGGAAGGAGCTGCGAATGCGGCAGGAAAGGTGCTCTCAAGGCACTAATACCCTGTGTTGGCTGTTGGGCATAGTTTTCTAAAGTAAAAGCAATCTTTCAAGAAACCTTTGATAAAACCTTGCATTGGCCTATGACTCTTTTGGGTCCATGGCTGTAGATAGTGCATAAACCACAACTTCTTTCTAAAGAAACTTGCTGGGTAACGCTCGTTATTCACCCCAATCTCTTAAACCCTTGCTAGACTGTGAAGAGCTAGATGAGACGGCCCTGAACTCCATCGGAGACCAGCAGGACATCTTCTACGAGGAGCCAGATCTTTCTCGCGGAGTCGAAGGCGTGGATTACTTCATACGCTATGGAGCGTCTTCCAGCGAGGACTCGGAGTGAAGAATGTCTAACTAGTAGAATAGTTCCGTAGTCGAGGAACCGAGCAACTGTAGAATAAGAATAAGTTGTTGAGTTCTTCAAGTATTTAATTATTTGAAGCTTTCCAGATGTTGTAAACACTAAGCACTTGAGGTGTTCTCTTGTGGGGAGCATTTCATTATTATCACGCTTTGGTTTGTAATAATATGAAGTTCAATTTGTATTTGGGCCCGCAATATTTCTGTTGTACCATTCTGAGGGATGTAATATTTGTGGAGGGTTGTTCCGCAAGTGTTATATCAACGACTTGCATACTACAACATGCAGTGGTATGTTGGGTCACCGCAATTGGACAACAGCAAAACGTATAATGAGGTACATTAAAAGTACAGTGGGTGTTGGACTAACATTTATGAAATCTGACTCCACACTTGCTGATTGGACAGGTTGTGTAGATGATCGTAGATCACATTGGAGGTTTTGTTGTCTTCTTTGGTCCAAATATTATCTCATAGAGTGCTAAGAAGCAAGCCACAATATCTAGGTCTATCACTGAAACAGAGTACAAATCTGTGGCTTATGCCATAGCAGAAGTGATCTAGATTCAATGACTACTTGGGGAGCTTGGAGTGAAACTGACTCAACCTCCATGTCTATGGTGTGATAATTTGGATGCTACATACTTATCAGCAAATTCAATGTTTATTGCCCAAGCTAAAAACATTGAGATAGACTTTCACTTTATTAGAGAGGGAGTTCTCAACAAGCAGCTAGAAATTCGCTTTGTTCCTTCCAAAGATCAAGTCGCGGATGGGTTCACAAAACCACTTCCTATTTGAAGCTTTGAATACTTTAAGCATAATCACAACTATTGTATTATTTGTCCTAAAGCCTCAATCAGTATTGGACCTCAAGTCCATTCTGTACGAGTCCTACTCGAACCCATGTAATCTTAGGATCGCTTCTATGATCGTTATATTAAGAGGAGAGATGACAGGCTCGGGGATTATCCCGAGTAGACCCAAAACGTGATATTTCCACACGCCTCCCATGCAGTATGCTACCAGTAGTAGTAGCAACGCGTAAGAAATGAGACCTCCGTGGTGTATAACACTAGTAGAAAAAAGGGCTTTCATTCGTCCCTATTAGTTCCTAAACTGTTCGGTCCGCGGCTAAAGGGGGTATTAGTCCCAGTTCAATTGAAAATGTGGGTCAGGGGCCATTATTCCCGGTTCAAATGGGCCCTTCTGTCCCGGTTTGCGCCACCAACCGAGACTAATGCCTTTGGGCCTTTAGTCTCGGCTCGTGGCGCAAACCGGGACTATAGGGCACCCTTTAGTCCTGGTTTGCTCCACGAGCCGGGACTAAAGGGCAGTTCAAACGAACCGCCGCTCTCCCACGCCAGTTAACGCCGCTGCGATCGTTTCAGAATCGCTGCGACCATTACTCGCTTCGGTAATCTGCAACGAACAACGCATCGTGAGACCTCACCGACCGGCGACCTAATCACACACCGGCGGCCTCTTCTTCTTCTCCCTCTCTATGGTATATAAGGTACCTTCTATTAAGCTCCTTGATCATCATATCATCTCCTAATCTCCTCCAAAACCACCATAGCTTCATCGCCAAAACCACACCAGTAGCACCGGCCGACGATCGAGCTCTCTGTCTCCCTCTCATTTCAATGGAGCCGGCGATGCGGGTGCAAAATATCACCGCCGAAGGGATGGAATTCACCATCATGGAAACTCTCCGTGCATCAATGGTGGAGATGTGGCTCCACGTCGTCAAGCAGCGGTTCCTCGACGCCGCACCGATCAAATGTGTGGGCTTGGACTGCGAGTTCACCACCCCTCACGATAGGATCCATCAGCGTGCCACCGTCCTTCAACTCTCGGTGGTGTCCGAGGCTTTGGTCTTCCAAATATGTCGGGCCGATCATGTGCCGCAGCTGCTCAGGGATATCTTCGGGGATCCCACCATTAGATTCTGTGGCGCGGCTATCGGCAATGACGTGCGCATGCTGCAATCATACAGAATTCAAATTCCATCGGTGTACAACCTCCAAGTGATTATGCCGAACCCCACCAAGAAACCAATTCCGAGTCTATACGATCTGTCCAATGCTACTATTGGGACAAAGCTTGAGAAGAAGAAGAGGATCAAGAAGAACTAGAAGAAGGGCGGCGAGGAAGAAGAAGAAGAACTTATATATGGTTGAGCCAAAGTTTCATTAAGTGATAAGCAAGTGTTGTATGCCGCTCTAGACGCTCGCTTGGGTTTTGAGATTGCTAGGAGTTATTGGAAGCTAGAAGGCTACTAGCTAGATGTGTGTGTGGTGTGATGTGCGAGTATAAATATATATATGAAAAAATGTACTCCCTCTTGTTTGGTTAACAAGTCTATTAATTTTCGAATTTTGGATTTTTCAAGTTTTTTATCCTTTTTGAATATTTTAATTATTAAAAATTAATAATTAAATCATGTATAAAAATTATTTGGAATTCATTCATGCTTATTATTACTTAATCATTGTTGCTTATTTTGTGAATTTATTTGGAATTTAAAAAAGTAATATTATATGTTTCTAAAGTGTATAGGTTAATAGAATTGGTAGCATACCAATATCAAGAAGTCGCGAGCACAGTCTTGGAAGCTACTATGGAAGGAATGGAGAAGTTAAGCGTGCTAAGGATGGAGCAGTGTGAGGATGGTGACCGACCGGGAAGTGAGGACCACAAGTATGTAATTTGATATGAGAATGGAGTGAGAGCCATACGTATCTAATTTGACATGAGAATAGAGGTGATTAGATATTAGAGAAATAAAGAAATAGAAAAATTCTGAAAAAGAAAATACAAATTTTATTCCGAACGAACCTTTAGTCCCGGTCTGTGTTACGAACCAAGACGAAAGGTCCTCCAGCCGCAGCATATGACCCGAGTCACGTGGAGGCCCATTGATCCCGATTCGTAAACAACCGGGACTAAAGGCTCCAGCCTTTAGTCCTACTTTGTTAGTCCCGGTTGCTACAACCGGGACAAATGAACCTTACAAACCGAGACCAATGTCCTTTTTTCCACTAGTGTAAGCATTTTCATATTAGTGTATCACACCTTTTTTTTGCCAAAAATATACAAATTGTTGGCGTGGCTACTAAGCAACAATTCATAAACTACTAGTAGCGTGCCACCGCAGCGCTGTGGCGTGAGAGGTGCGCTACCAATAGTCTTTTAGCATACTACCAGTATGCGTTTTTACTAGAGATCTCTTTTTACTACTAGTGCGATGCTTCTAATATATTATCTAAATAATCAAGAAAATGTTCTAGCGAATAGTTATGTAAATATTGAGGGAAAATTTGAACGGAATTTAAGTAAATAACGTCGGCCCGTGCTCCAAAGCAACGTCTCGCTGCGGCCGGGCAAAGCTGCCGCCGGTGCAGTTATCTAGCGCGCGAGGCGAGGAGGCGAGGCGACGGGCGAGTGGAGATGAAGAAGGGGCGGGGCAGTCACTGATAGTGGGCCATGCGACGAGTCACGCGCCTAGCCGGCATCCCCGCTCGCCCTCCCATGAATAGGGTTTGGATCAGGTGCGCCGGATGAAAATATGTATCGCGCCGGATGGAATTTTGGTTCAGGGGGCGCGGCTGGGCGGGATTTTCTGCGCCGACGCCCCCTAAAGCCGTTTGGGGGGCCTTTAGAGGGGCGCGTGAAGATGCTCTGAGGAATTGCTTTTGGAATCAGCCTGCCGCTAGCCGCCAGTCAAAACCTCCGAGAAGATACGAGCTGAGCCCGAGACCAAAAGATTGTCGGCGCTAGAGGACTCAAACGAACCTCCCTCCCTGCTCGTCCTCCTTCTCCCGCAGATGCTGCACCCCTCCCTGCCCATCCTCCTCCTCCGGTGAATGCTGGCGCGCCTCTCTGACTGTCCTACTTCTGAAGATGCATGCGCCTCCCCGACCTTCCTCCTTCTCCCGCTGATGGCAGCGCCGCTCGCCGCTATCCTCCTACCCCCTCCCTCCCGCAGATGTGCACCCCTCCCCGCGTCGTCCTCCTACTCTCGCAGATGCTGCGCCCCTCCCTACCCGTCCTTCTCCTCCTCTGGCAAACGTCGGCGCGTCTCCCGGGCTGTCCTACTTGCCCGCATCTCCCCGGGCATCCTCCTTCTTCCGCTGATAGCTACGCCACTCGCCGCTGTTCTCCAACTCCCGCGAACACCACCACGCCTCCTCGGCCCTCCTCCGGCTGATGGCTACACCCCTCGCCGCCGTCATCCTACTCGCACGAATATCAGCGCACCCCCCGAGACCCCTCTTCTCCCATAGCAAGGACGATGACCATGTTGTCTCCGCTGCCCGCCGCTCTCCTCCGTCACCGATGTTGACCACAGGCCGCTTGATTCGCCGGAGTCGGCACCTCCGTCAGATCCGGAAGCCACTTGACTGTGGGCACACATCAATCTGTATTGTCCTGTAAAACAAAAAAATATGTACAGTCGGCCTTTGTCCTGTTCCGTGGGTCCAGATGCTCGTCGGCACAAGCGTACTCACGTAGGAAACGGCAGCAATGTATTCCCAATTTACTGTTGGCCGTATGCTACTGAATTCTTACAGATTCATCAATCGTAGCATATTACACAATGGTCCAGATAATAGCATTTATCTCCATCTTAGGCACTCCACCTAAGCGTTTTCGCATTGCATATGTGCAATTAGCACCATAGACGTGCGGTTCGTATGTGTAACATGCCAGCATTTAGAACGAGATGATGCGTTGAAATAGTATAAAATGTGGTGAAATTTCGCAAGCTAAACTAAAACACAAAGCGATTGGAGTTTGGCTTACACTAATGACTTAGGTTTAGGGCATCTCCAGCGGGTCGACGCAAAGCGTCCGCGCCTATCTGAACTGGTCCGAGCGGACCAGCGGTCCAGCGCGCGACGCTCCAGCGGTGCGACGCATCTGGACCAAGGCGTCCGGCGTGATGCATCCTTGGCACAAATTTGGGGCAAGTTTACGTCGGCCCGGACAATTTGGGGCAGGTTTGCTTGGGCACATGGGTGAGCATATATAAAATTCCATTTACATCAATTGTATTTAAGATATAAAATTCAATTAAATGGAATTGTACATGATTTTCTTAAGAGAAAGCCAAGTGTCTTCCTTCCTAGATAACTAAATCTAACTAACAATCCCTATATAGGAAAAATCTCCAAGATGTGTTTCCACCCCATCCCCCCCCCCCCCCCCCCCCCCCCCACACACACAGTAGTGTAGATCTAAGTGCTCTGAACATCACAGTGTTTTATTGCTCCTAAATGATGCCTAACTTTTATGAAGTCCTTTGCAGCCATAAGCATGCAGAAGCTTGTACTGCTATGCTAGGGTAGAAGCAACAGTCGTGCAGCAAGTGCCAAAGATCAGTAAATGGCACACTGATATGGCTAAAGAAATTTAAAAGCACACAAAATTACAGATTACAACAGTGAAATGGCCATGAGCAAGAAAAGAAGGGAATAAAACTGTAAACAGATCAATTGGCAAACCTTTGTAGTTTGCCAATACATCAATGTGAAGAAACATTCAGTAAGGAAGTGAACTTGCTTCATATTATCACAGTCAAAGCCTCTAAACCTGGTAGAAATGAAAAACACGACTGGAAACATCTCTATAGTCTGCTAGTTGGAACCTAGTGCCTGTTAGCTCGATTTATTTTAATTGCTAGGTAATAGCTAAGACAGAAACATATGTAGACAAATTAAGGCAAAACACATGTGTCATCCCTAGCCCAATATCTGATAAAGATATAACACATGTGTCATAAACTAAGTGTGCAGAACAGATCATTATCTAGGCTACATAGTTCATAACACACTGTCAGTAATAATATTACTTTCATAATGTCAGTAAAGAAAATAATTAAGCTTACACCAATGGTTGTGAAAAGACCACAAATAATCCTAATTATGTACTTTGAATTTAGAAGGGTTGCGGCACCGACAACCCCCGAACTTGTAGAGTTTGCATATTGTTTCCTTACTTAAAAGAGGCTATATTAAATTTAATGTTTCTGCTCATACCCATAAGATAATGGCACCTAATCATCTTAACAAAACAGATGCCTTGGTTGAGCTAAAAATTAGAAAAACTGAACATCTCCATCACTAAATCAGCACAGTTGTATTACCAATAGAATACCAACTGAACATCGACATCACAAAATCAGCACAGTTGTATTACCAGTACCGATTGGAGATTGATGCAGAACATCTGACCATGAAGTGGCACCAAGTATACTGACCATGAATAAGCCAGTCTTATAGAAGGGAATAGAGAAAAAATTTAATATCTGTACCATCTGGTGACATGATTTCAACTTGATCAGTAGCAGCATAAACAAAGAGAGAGAGAATCAACCGGTTGAACTTGTATATATTGTGGTTCTGATCAGAAACAAATGGAACAAAAAAACAAAAGACACATAAATGTTGCCAGGTCCATACTCGTGAGGTCATTCATCTCAAATGAACCATCTTATCTTATTTAGAAACAACGACCCCAACGCCACACGCACTCCTGCAACTGCACAAAGTGTAGCAAATTATACAGAGCTTAAACATGACAGGCAGTAAAGTCTCAATAGAGGTACACCATCAGTCACAATACAAAGTCATTCTTCAGGTAAATGGAAACACTGTATATCACCTCACGAGGTAAAGTCTAGAGCTGCAGTCTGAGCCATACAGAAGGCTAACCTGACTATATAAATGTATGTCAACAGAACAAAGCATGGTCTAATCTCGGTATTTATGGACATCATCTAAGCTACTGTTTTTAAGTTGTCTAGCAGAAACTGACACATGAAAAATGCATGGCCTAGCATCTTTAATCTAGCATAGCATAGATTAATGCTGAGAAATTAAAGAAACATGCATGTTTCATCTAAGAAATTCTATCTCAGCTAAGAAAGGCCCCTCGTCCACTGTAGTAAACGAGCATTAAAGGAATTCCCCGAGCAAACTCTAGGAAGATTAAAGCTTCAACGCAAGATTCAAGAATGAAAGCACTGTTAGAATTTTGAAAATTGCATTCATACTCACTTGGCTGTCAGGTAATGGTTCTGATTCAACAACTTCGGGATGCTTCTTCGATGGGAAAAAGTAATCTCCGCGTCTTAAGCTGGGAAAAAAGTAAATCAAGGGCACACAGTGATACCATTGGTTCAGCTACCGAGACCACCGGTGTTTGCAGTAATTCATGAGTATGCCACAACTGCTCTTGTTATCGCTACGCCATGCTGATGTTCAGGCCTCGATCAGAGTCTGTCTCTCCAGCCTGTCCCAAGCGAACCTGTACATATGAGAGAGAATCAAAGAGTCAGTTCAGGCTTTGTCTGAAGTTAAAAATGGAGAACCGGGCATAGCTCGGTTGGCTGGCGGTGAGAGTGCTCACCCAGCCCACCCGCGTTCGAGTCCCAGACTCCGCGGTGTGTCTCAGGTTGCTTCTCCTATAAAACAATATCACCAAGGGCTAGTCCTGTGATCTCTTTTTTTTTAAGTTAAAAATGAACATTGTATATAGTTTGTAGAGGACCCATTAGAATTAGCTTGACATGCAGTATTTTAACTTAAAATAGAGCATTCACCATTGAGTATTAGGTGTAAAAGAGCCACGATTTTTTTTAATAAGATGACAAAGCCATAAATTTTCAAAATAACCTTAAAAAACATATCATGATTGTAGACCTGCCATATAGAACAGAAAATTGACAACAAAACCAGATATACACTTCTAACAAATAAAATTATTCTGCAATAAGGAAAACAATACTCAAAGTTACATGTATAATCTGATATAGAACCAATTTCTTAAAAACTGGCTAGGTAAATCCTACTTAATTCTAGTTTAGAGGTTAAATGACAACCAATCTGAAAGTATGAGCTAAATTTTTTTCTGCACTACATTTAGAGAATCAATATAGTGATTCATAGGGTCGAAATAAATGGACCTGAATGTAACATTAACCACTCACATTCAGTTTATACATAGAAGACACATTATAGCTCCAGAATATAAAAAGCACTATATATTGCAAATATAAACCACAAATTTCAGCACAAATTTGTTTCTTCTCAAAATCAGAATATAAAAAGGCATTGAAGAATATGGTAGCATAGAATCATATATTACCTCTAGCACCAAAGAGACAGCTCTAATTCATCTTCCGATACATCAGCATCGGTTATACTGTCCATACATCATCTCCCTCCACCTAGCCCCTCCACCGAGCAATCTTCTACCACGAGCTGGGCCAAGAAATCGAGATCCGGTCAGGTCTCTGGCATGCCAAGACAAGAGAGAGCTTATACATAGAAGACACATTATAGCTCCAGTGAACATACATAAGAGTGCAATCTACATAAAAGAGTACCTACACAGTTACCAGTAAAGGATGATAGTGTAGCTCCAGCATCCTCAACCTTTGTCTTGCGAGGAAGTATTGTAGCTGTACAAGAGGTGATTAGTGTCATCTACTGAAATATGATGGAATGCAAGCTACACAACAGGGCATTAAATAAGTAATTTACATTCACCTTGTGTTATTCTTGTTCGTGTTGGGAGGCTCCTCAACAACTTGGGGATCTAGGCCTCCAATACAAAACTGCAGCTCAAGGAAGTAAATAATCTGTGCATACAAATAAAAAAAAAGTATGCCGGATAATCTGAAACAAGTGGAAAACCACATGAACCAATGATTCTAAATGGAAGAATTGTAGATTTCTCTGACAGCGAGGCTTAGCATACATAAAACCAGTATAGTTGCAGGCTAACAAATAATAAGAGGACACATTTATGGAGCAACAATATAAACATCCAAGTTACTCACCAGACTATGTCCGCACTGGCCAGGTCTCTTATCAACAGCACCACCACACAATAATTACTTAAACATTTGTGCGCTTGATGCCATAAATGTATTCCTGAAAACAAAAATAAAAGTGGTCATCCCATGAGGAAAAGAAAGAACAAAGAGGTAAGAAGGCATACCAGAGAAGCAGAGGGTGTTCGTAACGTCGACGGGGCTAGCCGCCACAAGGCGTGGCGGCACAGACCAGAGAGGGGTGGCAAGCAGAGGCGTCTCCGCTGTCATCATCATGCTCTTCACCTGCAGGGAATGGAAAATCATACAGAGATAATCTACAAGAGTACAAGTTACACACAAAAATCAGTGTAAAATGCATCACCATTAGTCTCTGTGACATGGTTGGCACACAATAAACATCGGAAATATTTCCATCAACATTTTTCATCAAACCAATACCAACAAAAGCTCACATCTGAGCGGCAACAGTCTAGAGTACTTTAATCTCTAATCTATCTCCCTCTCAATCCTTCACTATCTTGATACATATATTCCTCTCAGGCTCAACTCTCTCTCTCTCTCAATGATGCATGGAAAATCATGAACACAGGTTTAAAGTTCAACTGGGTGAAGAAAAGGGAATCAGAATTGAAAAGCATACCAAGCGCAGCTTTTCATGGACGTCACATCTGGACCGAATTTTTGTGGAAGTATATTCGGCGGTCTGTCTTGCAACAGCTTCAGTGGCTCAAAATCTTAAAATTGACAGGGGAAATCACATTAGAGGAGGTAGGAAATCACATGAGCAAAGTCAATTGGCCCATGAATGCTTCTCTCTGGCTCACTCACCTTCACATCGGAGCAGATCGAGCAGGAAATTTGCCATGGTCAGGCCATAGGAGGTCGCCCCTGTGCTGGGGACGCCGCCGCTTGCCCTGCAAGGCCCGCACCACCTGCCCGCGAGCTCGACCTAGCGACGACCCGCAGCCTCTTGGGGAAGTGGAGGAGGCCATGCTTGTTGCATCCAGCAAGCTCCTCGTCGCCATCAGATCGGCCTCGTCCATCTCAGCCCAACATGGAGACCGATGGCGGCGGCTAGGGTTTGGGGAGGGAGGAAGAGGAATGGAGAGAAGAGGACAGGAGAGTGGGTGGTGGCTACGAACGACTCTGCCCCTCTCTCCTTAGCCACTGAGGGTGTGTTTGGTAGACTGGGTCACCAGAGAAGGTCTTTCTCCTTCGAGATATTCTCATGTTTGGTAGCTTGTATGTGTTCGCCCATGCTTCATTGAGTTGTTGTTTGGTAGCTTGTATGTGTGGAGATTTGAGTTAGGTCTAGTTTTTACACAAAGACCCTTGTATATAAAAAAGAAATGCAATCGGATCTATATATACAAAATAAAACACAATTAGGTCCCTATAAATATATCAAAACGCGATCAGGTCCCTGTAAAACGCAATCGGGTCCCTGGGCCGGATGAGCTCCGGCGAGGCCCATGGCGGCGCCGGCCGAGCAGGTGGCGGCGTTGGCCATGGCGCACTGGCCGTGGAGGGGCTCTGCCGAGTGGAGGCGTCCTCCGTCGCGCGGGATTTGGCGTCCTCGCGGAGGAGGTGCGGGCCGACGTCGGGATGCGGTGTCCCCGCTCGGGAGGGCGGGAGGCGGTGGCCGGCGTCGGGAGGCGGGGGCCGGTGTCGGGAGGCGGCGGCCGACGGCGGGAGCGACGTCCTCGGTCGGGAGGCGCGAGTCGACGTCGGACGCGGCGTCCTCGCTCGGGAGCTGCGGGGCGACGTTGGGAGGCGGCGTCCATGCTCGGGAGGTGCCGGAGGCGGTGGCCGGCGGCGGGAGGTGGAGGACGGCGGCGGGAAGTGGCGGCCGGTGGCGGGAGCGGTGTGGGTGCTCGGGAGGCGGCGTCCGTCGTCACACGAGAGAGATGAAGAAATGGGGATATCTGGGAGGTGCGGGTGGGGGTCTGGGTGCCGCGCGGGGCCGGCTACAGTGTTCTGCGGGGATGGACTCGCCCAGGCCGAGGTGCGAAGCCCGATTTCAGCTTCTCACTCGGGCATGGCTACGAGGCCGTTTTCGTAGGAGGTGGGCATGGCTGGAGGGGCATATGCAGGCTAACAAACACCTAAAAGTTGGTTGGACTGAGAATCTCTGAGTAGAGCCACCCTACCAAACACACCCTGAGGGGCTCGGCCATCACCGGCGTGCCCCGTACCTGGCGACGAAGGGCAGATCGCCACGGCCGTCCTCTCCACAGTCCTGGCAGCAGAATGATACCTGAAAAGACAATTTTGCCCCTGGCCACTCAGCAAAACCACACGCACGACCACCGCGTCTCTCTCTTCGCCTTTCCAGGCACACAGCAAACCACGATGTCGGCCTCACCGACGATTGGGCCACGTACAAAGCTAGTCCCGCAGATCAGTGACCGTGGCTGGATTGCTTCTCAGGGCGGGTAGATTTTCTAAGCAAACTGTTGTTCAAACGGACGGCCAGGATCAACTGCAAACCCTCATCCAACGGCTTGGACAACACATGGCCTGAGAGGCCGGGGTGCCTCGCGGCAATATTTTGAAGGATGTATTGTATAGGAAACATGTGTGAGGATAGGGTTCGTAGTGTGGGAACTGTGGAGGCATGGTTAGATAGCAAATGCTCCCTGTATTATATAGGAAACATGTGTAAGGATAGGGTTGCCACTGGCCCGAAACGTTTTCTTTTTCTTTGCCGCCTACCTCATTCGATTCTCCCGACCGCAAGCCGGCATGGCCAGATCACCGGCACGACGCTCACCCTCGGGTAGGCCGTACGCACGTGTCCAATGTCCTTCGACGCCTGTCCGGGTCCAAGCTCCGCCAGTGACTCCCCTCGGATCTGGCAGCGGGAGCGGCGGATTCCCGTTTTTGTTCCCAGCGAGCAAGCAAGCACGGCCGCATCGCCACCGTGACGACAAGCTCCTGTAACATCCCAAGATTTTATCAAATTTTGGAGGGAAATTTTTGTTTTTGTTTTGTTGTGTTGATTGAAATTTCACAGGGATTTAAAACTTTTTGAGATTATTTAAAAGCTCTATTATAAAAACTAATTTAAAACTTTCTTTTATTCTTGAAGAACTCATCTGAGAAAACAAGATTTCAAAGTATTATTTTGTTTTGATTTAAAACCTATGCAAGCTTGCTAGCAAAGGAGTGATTTTCAAAATGTGATATCTTTTAAAGGATTACCCTTCTAAAACATTGTTTGAAAATAGATTTAAAAATGTTATTTATAAAATATATCCTCTGATTTTAAAAGGATTAGTTGAAAACCCTATATCTATTTTTGTATTATGCAAGCAAAGCCTTTTGCTAAAGTTATAAAGCCTTTTTGAAAATCTTGTTTTATTTTGGGAAAACATGTTTCTTACTGGGTTAAAACATTGTGTTGATTTTTAGAAAAATTTAGAAATTGGTTTGGTTTAAATCTGATTCAAAATGCAAAAATTATGAAAGAAATAAAAAAAAAGAAAAAGAAAAACATAACGAAAAAAAAAAGAGCCGACCAACATGGGCCAACTCAACCACTTCGGCCCATCTAGGCCGAGCGATGGAAGCCCCCAGGCGGTCGTCTTCCTCCTCTGCCAAACGTACACCCTGTATGTAACAGCTATGGCTATGACTATGACTGTTTCTTCCCCCTCCTCTTTCCCTCTAATTTATCCACTATTTTCGTTCGACTTCAATACGAAATTTATTGGTTATTCAATGGGGAATCAATTCAGGGAATTATATTTCCATTTAATCGACTTAATCTCTCAAAATAACGTCGTGCACCAAATGTCAACCGATGGCATGCACCTCCCGATCTCTCTCCCCAGTCCACTATAAAAGGAACCGAGACGAGCACCGCGTGCCCCTTTTTGTCCTCCTTCACTTTTGTTCTTAAACCTTCTTCAGAGAACCTCTGTACATCCCGTAGGAACCATGCCAAGATTAGTTCTAAAATCGAGTTCATCACGAGATGCCGTCTCCATCATTGATCATATCGGCGAATCCTTACACCAAGAAAATCCTCCCTTCACGTTCTACCTCTAGGACATGGTTGTGCATCGTTTTGTTGATGTTGGCCGCGACGTCAACGGAGTTCATCAGTCGGGTACGTCGTGTACATTTATCTCCAGATCGATTTCTTGTACCAGTAGATTTTTCTCACCGTCGCCTACTTCCAGGACATGATCTTGTGTCATCTTGGTACTCATGCCGCGCCACCGCCGTTGAAGCTTCGGGAGGTTGTCCTCGTCGCTGTTTTGGACAACCCAAACCTCTCTAACCTATCCCATCTTTTTCCCTTGCATAGCCGCTTCTCCCTGATCTTTATCTTTCGCTGTATCGCACCAGAGCCGTCGTACAATGTTGCTAGAGCATTGCCGGAGCAGGGCTCGACCAGCCGAACGGTCTTTCCAGGGAGGAGGAGTCCTACGAGGAGACGTACGTGACCGCCGTGAGCTGCTGCACCTCGTGGTCTAGCAACGCCTGAACAGCGCCGATGACTACCCCCGAGCCGTTCGCACTGGAAACATCGTCCGTCGCTGTAAGCTCTCTTCATCGGTGTAGGTGGTAGATTTGTTTGCGTACGTATTGTTGTAGGACCAACATATCATTTCAGAGTTGAACTGGTACTGTTTGCGCACGTACCATCGATCGATTGATTTACATTTGGTGCTAGCTCAATTAAATCTTTCAAAATTCATAACTTCAGATTTAAAGCTTCATTTTAGATGATTCTTTTTGCATTGGATTTGTAATTAAATTATCTATTCGGTGATACCAGATTTTCAATTTTTAGAATTTATAAATCTGTCTCTTAAAATTTGACCACATCCAATACCGTTGCGTCATGTCGTCAACCACATCATCAAATCGGAGCTGAGCCGTTAACCGAGCCAAGCCGCGCCGTAGATCTGAAGCCGGAGCGCTGCCACCATCAGATCAAGATCTGATGCTCCAAAAATTCACAACATCGACACCGATATTGCTAAAACAGCTAACTTTGAAAATCATAATTAATCGTATCTTCGTTTTAGTTGTTTCTCTTTTGCGTTAATTTTATAATTTTAAGATCTATCCAGTAGTATCACTATCCAAAATTATTGAATCACCTTGTAAATATTCAAATTCAAATATGAGAATTTAAGTATTTCCATCATAAGATTAATTCTATAATTCATATCAATGTGATTCCTTCTATAAAAGTGAACCATGTGATCATACGAATCTATCCCTAACATATGGACTCTTAACCATGACCCTTTATCATGTTTAAACTTGTTGACCTAGTTCACAAGTTTGCTTCACACTTGTGTTGTTGTGTAAATAGTAATATACCCCATTTAGGGTTTCCTTTGACACTTGTGTATGACACCCTCTAATCCATATCACCCATATCCTAAACCATTCTAATCCATATTCATCTTTGATTCATAACCAAAACTAGTTTGAATTCTTCAAAGGAGAATGTAAACTTTGACCTGACCCAAACCCTGAGACTATAACCCTAGCTTAATTTAAATCTCTTGTCCAATCTTGTGGTCAAGAAGCCACCATCATTCTAAATAACATCCAATCATATTCAACCCCATGTCAACTTGACCATGATGGTTTATATTGAACTATTCAATTTACAGAAAAGGTAATTGAGTAATTCAATGTACAACCAATATATACCCAAGCCTATGTGTAACATATACTATATAGAGTAAGTGTTATCACATCTTTTTCAGTAGTGTTCAGTTGCATTATTCTATACTCATGTGAATCTATCCACATGAGTCATCTCTAAAACTCTACCTTTGCTTATGTCAAGCACAAGATTTTATCACTACATTGTACCTTGGAGGATCATTTCTTTCCAATCATTAAACCTTGCCATCCAAACTCTCAATCCATATCTTGTAAGCCAAGTTTCAAGCCATATCTCTCTTATCACAGTATCTTAAATAAATCTAAAATGTTAAACCAACACTTTTCAATTGTTTGTCTTGTTTAATTATGTTTGGATTGTATGATGTGTTTATGTTGTGTTATTTCTATGTTATAGCTTTGTACGGAGAGAACGTATCTTGTTGAGAGAAGTGAAAGAGTTTGAACTTCAAAAAGGCAAGTGACACACATATCCCTTTACCCATTTTACTTATGCATTAGTGTATTCACCTCTTGTAGTATGCATGATAGGTGAAATGTTCAACTGTTTTATCAAATGCTTAGATCCTAGTAGTGTGTAGCAATCTCTCAAACCCCACCTGTTAGGATGCTAAATACTTTGAAAGATATTGATGTCATGCTTTGATCACTTGATAAAAGTGTTTTGTGAATAAATTAAGAACTTCAACTAAAATGAAACACCTAGGTGGATTGGTTTGATGATGGAGGCGATGTTGAGTGTCTACTTAGGAGTCACATATCTTGGAAGTGAAAACCATGGTATGTGTTAGTGGCCTAAGTAGTTCACTTGTGGTTTGCCACCCAGGAACAAAGAGGTTACTATGTCTTCCATGCTTAGTGTACTTCCAGTGCAGCCTTATGACATTATGGGCTCTGTCTTGACTGATTAGATGTGAGGGTGCAATTTGTGTGCAAGAAGTGGTGGTAGTTGAATTGTAGGTTGGGAACGGAGCTTGCCAGTTAGTTGCCCTCTCCTTCTAAAAGGTCTCGTTTCATTTTATGTATGGGCATAAAATGAATCGTAAGGTGAAAGTGCACAACCCCTGCAGGGT
Source organism: Dactylis glomerata (assembly GCA_007115705.1). Taxonomy (NCBI): domain Eukaryota; kingdom Viridiplantae; phylum Streptophyta; class Magnoliopsida; order Poales; family Poaceae; genus Dactylis; species Dactylis glomerata. The sequence continues at coordinate 1,506,211 of QXEO01000199.1, read as the reverse complement.
GTCAAAACTAATCGATTAGCCGAGTCCTCGGAATGGACAATTGAGTCTCGAGACATGGAATGTACGGAAGAATCTCATCACCTTTTTGAAATAATTAAAACTTGTGTAGAAAGTGGGGATGCCTCAGGGCTACATGCCTGGCAGTGAAAACCATGTATGTGGTGGTGACCTGAGGGATTAACCTGGTTTTGTAGAGTGACTACCCGGGGCTACATACTGGCAGTGAAAACCATGTATGTGGTGGTGACCTAGGAGTTATCTTGATATTGAGAAATTAACCAAGTTTTGTAGAGTAACTACCCGGGGCTACATACTGGCAGTGAAAACCATGTATGTGGTGGTGACCTAGGAGTTATCTCGATATTAAAGAAAATTCAGAATGCTTTAAATTGTTTTGGTTTAGAAATTATAGGATAAATTTGGCTTTATGCAAATCAGCCTATGAGATCCACTAGCCAAATATTCATGTAGATAGACTCCTCACAACATCCACCAGATATGTGTCATTTGCCAGTACATCATTGTACTGACCCCTCTGGGGCTGTATATTCAAACGTGCAGGTTTTATTTCGAGTAAGGAACCAGGAGTAGGATCTCGAGACTACATTCCAACATGTTTGCCTCTGGCACGTGATGAAGAATGGAGGCTCACTGTAACTATGCTTTATGCTGTGTACTCGTAAGGTTGAAGACCTATGTAACTGGATTTATGTTGTAATATTGATGCTATTGCAATGATTACTTATTTTGTACTGTGGTGCTATCTACTGATCCAGGGAATGGCACAGATACACAGAAGTTCTGCCTTTAGCAAAAGGCAGGGCGCTACAGCTCCGTTGGGCACCCATTGATCCTAAGCTCACAAGCTACCCCTGGCATAGGGAGACGCCGATGATGACCTTCCGGTCGCGTTCCCTGCAAAAGCCACCCTTCGATTTGTGGCCCGCGCCCCTGCCGCCTCTAGACCTCATCTGCGGCGAGCCAGTTGCCCGGACCAAAATCAGCAGGGAACAACTGCAAGCAGAAAAGAACGAGCTCGCTCTAACAAAATTCGGCTGCAGGATCAACCCGCCGTACAACACCGTCGACACGAGCCAGTCATGACCGCTGCGTTGAGCCATTGAGCCTTGCCGGCGCAGTCCATGCCCGGCGTTATCAGTCTCCTGACTCTCCTCCACGATGCCGGTCGAGGGCACGCGGTAGTGTGCTTCCGCGAGAAAGACATCGGGAAGCTGAGCCGATGGAGGAGAGCGCCGCGGCAGGGAGGAACATGCGCACGGGAGCTCCAAGCCATATCCCTCGAGGCACGCAATGTCTCCCTTGAACTCGCACCACACGACGAGCACACTCTTTCCCTACTGGTGGTGGTGTGATACACCTCGCTCAAGATCAAGGAAAGAAAGAGACGAATGGGGCGAGAGAGGAACGGAAGGAGCTGGAGGAGAGGAGGTGGCAGCGGTGACCACATGGGATGGGGCAGCCGGGCAGGGGAGAGCCATGGGGAACGACCATGACAAGGAGACCAGATGGAGGGGATAAGATTGGAAGATAAAGAAACGGATGAGGATTAGAGAGAGAAGATAGAGCGTGTGGTAGGAGAGATAAATTGAGATTAGAAATAGAAGTAATTGGTTTAAGTATAAATTAAATAAAGAAACACTAACTAATAGTAAAAGATATGATATATCATGTAATACTTATTTTCTAATATGAATTATTAATATTGAGTATTATGGAATATTATGTTGTATCGATATGGTAGTTCGAAGTAATAAGGAAAATATATATTAGTGAAATTTGGTAGTCACGCAAAAGCAAAATTGCATACTCAAGTAAATAGGATAAAGAGAGTGACAGGATAAACGTGTGAGATTCGCCGCTTTACTCCCTACGGTCCAAAATATTTGTTTAAAAATGATGTACCAAGACGCGTTTTAGTCGATTCGCTCATGTCATAATATGTTTTTTTTTTCAGATTGGAGGGATCTTTTTAGAGAAATAAAGATTTTCATGCCATGTTGCAACGTACGTGGTATTTTTGCTAGTAAACATAATCTCAACTTGAGAAAATTATGATTAAGGGAGGATATTAGCGATTATATTATTTGTCCTAAAGCCTCAATCAGTATTGGACCTGAAGTCCGTTCTGTACGAGTCCTACTCGAACCCATGTAATCTTAGGATCGCTTCTATGATCGTTATATTAAGACGAGAGACGACAGGCTCGTCCGTGTCCGTAAAATACGCTTTCGTCCAACCGAGAATACATCTTCATCCCGCCTAGCTAGCACACGTCCGGATCGATCCGTCGTCTTGATTTGGTACATCATGTCCGTATATTGTACGTCGTCCGCTATTTGCGCAGCACACCTTCATATAAGAGCACAGTCCCATAGAATCGAAAAAGCATTGGTCAGGGCTCCTTGGTAGTATGTACGAGCGCGGACGTGAGGTCGAGCCGGCCCACCATAGCGCACAGAGCAAGAAACTCACGGACCACCTCTGCCGCGACTAGCCGTGCAGCCGGATGCGTGGAACTCGCCGTCGCAGATAGCGCCAGTCAGAACAAGCGGAACTCGCGCGCCGTTGCGCGGCTAGCGTCGAGGTCAAGCCGCCTCTCCATGCCGCGTAGATCAGAGCCTCAGGATCACCTCCGCCACGGCCGGGGAAGCAGCCGGGCAAGTGAAAGTCGCCGTCACGGCTAGCGCCAGGCAGGACGAGCGGAACTCGCCGCCGCGGCCACGGCCGAGGTCAAGCCGCGCCTCCACGCCACATGGACCAGAGCCTCGTAGCAAGCCTAAACTCCTTACTTGTCGTTCTCACATTAAAGGCTACGTGATACAGTATGCCTAGGAGCATATGTTCTTCTCCAATCGATTTGAGTTTGTGTCAAAGCCCGCTAGAACCGAGGATGATGATTTCAGTGTGAGGCCCTTCTCGTTCCCCTATCAGGCTATCACTGTTTGGATCAGTTTTCTTTATTTCAGTCTGAACCAAATATGATTATTCCATATACTCAATTGTGATAATGCATTATTCAAGCATTGGGCTCTGTATCGCTAAGGTTACTGCTATGCTTTCTTAGCTGTTGGTGATCCGCACTGTTCGGTCAGATCATGGTAAACAAATAATGTTCAATATTTAGTTATTACCATGGTTGACTGGTAGGGTCGACCTTGTACTGTATGTTCAGCAAGAGATGGAGAGAGATAAATCTATGTAGGTTGTTTGCATGCTAGGTGTTTGAAAAATTGATTATTTGACATCAGGTTCTGATGTATTGTTTGAAATTTGCATGACCCTATTTGGGTAAACTGATTTTAAAATGCATGAATAATACAAAAAATATAGTTGATAGAGCAATTGCATTCACCTTTCTGTTTTACAGTGCAGGCAAGTAAAGAAGTGGTCTTTATATCACAGTCTATCATTCAATGGAGGTTATTTTCATTTCTGGAGGTTTTACATAAAAACTATTAGAAAGCTTTGATCTGAGAAACCTTGACTGACCGAAAAATTGATGTATTGTTAATCATTATTTTATAATCTAGCTCATTTCTTAAAGGTCATTTAAACTTGAGATAATCTCAATACAGTATAGTTGTATTTGCATAGAAGACTACGGAAAGACACTTGTCCCAAGAAGGATGATTATTATTTATGTGCCGAAAAAGAGACGGTGAGTACTGGTATAGTTGTATTTGTATTTTTAATGTTGAGACATTTACAAAGACCAGTATGCAACTATTCAACTGTTTGACCGGTGTGTATTTTTTTTGTTAGCCCGTAGTAACCCAAAACGTGATATTTCCACACGCCTCCCCATGCAGTATGCTACTAGTAGTAGTAGCAACACGTAAGAAATGAGACCTCCGTGGTGTATAAGCATTTTCATATTAGTGTATTCCACTTTTTTTTGCCTAAAATATGCAAATTGTTGGCGTGGCTACTAAACACCAATTCATAAACTACTAGTAGCGTGCCACCGCAGCGCGGTGGCGTGCGATACCGGTGGTGTGAGAGGTGCGCTACCAATAGTCAGTATACGTTTTTACTACTAGTGCGACGCTTCTAATATATTATCTAAATAATCAAGAAAATGTTCTAGCGAATAGTTACATAAATATTGAGGGAAAATTTGAATGGAATTTAAGTAAATAAAAAAATAAAACCTTAAATCTAGATCTAGCGGAGCGGTGCCGCAGGTGAGGCAGACACAACACAATTCCGAATCGCACTCAGAGCTGATAAGAAGACACACGTTCAATAGGGGAAAACCGTGGGCATGCACCTTGTCTGCATGCATCAAGTGTTAATCGGCAGGTATTGCCGTCCATCCCTACACTTCCAGGCGGATCGATCCTCATCTTGACCACCACTACGCATGGAAACGTGCTGTAGGAGACTCGATCGAGTCGTCGTCGGCCTGCTTTTGAGTCTTCATTCACAAGTGGACCGGGTGCTACCCAAGTGGACATGTTACGCCGCACTGCATCATCACCTTCTTGGAGATTTCCGTCACTACTAGTCTACACAACGCCTCGCCTATAAATTTGCTCGCTCGACATCCAAGATTCTATGCATAACAATCCCAGCAACACTTTCAAGTCATCCGGCGTTTAAACCCGATCGAGCAGATGGGTTCCAAGTACTACTTGCCATTCGGCCTTTGCACCCTCATGACCCTGCTAGTGCTTTCAGGCCTCCTCCCTCCGGCGTTAGCTCGAGATATGCCCACCGTCTCCCAAGCAACCACAGTATCTGTATCTCCCTTCGACGCCAGCGGCCGCGGTCAGTAGCAGTAATTTATTTTTCTCCTCTAGATCGATATATATCATAACCATCTCATAATTCAACATTAGTTTCTTTGTTTGGTGCTGCTAGACAATGTTACAAAATACAGATGTCCACATGCATAAATTACTTTTGGGGGCATGTGCGACCTAGTATGTACTTAGAAAAGAGTCTTGCTCATGTTTTCTGTTGGTGCGTGTGTTTGTTTATTTTCTTGAAAAGAGTATAGTAGGTTGATAGTGCTAATTCCTAGCTTTGACCACAGGTGTGGATGTGGACAAACCCGGAGTGGGAGATCAAAAGCCAATAATTCCTCATTTCCCTCCTCGTACTTTTTGTCCGCCGATCATTTGCCACGGCGCTACCAGGGCAGCACATCCATGAGAAGAAGATTATGGCGGCCGGCGATGCAACCATGCTACCTTGTGGTGGGAACAAATAATCCAGTGTGCATCCATATATGACCTCTCGCTGGTTGTACCATTTATTGGATTCTCGCCCGTTAATTTGTTCTGTTAGTCAGGATCAAGTTAATCGATGTTATGTTGTATCCCCCTTTCCAAATAATTGTGATTGTGAGATGTACACCAAAGTAATGTATGTTGCTTATAATACTGTGATTCGTGAAGCACCGCCGTTTTGCCCGTTTCCATGGATACACATATGATTTGCATATTTCCAGGCGGAAGGAAAGGACCACTCTCCCGACCCCCGCGTCGCTCTCCCCAGGGCGACTCGGGTGGTTCCCTCCTGAAACTCTAGCGCCGCCCCCCTTCCTCCCTCTCCGGTAACCCCTCCCCCTCGGAGGAAGCTGCAGGGCGAAGCCCTCGCAGTGGACGGGCCGCGGCGTGGATCGATCTAGCCCGTCGCTGCGGCGCTCGCGGGTCCATGTGCGGAGGGCGGTGGTGGTGGTGCTCGGGCTCGCCGGTCCTTGCCGTTGTGCAGCCCTCCGACATCCTGCCGTCGATGGTGCGGCTCCCGGTGGTGGGCGCAGGCGACGCGCTGCAGCGGAGACACGGTGTCTCTGGCGGCGACTGGAGCCCGATCTGGGCCCTCTTCGGGCCTGACTTGGGCCACTCGTTCTGGCTGGATGGCGCCGGCGTGATGGGGAGATCGCTGGTGCGGCGGTGCGGCTGGGCACTAGGCTGCCGACGGCGGTCATGCATGAGGGTCTGATGACCCACAAGTATAGGGGGTGTATCGTAGTACTTTCGATAAATAAGAGTGTCGAACCCAACGAGGAGCAGAAGGTGTTGATAAGTGGTTTTGATCAAGGATTCACTGTAAATACTAGCAAACAGGTTTTCAGGGGTATTTGGTAATGCAAGTAAATAAAGTGCGAGTAAATAAAAGACAGTAGTAACAATTGCAGCAAGTGGCCCAATCCTTTCTTCAGCAAAGGACAAGCCGGTTGTGTAACTTATAATAACCAAAAGTTTTCGAGGACACACGGGAGTTTCTGTCAAGAGCTTTCGCTTCATACCGCTAATAGTCTTTATTGGTTTGATAGGTGTTATGGGGGTGAACCTGTGCTAGCGCACTACCCTTACTAGGATAAATACACACTTGTGATTATACCCCCCCTGCAAGTATCCGCAAATACAAGAAAGTAATTAAGATAAATCTAACCACAGCCTTAAACTCTAAGATCCTACGCTCCCTGGTGCAATGGTTTCCCAACGGAGGTTTAGGTTTCTGTCACTCCAGCAACCCCACAATTGGTAGCCAAATACACAATGCATCTTACTAGGCCCATAAATGGTGAAGTATCATGTAGTCGACATTCATATGACACCACTAGTAAAATAGCACCACAACAATATCAAACCATTAAATATTTCTCAACAATAATTCACTACTAACATCTTGACTTCTCCCATGTCCTCAAGAACTAAACGAACTACTCACAAGACATCATATGGATCATGATCTGAGGTGAAATAATGGTAAATAACAATCTAAACATAAACCTTAATTCAACGGTTCCACTCAAAAGTATCAACTACAAGAGTAATCAACACCGGGAAAGTTTCCCCTATGAATATAACAAGATCCAACTCAAGATATTACAGCGAGATGGCGTGGTGATGGCGGAGATGAAGGTGCTGGTGATGGAGATAATGATGATGATGATCCCGATGAAGTCCGGTGCAATGATGATGACGATGGCGACGATCTCCCCTCTCCGGGAAGGAATTTCCCCGGCAGATTTCTGCCTGCCGGAGAGCTTTTCTCTCTCTGGTGTTTTCTGCCCCGCAGAGGCGGCTGTGTCTCTCTCTGAGCCCCCCCCTTGACTTAGGTTTTCGGGGACGATGAAGTACGCAAAGGGACGAGACCAGAAGTGGGCCAGGGTGGCCTCACATAGGGCCGGCGCGGCCAGGGGTCAGGCCGCGCCCCCTGTGCGTGAGGCCGCCCCTGGCTCCTCTTTCCTTCTCCTTTTGGCTTCCGGAGTCTTTTGGTAAAATAGAATTTTCTGGTATTTTTCTGGAATTTTCCTGATCTTCCAAAATATGGTGTCTTGACGGTCCTTTTCCAGCAGAATTCTGACTCAGGCAGCAAATCCTCCAATGATCATCAAACATGTAAAAGCAGAGGAAATAACATAAGTATCATATCTAAATATGAAATATATCAATGAATAACAGTAAATTATGATACAAAATAGTGATGCAATATGGACGTATCAAACCCCCCAAGCTTAGACCTCGCTTGTCCCCAAGCAAAAACTAAACTCGGTAAACATAACCACAGGTTTATGGAGTGAAGTGTCGATAATCAAAATACGGACAAGAAGCATCACATTCACCAAAGGCACAAGTTATAATAGACAGCAACTTCCCTTTATATAATATAGACTTGCAATAAGTAAAGAGAATCACATATAAAGATACACAAAGTAAATTATAATTGGTGATGGCAACCCTTAGTTCTTGGTCAGAGAACAATGAACAACTATACTAGCCTTTTGAATGGAGCCTTTTTAAAACAGAGCTAATATAGCAAAAACCATATGCTCAACGAAACAACAATTTTGCATCCATAGAAAGCTTTCAAAGATATATTCCTTCAGACAAAATCATTGTACAAAACAAGGAAGACAGTAAACATGATTAAACGGATCAACATATGGATGAGTGAAACATAACAACTCAAATGCTTGCTTGAGATAGAAGGGAATAGGTTGACTCAACATAAAAGTAAAAGATAGGCCCTTCGCAGAGGGAAGCAGGGATTAAACATGTGGTAGAGCTTTTCATTTGTAAAACAGAGGTAAAAATTGTTTTCGAGAGGTGGTTGCTTTTGTCAACGACTAGCAACGGAGTTCTTGATATCTTCCATACTAAACAAGTGAGAGCGGTTCCAAAATGTTTGATTAATTGGCACTTTGGTGCTCTTTTATAGCTTTGCACTCCTCCCCACCTTTTTCCTTTCTCAAACCATGGCTAACCGATTCCATCGGGTGCCGTTCAACTTTCACTTACCATGGAGGAGTGCTTCTTTTTCTTTTCTTTTTGAGATTATAATGGTCTGACCAGCTCCCTTGCAAAATTAGTGACGAGCAGATGAAGCTGCCTAGTCGAGGGGTACTTAATTTAGTATGGAAGATAACAAACCCATCCACTACGTCCTCATGAGCTAAAAACAGTGGCACAAAATGAGAAGTATTTGAAGGTTTTTGAAAGGTAGCACATGAAAAGTTTACTTGGAATGGCTTAAAATACCATGCATAGAAATTTATAGTGGACTCTTTGGAAGTGACTTGGCTTTGGGATTTGGATGCACGAGAAGTATTCCCTCTCAGTACAGGTCTTTGGCTAGCAAGGCTGGGTAGCAAGCATAAGAGTTGCATGAAACAAACAAGCATACATATAATAAGAACAATCATGCAAACTCCCTTGAAGGTACAATGATTTTAACTTTGAGAATAACAATGCTTATAAGCCAAACATAAGGAAAACTGAAGTGATGTAACTACAAACACTTCTTTATTCTTTTCTACTCAAACCTCAAGGTAATGTTTTTTTTTTGAAACCTTTCTACTGTGAGGGAAACCCCCACAGCCATTTTCCCCCTTTTATTGAAAAGAATATACAAAGTTTATGTACAACTATTTACAAGAGGCAAAAGAAAGAAGAACAACTAAGGGCCTGTTTGTTTGGGCTTTTGGTGGCTTTCTACTAAAATAAGCACCCCAAATGAAACAAACGGGTAGGCTTCACGGTAGGCTTTTCCAAAGCCGACAAACGAATTGCACGCTGGAGCGAAAGTACGTCGTGAGGAGCTTCGTGCGGCTTCCCGCAGCTTGGGCACTCAAAACCGAAACGGTATTTCTCCTAGCCCCCGTTGTTCAGCTTATTTACTGCAAATGCCATCGAGTCAATCAGCTCCTTACCTACGCTGAGCTGCGTGCACCCAACCGCTCGTTACGGTCCGCCTTAATTCGTTCACCCGTTGATGATAGTGTGCTGGTACTTTTTCTCATTGAGTCATTGATTAGTTCCTTCGTAAGAGCTAAAACTTAGAGAGATAAAGAGTGACTGATGGATTAGATAAAATAAAACGTGGAACCTAACGTCAGCACTATGCACGGCGCCGATGCAGTCCAATACGTGGACTTGAGTGTATTTTGGACAAATGTATATTTAATTAATTACTAGTGTGCTTACTTTTTGTGTATTCATGATATTTTGCGGTCAAAAATACGTTAATACACTTAAGTCAGCAACTATGAGGGCATTTCAGATAATTCATCAACACACAGCCAGCCAGCCAGACAACTAGCCAAACGGTTCAACTCAGAATAGCAGCTTTCTCTGCACAGCAGCTTTCTCTGCACAGCAGCTTTCTCTGCACAGCCAGCCAGCCACAGCCCAAACAAACAGGCCCTAAGGAAGGAACTAAGAATATGTACAACTAAGGAAGACTATGAATCCAAGAATCAAGATCAGAATCTGAACTATCCTTCACCCTATGCTTAAGCATGGTGACCTCATAAACAAAGCTTGATTTCCAACCTCTAAAAGTAGGCTTGATATTTTTGAAAATCCAGGCATTCCTTTGCTTCCAAATACACCAACAAGATAGAATAACAATTTCAATGAAGCAAGGGCCCAAGAAAGCTTTCTTGGCAGTCATGATGGAGGCCATATGATTTCCAGGTATCCATGGAATCTGCAGGTAATTCCATATCCTGGTACTGACCAAGCTAATGTTGCTACTGACCAAGCTAAGTTTGCCAGAACCAACTAAATTTACTCATGCCCCCAAAGTGATACCAATACTAATCAACAAGACTAATCATATAAGAGACTTTGCAAACTAAAATAAAGTGTGCGGAAAGTAAACGATAGAACTTCTCATTAATATTTTAGTACCGCAACTCACACCAAGGGATACATAGATAACCAACTAAGGAGGATACTTCCACACTGCAAACTATTCTATAGGATAATTTCTCTATTCATGATATGACTCTACTTGAAAAAGTAAATGAGTAAAAGGTAATGATGTGATACCGCGGCACTCACCCAAGCTTGGAACAAGCCAAGGGGATGCCTATACCGATGACAAATTATTCTTGTGGCGGCAGCGGTGCATCTTCATCGTTGTCATACTTCCAAGGCAGAGGTCCTCCATCAAGGAAGGATGTCTTGGTCTCCAATATCCTAAAACTTGCAGCAGCACTCATTCATTGAAATCTAGCTTCATACTCACAATTTTGGTTCTGCACGTCGTAGAGTTGTGCTTGTAATTGGCTAATTGTCTCCTGGAGCGAAAGGATATCCCTCCAGAGCTCTGTAGTCTCCTTCTTGTACTTGGCAACAAGCTCTTGATTAATCCTATGGATGATGTCCACCCCGCGTTCCGCTATCTTTTTGTATTTGAAAACTTCTTGTTCCAGTGCTTCCATCCTCGCTTCGAGACTCCCTTCTCCCTTGGGTCCTTGAACATCATTAATCTGCAACTCCCCATCCTTAAGTGACAACTCCTTCGGATGCATCATCAGCTCCCTCATGTACGGATTGATGGAATCCGCAAGAGGGTTCTCCTCAGATGGACCGGACGAAAACATTGTAACTCCAAAGCTGAGAGCAGTCCCTGACGAAAACAGCTTGAAACAAAACACGATGAGAAAACGATATACAGACCTCGGGGACTCCGGGGGGTTAAATAGGCAAAAATTATACATCAAAACAAAATCACAGGAGGAAACTGGGACGGAAACGAGTTCCGGTGTGCTCTCACACCAGGGCGGCGCGGCCAGAGGTAGGCCCGCGCCCCCTGTGTGTGAGAAGCACACGGACTCCTTTCCCTGCCCGTTTTCGTCTCGTGATTTTTCATATTTAGTAAAAATAGCAAAAATAATAAAGGAAGAGTTATTCGCGAAACTTTTCTGACTAGAACTGTTACCTATTCAAAAATAAACTCTGCAGGTACCTGCAATTTGTCTTGGATGAATTCTTCTGGAGAAACTGTTTCAATTACATCGACATCTTCATTATAAGAATCTCCAGAAATATAATGTTTGAGTCTTTGCCCATTCACCACTTGTGTAGAGTCATCTTTCAATGAAGCAATCTTAATGGCACCTGAGCGGTACACTTCCACAATAACATATGGTCCTTCCCATTTAGAGAGTAATTTCCCTGCAAAAAAGCTGAGACGAGACCTATAAAATAGAACTTTCTCACCAACATGAAACTCTCTTTTAAGAATCCTCTTATCATTCCATTGCTTGACTTTCTCTTTGAAAAGTCTGGCATTCTCATACGCTTCGTTTCTCCACTCGTCTAGAGAACTCAAATCTAACAACCTTTTCTTACCGGCTAGTTTAAAATCTCTATTAAGCTCTCTCACTGCCCAAAAAGCTTTGTGTTCTAATTCTAAGGGCAAGTGACACACTTTTCCGTAAACCATCTTATAAGGAGACATGCCCATGGGGTTCTTATAAGCAGTTCTATAAGCCCATAAAGCATCATTCAACTTACTAGCCCAGTTTTTCCTAGATCTATTGACAGTCTTCTGCAAGATAGACTTGATCTCCCTATTTGAAAGCTCTACCTGCCCACTAGTTTGGGGATGATAAGCAGAAGCAATTCTATGATTAACATCATATTTAGCAAGAGTTTTTCTAAAACCACCGTGAATAAAATGAGAACCTCCGTCAGTCATAAGATATCTAGGCACACCAAACCTAGGAAAAATAACATCCTTAAGTATTTTTAACGAGGTTTCACCATTGGCACTCTTTGTAGGTATGGCTTCTACCCATTTAGTAACATAATCAATAGCAACAAGTATGTGGGTATAGCTTTTTGAAGGAGGAAAAGGACCCATAAAGTCAAATCCCCAACAGTCAAATGGTTCAATAACAAGAGTGTAACTCATAGGCATTTCATTGCGTCTAGAAATATTACCAACTCTTTGACATTCATCACAAGATAAAACATACCTTCTGGCATCTTTAAAAAGGGTTGGCCAATAAAAACCTGATTGTAGAACCTTTTGTGCTGTTCTATCTCCAACATGATGCCCTCCATAAGCACTGCCATGGCATTTTCTTAATATCTCTTGTTGCTCATAATTTGGTATGCATCTTCGCATAATACCATCAACTCCTTCTTTATATAAGTGTGGGTCATCCCAAAAATAATGCCTCAAATCATAGAAGAATTTTCTTCTTTGTTGAGCTGTAAAGGTTGGAGGCAAATACTTGGAAACAATAAAGTTAGCATAATCAGCATACCAAGGAAGGTCTCACGAAGTTACATTTACTGCAGCCAACTGTTCATTTGGAAAACTATCGTTAACAGGAATAGGATCAAAAGAAATGTTTTCCAATCTAGACAAGTTGTCAGCCACAGGATTTTCAGCACCTTTCCTATCTACGATATGCAAATTAAACTCTTGTAAAAGCAACACTCATCTAATAAGCCTAGGCTTAGCATCCTTCTTAGTCATAAGATATCTAATAGCAGCATGATCAGTATGAATAGTAACTTTAGAATCAATAATGTAAGACCTAAACTTATCACAAGCAAAAACAACAGCAAGAAACTCTTTCTCAGTAGTAGCATAATTCTTCTAAGCAGCATCAAGAGTCTTACTAGCATAATGAATAACATTCAACTTATTATCTACGCGCTGTCCAAGAACAGCACCAACAGCAAAATCACCAGCATCACACATAATTTCAAAAGGTAAATTCCAATCAGGTGGTTGAATAATAGGAGCTGTAGTTAAAGCCTTCTTAAGAGTTTCAAAAGCTTCCTTACAATCATCATCAAAGATAAATGGTACATCTTTTTGAAGAAGATTAGTAAGAGGCTTTGAAATCTTGGAGAAATCTTTAATAAACCTCCTATAGAAACCAGCATGACCAAGAATACTATGAATACCTTTAATATCTCTGGGACAAGGCATTTTCTCAATTGCCTCCACTTTTGCTCTATCAACTTCAATACCTCTTTCAAAAAATTTATGTCCAAGGACAATTCCTTCATTTACCATAAAGTGGCATTTCTCCCAATTAAGAACAAGGTTAGTTTCTTCGAACCTCTGTAAAACTTTATCAAGGTTGTGCAAACAATTATCAAAAGATGTTCCATAGACAGAGAAATCGTCCATGAAGACCTCCACAATTTCTTCATAAAAGCCATGAAAAATAGCAGACATGCATCTTTGAAAAGTAGCAGGAGCATTGCATAAACCAAACGGCATACGTCTATAAGCATAAGTTCCATGAGGACAAGTAAAAGTGATTTTCTCTTGATCTTCCTTTTTAACAGCAATTTGAGAAAAACCAGAATAACCATCAAGGAAACAAAAATGAGTTTTCTTCGATAACCTTTCTAGCATCTGATCTATAAATGGTAAAGGATAATGATCTTTCTTAGTAACTTTGTTTACCTTCCTATAATCAATGCACATCCTATAACCAACTACTACCCTTTGAGGAATAAGCTCGTTATTCTCATTAGGCACAACAGTCATACCTCCTTTCTTAGGAACACAATGAACAGGACTAACCCATCTACTATTAGCAATAGGATAAATAATACCAGCATCAAGGAGTTTTAATACCTCATTTCTTACCACATCCTTCATCTTGGGAATTAGGCGGCGTTGATGCTCCACGACTGGCTTCGCGTCTTTCTCCATATTAATGGCATGCTGACATAAAGTGGGAGAAATCCCTTTTAAATCATCAAGAGTATATCCCATAGCTCCTCGGTGTTTCCTCAATATCTCCAATAATCTTTCTTCTTCCTTTCCTAAAAGTTTAGAGCTAATAATAACAGGATATATTTTCTTATCATCTATGTAAGCATATTTAAGATTATCAGGCAAAGGCTTTAATTCAAACACAGGATCTTCCTTAGGTGGCAAAGTGGTACCAAGATCCTCCACAGGTAGATTATGCTTGATTAATGGTGGTCGACGAAGAAGAATATCGTCAATCTCTTCTCTTTACTTGCTGAAAACATCACTTTCGTGATCTTCCATGAATTGCTGCAAGGCATTATTAGGAGCAAGAGCAATAGAAGCAAGCTGTTCAACTAAAAAAATTTCATTAGGCGTGTCATTTTCATAAGAAGTCTTAGCAAACTTGGAAAAATTAAACTCATAAGACTCTCCATTAAACTTAGTAAAAAAATTCTCCTTCTTACAATCTATCACGGCGCCACAAGTGTTCAAAAATGGTCTACCAAAAATAATAGGACAAGTTTTACTAGCCTCCTTACCAAGTACTAGAAAATCAGTAGGGTATTTAGTCTTACCACAAAGAACTTCCACATCTCAAACAATACCAAGAGGCCAAACAGTCTCTCTATTAGCAAGCTAAACAACCACATCAATATCTTCAAGTTCACAATTGCCAATCTCATGCATAATTTCTTTGTAAAGCTCTAAAGGAATAGCACTTACACTAGCACCAATATCACATAAACCATAATAGCAATGATCTCCAATCCTCACAGAAATAACAGGAACACTTATTTTCCTATGCTTTTTAGGATGTGAGAGAATGTTAGAAGCATCTTCACAAAAAAGAATATATTCATCCCCTACATCTTTAGTAACAAGATCCTTCAATATAGCTACATGAGACTTAATAGTAATTTGCTCATCAGATTCTGCAGCTTTCTTAGTACTTTTATTAGACACACTTACCAAAATAGAATACTTATTTACCTTAGCAGGGAAAGGTGTCTTCTCAAAATAAGGTTCAAGCACAATGCTATCAACAGTACAAACTTCAGTAGCTGCAGAAGGAATATGACTAATGGAATCTTTATAAGGTGCATGATATTTGTTCCAATCTTTCTTTGGAACATCAAGATAAGAGGAAAAGGCCTTAAGACAATTAGCAAGTATTTATGAATCAAGACCATAAGCAGTGCTAACACTATGAAAGTCATCGGTTCCCATAAAAGATTTAATGCATTCATAATCATAGTTTATACCTGACTTCCTACCTTTGTCGTTTTCCCATCCTTCAACATTCTCTTGTATACGGTCAAGAAGTTTCCACTTAGCGTCTTCTTTCATATGAGTAAATGATCCAAAGCAAGAAGCATCCAAGTAATCCTTATCAGGAAGAGTAAGCCGTGCATAAAAATTATCAATAACAATATTATTGGGGAGCTCATGAATGGGGCATTTGAGCATTAGTAACTTCAATCTCCCCCACGCTTGGCCAATACTTTCTCCATCATGAGGCCAAAAATTATATATCCAATTATGATCTTTATGGATTTCACTTGGAGGATAAAACTTGGAATAAAAGAGAGGTACAATGTCCTCCCATGCCATAGATGGACCATCTTGGAGCAGCCGATACCACTCCTCAGCTCTGCCTTTCAATGATAAAGAGAATAGCTTCTTCTTGACCTGGCTTGGTGAAATACCTGCACACCTGAACAACTCGCATAATTCATGTATAAATAATAAGTGATCACCTGGATGGACAGTTCCATCTCTTGAATAGCCGTTATCCATAATATGCCTAACAATTTTTATAGGTATTTTAAAAGGATCAATTTCAGCAGGTGGTGGCGGTGGTGGTTCATCCACATGTGCAGCAGTAGTAGATGTGTTTCCAAATAGGAAACCAAATGGAGAGTTCTCCATAGCAGAGTAAAATAAAAATAAAATACAAAATAAAAACAATACTCACAGTGACGGTTACCTTTACCAATTCCACTCTTCAATAGCGCTTCACTCCCCGGCAACGGCGCCAGAAAATAGTCTTGATGACCCACAAGTATAGGGGGTGTATCATAGTACTTTCAATAAATAAGAGTGTCGAACCCAACGAGGAGCAGAAGGTGTTGATAAGTGGTTTTGATCAAGGATTCACTGTAAATACTAGCAAACAGGTTTTCAGGGGTATTTGGTAATGCAAGTAAATAAAGTGCGAGTAAATAAAAGACAGTAGTAACAATTGCAGCAAGTGGCCCAATCATTTCTTCAGCAAAGGACAAGCCAGTTGTGTAACTTATAATAACCAAACGTTCTCGAGGACACACGGGAGTTTCTGTCAAGAGCTTTCGCTTCATATCGCTAATAGTCTTTATTGGTTTGATAGGTGTTATGGGGGTGAACCTGTGCTAGCGCACTACCCTTACTAGGATAAATACACACTTGTGATTATACCCCCCTGCAAGCATCCGCAAATACAAGAAAGTAATTAAGATAAATCTAACCATAGCCTTAAACTCTAAGATCCTACGCTCCCTGGTGCAATGGTTTCCCAATGGAGGTTTAGGTTTCTGTCACTCCAGCAACCCCACAATTGGTAGCCAAATACACAATGCATCTCACTAGGCCCATACATGGTGAAGTATCATGTAGTCGACGTTCACATAACACCACTAGTGAAATAGCAC
Organism: Dactylis glomerata; assembly: GCA_007115705.1. Taxonomy (NCBI): domain Eukaryota; kingdom Viridiplantae; phylum Streptophyta; class Magnoliopsida; order Poales; family Poaceae; genus Dactylis; species Dactylis glomerata. Next base: position 1,489,523 of record QXEO01000199.1, on the reverse strand, counting down.
CACAACAATATCAAACCATTAAATATTTCTCAACAATAATTCACTACTAACATCTTGACTTCTCCCATGTCCTCAAGAACAAAATGAACTACTCACAAGACATCATATGGATCATGATCAGAGGTGAAATAATGGTAAATAACAATCTGAACATAAACCTTAATTCAACGGTTCCACTCAAAAGCATCAACTACAAGAGTAATCAACACCGGGAAAGTTTCCCCTATGAATATAACAAGATCCACCTCAAGATGTTATAGCGAGATGGCGTGGTGATGGTGGAGATGAAGGTGCTGGTGATGGAGATGATGATGATGATGATCCCGATGAAGTCCGGTGCGATGATGATGACGATGGCGACGATCTCCCCTCTCTGGGAAGGAATTTCCCCGGCAGATTTCTGCCTGCTGGAGAGGTTTTTTCTCTCTGGTGTTTTCCGCCCCGCAGAGGCGGCTGTGTCTCTCTCTGAGCCCCCCCTTGACTTAGGTTTTCGGGGATGATGAAGTACGCGAAGGGGCGAGACCAGAAGTGGGCCAGGGTGGCCTCACACAGGGCCGGCGTGGCCAGGGGTCAGGCCGCGCCCCCTGTGCGTGAGGCCGCCCCCTGGCTCCTCTCCCCTTCTCCTTCTGGCTTCCGGAGTCTTTTGGTAAAATAGAATTTTCTGGTATTTTTTTGGAATTTTCCTGATCTTCCAAAATATGGTGTCTTGACGGTCCTTTTCCAGCAGAATCCTGACTCCGGTAGCAAATCCTCCAATGATCATCAAACATGTAAAAGCAGAGGAAATAACATAAGTATCATGTCTAAATATGAAATATATCATTGAATAACAGTAAATTATGATACAAAATAGTGATGCAATATGGACGTATCAGGGCCCGATCTGGGTCTTAGGGCCAGATCTGGGCCCGTTCTGTCCGATGCGGGCCGCGGCGTAGGTCCTGGTGCGCGGCGCCGATGTCTGAGCAGCTTCTGCAGGTCGCTCGTGGCACCTTCCCGCCTCTGCCGCCTGCCTACTGGCATGGGGCTGTGGTTGATGGGCCGATAACGTTCTAGGGCTGTCGGGGTGAAGTTTGTGCAGGTCGTCGCCCCCCCTTGCCTGTAGGTGCTGGCTTCTCCTTTATGGTGTGCTCGGCTGATGGTTCCAGGGTGCCTCCTGGTGGACCGTGGGAAGGATGGTATGACTGGGAGAAATCCCAATGTTGATGCAGGACGACGGCGACGCCTGCGGGCGTCGTTCCCTTCTTGAAGGCGTCGTCTAGGTTATTCCATCCTTCCCCTCCCGAGCAATGGGGGAAACCCTAGACCTTTTGGTTTAGGCAGTGTCATCACTTTTGCGTCGCTCCCTCCGTGGAGGCGTTGTCTGGATTGCTCGTGGAGTCCCATGCAGGCTATCGGAACCAAGGTTGGCCGGTTCTTGGAGCGTGGGCGTCTTGAGTGCAATGTACGCTGGTGCAACCTTGCTTGGATGATGCTTTCCTCAGGTCTGACCACATCCTGCCATTCACTTGCCGACTTCTAGGCACTTTGGGTGGGCTATACGTTGATGTGTGCCATACTGGAGCTAGGGTTGGTTCTGTGTTGTTTTCAGTTATGGCGCGGTCTCGAGGCCCTATGTCTTGTTCTTGTGCCTTCTTGGCCGGGAGTTAGGCAAGGCGTGTACTTGTCGTGTGCTTTGGATGTGTGCGATGTATGCCGTCTGGCTTCATGTGTATGGTTTTTGGGTCCGGTTTCCCTTATAAACCGGATGATGTTTTCTTTTGTAAACTTAATACAATGACGAGCTGCTCTCCTGCTTGTTCTAAAAAAAATGGATACACATATCAAAGTAGAAGCATTTATCAGAAATCTAGTTTGGCTCCCGAGTCCAAATGAACCCGTTTCTTGGACCAACCACCGTGCGACATCTTTGCTGTCCAGGCATGTATACACCATCATACATCGCTCGTATCATGTTTTATGCAAATTAGCACCAAACAGGAGGGTCCGCATTCATTACGACGGTCTGGGTGGGGAATTATCGGTCCAGTGATTTGAGCCACATCATGGACCCGGGGAGACTGAGAGCATCTCCACTTGCCCCCTAAATGGCGACCGGCGCAAGCGAAATTGAGGCCGTTTTTTAGGGGGAAAGCACTGATTTCGGTATGGGGGCAACAATTGCAGCAAGTGGCCCAATCCTTTCTTCAGCAAATACAAGAAAGTAATTAAGATAAATCTAACCACAGCCTTAAACTCTAAGATCCTACGCTCCCTGGTGCAATGGTTTCCCAACGGAGGTTTACGTTTCTGTCACTCCAGCAACCCCACAATTGGTAGCCAAATACACAATGCATCTTACTAGGCCCATAAATGGTGAAGTATCATGTAGTCGACGTTCACATGACACCACTAGTAAAATAGCACCACAACAATATCAAACTATTAAATATTTCTCAACAATAATTCACTACTAACATCTTGACTTCTCCCATGTCCTCAAGAACTAAACGAACTACTCACAAGACATCATATGGATCATGATCAGAGGTAAAATAATGGTAAATAACAATCTAAACATAAACCTTAATTCAACGGTTCCACTCAAAAGCATCAACTACAAGAGTAATCAACACCGGGAAAGTTTCCCCTATGAATATAACAAGATCCAACTCAAGATTTACAGCGAGATGGCGTGGTGATGGTGGAGATGAAGGTACTGGTGATGGAGATGATGATGATGATGATCCCGATGAAGTCCGGTGCGATGATGATGATGATGGCGACGATCTCCCCTCTCCGGAAAGGAATTTCCCCGGCAGATTTCTGCCTGCCGGAGAGCTTTTCTCTCTCTGGTGTTTTCTGCCCCGCAGAGGCGGCTGTGTCTCTCTCTGAGCTCCCCCTTGACTTAGTTTTTCGAGGACGATGAAGTACGCGAAGGGGCGAGACCAGAAGTGGGCCAGGGTGGCCTCACACAGGGCCGGCGCGGCCTGGGGTCAGGCCGCGCCCCCTGTGCGTGAGGCCGCCCCCTGGCTCCTCTCTCCTTCTCCTTCTGGCTTCCGGAGTCTTTTGGTAAAATAGAATTTTCTGGTATTTTTCTGGAATTTTCCCGATCTTCCAAAATATGGTGTCTTGACGGTCCTTTTCCAGCAGAATCCTGACTCCGGCAGCAAATCCTCCAATGATCATCAAACATGTAAAAGCAGAGGAAATAACATAAGTATCATATCTAAATATGAAATATATCAATGAATAACAGTAAATTATGATACAAAATAGTGATGCAATATGGACGTATCAACCCCCCCAAGCTTAGACCTCGCTTGTCCCCAAGCGAAAACTAAACTCCGTAAACATGACCACAGGTTTATGGAGTGAAGTGTCGATAATCAAAATACGGACAAGAAGCATCACATTCACCAAAGGCACAAGTTATAATAAATAGCAACTTCCCTTTATATAATATAGACTTGCAATTAGTAAAGAGAATCACATATAAAGATGCACAAAGTAAACTATAATTGGTGATGGCAACCCTTAGTTCTTGGTCAGAGAACAATGAACAACTATACTAGCCTTTTGAATGGAGCCTTTTTAAAACAGAGCTAATATAGCAAAAACCATATGCTCAACGAAACAACAATTTTGCATCCATAGAAAGCTTTCAAAGATATATTCCTTCAGACAAAATCATTGTACAAAACAAGGAAGATAGTAAACATGATTAAACGGATCAACATATGGATGAGTGAAACATAACAACTCAAATGCTTGCTTGAGATAGAAGGGAATAGGTTGACTCAACATAAAAGTGAAAGATAGGCCCTTCGCAGAGGGAAGCAGGGATTAAACATGTGCTAGAGCTTTTCATTTGTAAAACAGAGGTAAAAATTGTTTTCGAGAGGTGGTTGCTTTTGTCAACGACTAGCAACGGAGTTCTTGATATCTTCCATACTAAACAAGTGAGAGCGGTTCTGAAATATTTGATTAATTAGCACTTTGGTACTCTTTTATAGCTTTGCACTCCTCCCCACCTTTTTCCTTTCTCAAACCATGGCTAACCGATTCCATCGGGTGCCGTTCAACTTTCACTTACCATAGAGGAGTGCTTCTTTTTCTTTTCTTTTTGAAATTATAATGGTCTGACCAGATCTCTTGCAAAATTAGTGATGAGCAGATGAAGCTGCCTAGTCGAGGGGTACTTAATTTAGTATGGAAAATAACAAACCCATCCACTACGTCCTCATGAGCTAAAAACAGTGGCACAAAATGAGAAGTATTTGAAGGTTTTTGAAAGGTAGCACATGAAAAATTTACTTGGAATGGCTTAAAATACCATGCATAGGAATTTATAGTGGACTCTTTGGAAGTGACTTGGCTTTGGGATTTGGATGCACGAGAAATATTCCCTCTCAGTACAGGTCTTTGGCTAGCAAGGCTGGGTAGCAAGCATAAGAGTTGCATAAAACAAACAAGCATACATATAATAAGAACAATCATGCAAACTCCCTTGAAGGTACAATGATTTTAACTTTGAGAATAACAATGCTTATAAGCCAAACATAAGGAAAACTGAAGTGATGTAACTACAAACACTTCTTTATTCTTTTCTACTCAAACCTCAAGGTAATGCTACTACTGACCAAGCTAAGTTTGCCAGAACCAACTAAATTTACTCATGCTCCCAAAGTGATACCAATACTAATCAACAAGACTAATCATATAAGAGACTTTGCAAACTAAAATAAAGTGTGTGGAAAGTAAACGATAGAACTTCTCATTAATATTTCATTACCGCAACTCACACCAAGGGATACATAGATAACCAACTAAGGAGGATACTTCCACACTGCAAACTATTCTATAGGATAATTTCTCTATTCATGATATGACTCTACTTGAAAAGTAAATGAGTAAAAGGTAATGATGTGATACCGCGGCACTCACCCAAGCTTGGAACAAGCCAAGGGGATGCCTATACCGATGACAAATTATTCTTGTGGCGGCGGCGGTGCATCTTCATTGTTGCCATACTTCCAAGGCAGAGGTCCTCCATCAAGGAAGGATGTCTTGGTCTCCAATATCCTGAAACTTGCAGCAGCACTCATTCGTTGAAATCTAGCTTCATACTCACAATTTTGGTTCTGCACGTCGTAGAGTTGTGCTTGTAATTGGCTAATTGTCTCCTGGAGCGAAAGGATATCCCTCCAGAGCTCTGTAGTCTCCTTGTACTTGGCAACAAGCTCTTGATTAATCCTATGGATGATGTCCACCTCGCGTTCCGCCATCTTTTTGTATTTGAAAACTTCTTGTTCCAGTGCTTCCATCCTCGCTTCGAGACTCCCTTCTCCCTTGGGTCCTTGAACATCTTTAATCTGCAACTCCCCATCCTTGAGTGACAACTCCTTCGGATGCATCCTCAGCTCCCTCATGTACGGATTGATGGAATCCGCAAGAGGGTTCTCCTCAGATGGACCGGACGAAGACATTGTAACTCCAAAGCTGAGAGCAATCCCTGACGAAAACAGCTCGAAACAAAACACGACGAGAAAACGATATACAGACCTCGGGGACTCCGGGGGGTTAAATAGGCAAAAATTATACATCGAAACGAAATCACAGGAGGAAACCGGGACGGAAACGAGTTCCGGTGTGCTCTCACACCAGGGCGGCGCGGCTAGAGGTGGGCCCGCGCCCCCTGTGTGTGAGGAGCACACGGACTCCTTTCCCTGCCCGTTTTCGTCTCGTGATTTTTCATATTTAGTAAAAATAGCAAAAATAATAAAGGAAGAGTTATTCGTGAAACTTTTCTGACTAGAACTGTTACCTATTCAAAAACGAACTCTGCAGGTACCTGCAATTTGTCTTGGATGAATTCTTCTGGAGAAACTGTTTCAATTACATCGACATCTTCATTATAAGAATCTCCAGAAATATAATGTTTGAGTCTTTGCCCATTCACCACTTGTGTAGAGTCATCTTTCAATGAAGTAATCTTAATGGCACCTGAGCGGTACAGTTTCACAATAACATATGGTCCTTCCCATTTAGAGAGTAATTTCCCTGCAAAAAATCTGAGATGAGACCTATACAATAGAACTTTCTCACCAACATGAAACTCTCTTTTAAGAAACCTCTTATCATGCCATTGCTTGACTTTCTCTTTGAAAAGTCTGGCATTCTCATACGCTTTGTTTCTCCACTCGTCTAGAGAACTCAAATCTAACAACCTTTTCTTACTGGCTAGTTTAAAATCTCTATTAAGCTCTCTCACTGCCCAAAAAGCTTTGTGTTCTAATTCTAAGGGCAAGTGACATGCTTTTCCGTAAACCATCTTATAAGGAGACATGCCTATGGGGGTTCTTATAAGCAGTTCTATAAGCCCATAAAGCATCATTCAACTTACTAGCCCAGTTTTTCCTAGATCTATTGACAGTCTTCTACAAGATAGACTTGATCTCCCTATTTGAAAGCTCTACCTGCCCACTAGTTTGGGGATGATAAACAGAAGCAATTCTATGATTAACATCACATTTAGCAAGAGTTTTTCTAAAACCACCATGAATAAAATGAGAACCTCCGTCAGTCATATGATATCTAGGCACACCAAACCTAGGAAAAATAACATCCTTAAGCATTTTTAACGAGGTCTCACTATTGGCACTCTTTGTAGGTATGGCTTCTACCCATTTAGTAACATAATCAATAGCAACAAGTATGTGGGTATAGCCTTTTGAAGGAAGAAAATGACCCATAAAGTCAAATCCCCAACAATCAAATGGTTCAATAACAAGAGTGTAACTCATAGGAATTTCATTGCGTCTAGAAATATGACCAACTCTTTGACATTCATCACAAGATAAAATATACCTTCTGGCATCTTTAAAAAGGGTTGGCCAATAAAAACCTGATTGTAGAACCTTTTGTGCGGTTCTATCTCCAGCATGATGCCCTCCATAAGCACTGCCATGGCATTTTCTTAATATCTCTTGTTGCTCATATTTCGGTACGCATCTTCGCATAATACCATCAACTCCTTCTTTATATAACTGTGGGTCATCCCAAAAATAATGCCTCAAATCATAGAAGAATTTTCTTCTTTGCGGAGCTGTAAAGGTTGGAGGCAAATACTTGGAAACAATAAAGTTAGCATAATCAGCATACCAAGGAAGGTCTCACGAAGTTACATTTACTGCAGCCAACTGTTCATTTGGAAAACTATCGTTAACAGGAATAGGATCAAAAGAAATGTTTTCCAATCTAGACAAGTTGTCAGCCACAGGATTTTCAGCACCTTTCCTATCTACGATATGCAAATTAAACTCTTGTAAAAGCAACACTCATCTAATAAGCCTAGGCTTAGCATCCTTCTTAGTCATAAGATATCTAATAGCAGCATGATCAGTATGAATAGTAACTTTAGAATCAATAATGTAAGATCTAAACTTATCACATGCAAAAACAACAGCAAGAAACTCTTTCTCAGTAGTATCATAATTCTTCTGAGCAGCATCAAGAGTCTTACAAGCATAATGAATAACATTCAACTTATTATCTACGCGCTGTCCAAGAACAGCACCAACAGCAAAATCACCAACATCACACATAATTTCAAAAGGTAAATTCCAATCAGGTAGTTGAACAATAGGAGCAGTAGTTAAAGCCTTCTTAAGAGTTTCAAAAGCTTCCTTACAATCATCATCAAAGATAAATGGTACATCTTTTTGAAGAAGATTAGTAAGAGGCTTTGAAATCTTGGAGAAATCTTTAATAAACCTCCTATAGAAACCAGCATGACCAAGAATACTACGAATACCTTTAACATCTCTGGGACAAGGCATTTTCTCAATTGCCTCCACTTTTGCTCTATCAACTTCAATACCTCTTTCAGAAATTTTATGTCCAAGGACAATTTCTTCATTGACCATAAAGTGGCATTTTTCCCAATTAAGAACAAGGTTAGTTTCTTCGCACCTCTGCAAAACTTTATCAAGGTTGTGCAAACAATTATCAAAAGAAGTTCCATAGACGGAGAAATCGTCTATGAAGACCTCTACAATTTCTTCATAAAAGCCATGAAAAATAGCAGACATGCATCTTTGAAAAGTAGCAGGAGTATTGCATAAACCAAACGGCATACGTCTATAAGCATAAGTTCCATAAGGACAAGTAAAAGTGGTTTTCTCTTGATCTTCCTTTTTAACAGCAATTTGAGAAAAACCAGAATAACCATCAAGGAAACAAAAATGAGTTTTCTTAGATAACCTTTCTAGCATCTGATCTATAAACGGTAAAGGATAATGATCTTTCTTAGTAACTTTGTTTACCTTCCTATAATCAATGCACATCCTATAACCAACTACTACCCTTTGAGGAATAAGCTCGTTATTCTCATTAGGCACAACAGTCATACCTCCTTTCTTAGGAACACAATGAACAGGACTAACCCATCTACTATCAGCAATAGGATAAATAATACCAGCATCAAGGAGTTTTAATACCTCATTTCTTACCACATCCTTCATCTTGGGAATTAGGCGGTGTTGATGCTCCACGACTGGCTTCGCGTCTTTCTCCATATTAATGGCATGCTGACATAAAGTGGGAGAAATCCCTTTTAAATCATCAAGAGTATATCCCATAGCTCCTCGGTGTTTCCTCAATATCTCCAATAATCTTTCTTCTTCCTTTCCTGAAAGTTTAGAGCTAATAATAATAGGATATATTTTCTTATCATCTATGTAAGCATATTTAAGATTATCAGGCAAAGGTTTTAATTCAAACACAGGATCTTCCTTAGGTGGCAAAGTGGTACCAAGATCCTCCACAGGTAGATTATGCTTGATTAATGGTGGTTGATGAAGAAGAATATCGTCAATCTCTTCTCTTTCCTTGCTGAAAACATCACTTTCGTGATCTTCCATGAATTGCTGCAAGGCATTATTAGGAGCAAGAGCAATAGAAGCAAGCTGTTTAACTCGAAAATTTTCATTAGGCGTGTCATTTTCATAAGAAGTCTTAGCAAACTTGGAAAAATTAAACTCATAAGACTCTCCATTAAACTTAGTAAAAAAATTCTCCTTCTTACAATCTATCACGGCGCCATAAATGTTCAAAAATGGTCTACCAAAAATAATAGGACAAGTTTTACTAGCCTCCTTACCAAGTACTAGAAAATCAGTAGGGTATTTAGTCTTACCGCAAAGAACTTCCACATCTCGAACAATACCAAGAGGCCAAACAGTCTCTCTGTTAGCAAGCTGAACAACCACATCAATATCTTCAAGTTCACAAGTACCAATCTCATGCATAATTTCTTTGTAAAGCTCTAAAGGAATAGCACTTGCACTAGCACCAATATCACATAAACCATAATAGCAATGATCTCCAATCCTGACAGAAATAACAGAAACACTTGTTTTCCTATGCTTTTTAGGATGTGAGAGAATGTTAGAAGCATCTTCACAAAAAAGAATATATTCATTCCCTACATCTTTAGTAACAAGATCCTTCAATATAGCTACAGAAGACTTAATAGTAATTTGCTCATCATATTCTGCAGCTTTCTTAGTACTTTTATTAGACACACTTACCAAAATAGAATACTTCTTTACCTTAGCAGGAAAAGGTGTCTTCTCAAAATAAGGTTCAGGCACAATGCTATCAACAGTTGATACGTCTCAAACGTATCTATAATTTTTGATGCTCCATACTTGTTTTTACACCATTTGCCTATTGTTTCGTTACACTTAGTGGCACTTTTATGCATTTTCCGGAACTAACCTATTAACAAGTGCCACAGTACCAGTTTCCTGTTTTCTGCTGTTTTTGTGTTTCAGAAGTGATACACAGGAAATATTCTCGGAATTGGACGAAACAAGTTCCTAAAGTCTTATTTTTCCCGGAAGCTTCCAGACATCCGAAGGAGAGACGGAGAGGGGCCACCAGGGCCCCACACACAGGGCCGGCGCGGCCTGGCCCCTGGCCGCGCCACCCCTGTGTGAGGGAGCCTGGCTCCACCTCTGACGACGCCCCTTCGCCTATAAGTACCCCCCGACGAGAAAAACCTAAGTACCCAATCAGATTTCCAGAACACATCGCGATCCGCCGCCACCGTCGACCCGAAGATCGGGAGGGTCCAGAAACTCTTTCCGGCACCCTGCCGGAGAGGGGAATCGCTACCGGAGGTCTTCTTCATCGCCATGCTTGCCTCCGGAGCGATGAGTGAGTAGTCTACCTTGGCCTATGGGTCCATAGCAGTATCTAGATGGTTGTCTTCTCCACCATGTGCTTCATGTTTAGATCTCATGAGCTGCCATACATGATTGAGATCACCGTTATGTAATTCTATGATGTTGGTTTGTTGGGATCCGATGAATATTGGTGTTTATGATTAAGTTGCTGTACTGAATTATATCTTTTGTTATCTCTATGTTGTTTATGATCTTGCATGCTCTCCGTTGTTAGTAGCTATCTTGGCCGAGTAGTTGCTAGTGACTCCAAGAGGGGGTATTTATGCTCGATAGTGGGTTCATGTCTCTATTTCACCTGGGGGAGTGACAGAAACCTCTAAGGTGGTAGATGTGCTGTTGCTACTAGGGAGAAAACAACATTCATATGCTCAAGGGCATATGCTTTGTTTACATTACACACTTTGCTTAATGCAATTATCTGTTGTTCACAACTTAATACTTCTAGGGTGTTCGGATTGATATCCCCGGGAGTGGATTATTAGTCATAGATGCAGTTGGATGGCGGTCTATGTATTTTGTTATAATGCCCAGAGTAAATCTCATAGTGATCTTCTTGACATATCACGTTATCTTTATTCTATCAATTGCCCAACTGTAATTTGTTTACCCAGCATGTTATTTTATCTATGGAGAGACACCACTAGTGAACTGTGGACCCCGGTCCTATTTTAATCATAGTGCTATCACCTGTTTACTTTTCCCGCACTGTTTACTTTACTCGCATATTATTACTGTTTTCCACTCGATACACTCATAACCTTTGTTTCAAGCAAACCGGTGAGATTGACAACCTCATCGCAAGTTGGGGACAAAGTATTTGTTTGTGTGTGTGCAGGTTCCACAAACACCTTCAGTCGTCACCGTCTCTCCTCTCCTGATCGACATACCTTGGTATCTTAACTGAGGGAAAACTAGCCGCTACACTCATCATACCTTCCTCTTGGGGTTCCCAACGGGCTGGTCATCACCACGCACAAGGACTTACTGCTCCCACGTCAACTAAACGCCACAGCTCTTTTCTGGCGCCATCACCGAGTAGCAGCTTCTTTTCTGGCGCTGTTGCCGGGGATCGAAACTAAAATTTCCCCCGTCAACTCGGCCCCATCAAAAGTCTTTTCTGGCGCCGTTGCCGGGGAGGAAGAGAAGACATCTGCGAGGGGAGTTCTTCGCACACACATTCTTTACTTTGTTATTTGTTTTGCTTTATTTTATTTTATTTTTACCTGCATTGTTTTTTATCAAAAACCCAAAAAAATTAGAATCCTTGGTAGCTGTTTTTACTTGTTTACTTTCGTTTTGCTGAAAAGGCCAATCCTGAAAACACCAAGTTGTGTGACTTCACTAGCACAAACAATAGTGATTTTATCTGCACTCCTATTGCACCACCTGCTCCTGCTGCAAACTTTTATGAGATTAAGCCTGCAATTTTCTGGTGCTAGCAATCAAGATGCTGCAGCTCATCTCAACAATTTTGTTGAGCTATGTGAGATGCAGAAATATAAGGATGTTGATAGTGATATTATTAAGCTCAAGTTGTTTCCTTTTTCTTTGAGAGGAAAAGCTAAAGATTGGTTGCTGTCTTTGACTAAGAATAGTATTGATTCATGGGCTAAGTGTAAGGATGCTTTTATTGGTAGATATTATCCTCCTGCTAAGATTATAGCTTTGCGCAGCAATATTATGAAGTTTACTCAGTTTGATAATGAACATGTTGCTCAAGCTTGGGAAAGAATGAAATCTATGGTAAAGAATTGCCCCACTCATGGACTGACTACTTGGATGATTATCCAAACTTTTTATGCAGGACTGAATTTTTCTTCAAGGAACCTACTTGATTCAGCTGCTGGAGGCACTTTTATGTCCCTTACCTTGGGCGCCGCATCAAAGTTACTCGACAACATGATGGTAAATTATTCTGAATGGCACACCGAGAGAGCTCCACAAGGTAAGAAGGTAAATTCTGTTGAGGAAACCTCTTCCTTGAATGATAAGATCGATACCATTATGGCTATGCTTGCTAATGATAGGACTCATGTTGATCCTAGTAATGTTCCTTTGGCCTCTTTGGTTGCTCAAGAAGAGCAAGTTGATGTGAATTTCATTAGGAACAATAATTTTAATAACAATGCTTATAGGAACAATTTTGCTAGTAACAATTATAGGCCGTATCCTTCTACCAATGGTAATGGTTATGGTAATTCTTATGGTAATTCCTACAACAACACTAGGGCCGCGCCCTCCGAGCTTGAGGTAATGCTCAAGGACTTCATCGGTAAGCAAACTACTTTTAATAAGTCTGTTGAGGAAAAGTTAGGCAAAATTGATATTCTTGCTTCTAAAGTTGATAGCCTTGCTCATGATGTTGAACTTCTGAAACTAAAAGTGTTTCCTAATGATGTGAAAGAGAACAATGTTTTTGCTACCGCTAATGCTATCCAAGTTGGAATTGATGAAAATATTAGATTGTTAGCGGAATTGCATGCTAGGTGGGAAAGAGAAGATGAGATGGCTAGAGAGATGAAGGTATGTACTATTACTACCTCTAATGATGTTGCTCCTACTGATAGCAACCCTCTTACTTTGATAGGCGTAGAGAAAACTCCCACTCCTTGTGTTAAAAAGCTCAAAACTGCCAAAACTTTTTCTCAAAAGAGTGCTGAAATTTTTCGGAGTGTGGGAGATGATAGCTCTATTTCCTTTAATGATTTTGATGTTGATGGCTGCAATATATCTGAAGTTATTTTGTTCTTGCAAAATCTTGCTTTGACTCCCAATGCTAGTTCTTTAAATATTGCTTTTACTAAGCATATTACCAATGCTCTCATAAAGATTAGGGATGAAAAGTTGAAGCAAAAAGCCTCTGTTCCCAAGAAGTTAGAAGATGGTTGGGAACCCATCATTGATATGCATGTTAATGGTTATGATTGCCATGCTTTATGTGATCTAGGTGCTAGTATTTCTATCATGCCTAGAAAGATTTATGACATGCTTGATTTACCACCGCTTGAAAAGTGTTATTTTGATGTTCCTATTGCTGATGTTGCTAAGAAGAAACCTTTGGGAAGGATTAATGATGTTCTTATTGTGGTTAACAATAACCTTGTTCCCGTTGATTTTCTGGTTATGGACGTTGAATGCCATCCTTCATGTCCTATTATTTTGGGAAGACCCTTTCTTCGAACTGTAGGTGCTATCATTGATATGAGGGAAGGCACTATCAAGTATCAATTTCCACTAAAGAAAGGTATGGAACACTTCCCTAGGAAAAGAAAGAAATTACTTTTTGACTCTATTCTTAGAGCAAATTATGAGCTTGATGCTTCATCTCTTGATATTACTTGACTCGCAATTTTCTGCGCCTAGCTCAAAGGCGTTAAAGAAAAGCACTCTTGGGAGATAACCCAATGTTTTTATTTTCAGTACTTTTTCTTTTATTTGAGTCTTGGAAGTCATTACTACTGTAATGACCGCTCCTTATCTTGTTTATTTCGTTTTTGTGCCGAGAGAAGCCTCTAATTTGAGTGAGGTAAAGATTTGGGGATGTTGCTGTCCTGAAACTGTTTTCGGTGCTGCACCATAAAAATTCGTGAAAATTCTCTGTTTATCTTTTGGACCTGTGATTTCTTGTGCATATGCCCCAGGTTATATCCAAACTTTTCTTAGTTGAACACTTTTTGATTTGAGCAACAGAAAATCCCTCAAAAATTCGTCCTTTGTCAGCTGTTCAGTTTTGACAGATTTCTGCCAATATTTGTTTTTGCCACTTTATCGCTTTCTTTTGAGTTCTTTTTTATCATGGAACTCTTGTGGAAGTTGCTACAGTAGTATATACTTTATATGTGGTGGTTTTGGGTCGAAACCTGATGCTAAAAGAGGTTGAATATATTTTATGCTTACACTAATGTTGCTAATAGAATTGTGTTTAGTTTTGTATGAAGGAAGTTTTCAAGTGTAGGGATTGGAGACTGATGAGATGAGTTGAAGAATGGACAAAAGCTCAAGCTTGGGGATGCCCATGCATTACCCCAAGAAATATCCAAGAAGTACAAGCGTCAAAGCTTGGGGATGCCCCCGAGGCACCCCTTCTTCATCGGCAAAAATCAGGTCACCTTTCAAAACACTATATTTTTATTGCTTCATGCACTATGTGTTTTTCTTGGAGCGTCAGTTGTTTTAGTTTTCTTAGTTGGTTTAGTTTGTTTGTTTGCTGCAATAAATGGTTGGACCCCAACAAATTTTCTTTGGAGGAGATGTACTCGTTTTCATTTGCAAAGAACGCTCTAGTTTTCACTCTTATTAAAAATCGAGCATTCTACTTTTTCTGCTACTGCTTTTGGTTTTCATTTTCGCCTTGATTTGCGTTCAAATCTTGTCATATCTTTTCATCAAGGTGTATTTTTGCCTCTGATCTTCATTGGTTTTCATCAAAAGAGGTGTCTTTAAAAATTTCAAATGGTGTTGGAAAAGAGAAAAAGCTTTGTGCAAAATAGTGGTACAAGAAGGAGCTTGTGTAGACTACGGCTTAGGCTTTTTCATGTCATGCTTGATGTCTTTTTGATAGTATGCTTAGTGGTTTTGCTGTAGCATGACTTGTCTCAAATAACTGAGATTGCTTAATGAGCCTTTGAAAAAATCATGCGTTGTTTTTATTATATGGAAGCATTTATTTGGTTTTCTCCTTGATGCTTTATTTGGGTTGACTTGGCGCATGCTCACACATGTTAGACTCTTACAAAGTCGCCAATAGCCTTCATGATCATTTAGTTTTTGACTTTTGATGCCATCTTATGCTTCTTTTAATGTCGCTTTGTCGCTTTGCATGACTATGGCCATTATTGCTCTCTTAGTTGGTCGCTCCCAGTCTTTTGCTAGCCCTCGCCTTGTACTGAGTATGAGCTCTACTCGTGCATCCAACTCCTAAAAGCCAAAGTTTTTCAAAGTGTCCACCATACATACCTACTAGCAATTTGCTATTCCAAGTAAATTTGACTTGCTTTTATTTTCTCTTCAAATTAAACTCTTACCAGTGTTATGCGAAATTCGGTTAGTAAAGCTCTCACGAACCGGAAGGCACACTTTACTTTCTCCTGTTCTTAAAAATTTGACATTGTGGTCTTTTATGTTGAGTTGTTATGCTTGCAAGTTGTAAGTTGTATTCTAGCCCAGCCATGCTGTCATGGGGCAAGCTTTCAACATTGCACTTCTATTTTAGTTGATATCGTGATCTTTTGTTTATGGATGCCCGCGGTGTGAAATGAATTGGGAATCTTGTGAGGATCATGGAGTTTTTATATGTGTTAGGGAAACGTCGGGCCGCCAATCTAAGCCATGCATAATTCATGGTGGAAATTTGCAGCATACCCATGGTAAACATTCGACGACGCATCTCACAATAAAAAGCTAAACAATATAGCAAATAAAATGTCGAGGTGTTCATTGTCTGCTTGTCCTGTCATTTTGGTGTGGCCTTGTTCCATGTCATCGGGCACGGAGGTACCCCATTGGCGGTTCTCAATAATATGCATATACTTACAATGACAAGAGCCTTGCTTGGGACTCTAAGTAAAGTAGCATGAGGTTTGGGTACTCGTATTCACGGGGCACGAGGTTTTCAACTTATGATTTGTTAAGCATATGCATCATAATTGTTCTCGCATTAACTTTAACCATTCAAGATGCTTATGATGGGGGCAATGAGAGCTCAAAGCCGGTAAGTACCATAATTTTTGAAGGTTATAAAACTTGCAATCACTGCTTCCCTCTGCGAAGGGCCATTCTTTTACTTTTATGTTGAGTCACCACCTTCTTTCTTTATGCACCATTAAGAGAGCATAGTTGTCATTCTTAGTGTGATATGCATTGTCCCAAAGTTCATTGATTGATTCATGATGATTGGTTTCACTTGTTCTTAAGTTATTTGTATCTAGTCGCCCTCTTAAACTTGAAGGTGTCCTATGCATTTATGTTTTGCTCTCTTTGAAGGACAAGCTGAAAACCATTTGTATGTTTTTCCTTATGATTTGAACACACGTTTGACTTTCATTGTTTCATTATCATGATCTTTTGTTTGCGTTCATTTACATGTTTGCAACATGGTTGCTAAGTTTCTTATTGTCATGATTATATCTTTCATGCCCATGTTTTAAGTTCTATTGATCCCAGCTCACCAATGCTTACATATATGATCAAGATTGTGTAGGTGCATGTCACCTCAAAAATTATTCTTTGTTATCACTTACCTACTCGAGGACGAGCAGGAGTTAAGCTTGGGGATGCTTGATACGTCTCAAACGTATCTATAATTTTTGATGCTCCATGCTTGTTTTTACACCATTTGCCTATTGTTTCGTTACACTTAGTGGCACTTTTATGCATTTTCCGGAACTAACCTATTAACAAGTGCCACAGTGCCAGTTTCCTGTTTTCTGCTGTTTTTGTGTTTCAGAAGTGATACACAGGAAATATTCTCGGAATTGGACGAAACAAGTTCCTAAAGTCTTATTTTTCCCGGAAGCTTCCAGACATCCGAAGGAGAGACGGAGAGGGGCCACCAGGGCCCCAAACACAGGGCTAGCGCGGCCTGGCCCCTGGCCGCGCCACCCCTGTGTGAGGGAGCCTGGCTCCACCTCTGACGACGCCCCTTCGCCTATAAGTACCCCCCGATGAGAAAAACCTAAGTACCCGATCAGATTTCCAGAACACATCGCGATCCGCCGCCACCATCGACCCGAAGATCGGGAGGGTCCAGAAGCTCTTCCCGGCACCCTGCCGGAGGGGGGAATCGCCACCGGAGGTCTTCTTCATCGCCATGCTTGCCTCCGGAGCGATGAGTGAGTAGTCTACCTTGGACTATGGGTCCATAGCAGTAGCTAGATGGTTGTCTTCTCCACCATGTGCTTCATGTTTAGATCTCATGAGCTGCCATACATGATTGAGATCACCGTTATGTAATTCTATGATGTTAGTTTGTTGGGATCCGATGAATATTGGTGTTTATGATTAAGTTGCTGTACTGAATTATATCTTTTGTTATCTCTATGTTGTTTATGATCTTGCATGCTCTCCGTTGTTAGTAGCTATCTTGGCCGAGTAGTTGCTAGTGACTCCAAGAGGGGGTATTTATGCTCGATAGTGGGTTCATGTCTCTATTTCACCTGGGGGAGTGACAGAAACCTCTAAGGTGGTAGATGTGTTGTTGCTACTAGGGAGAAAACAACATTCATATGCTCAAGGGCATATGCTTTGTTTACATTACACACTTTGCTTAATGCAATTATCTGTTGTTCGCAACTTAATACTTCTAGGGTGTTCGGATTGATATCCCCGGGAGTGGATTATTAGTCATAGATGCAGTTGGATGGCGGTCTATGTATTTTGTTGTAATGCCCAGAGTAAATCTCATAGTGATCTTCTTGACATATCACGTTATCTTTATTCTATCAATTGCCCAACTGTAATTTGTTTACCCAGCATGTTATTTTATCTATGGAGAGACACCACTAGTGAACTGTGGACCCCGGTCCTATTTTAATCATATTGCTATCACCTGTTTACTTTTCCCGCACTGTTTACTTTACTCGCATATTATTACTGTTTTCCACTCGATACACTCATAACCTTTGTTTCAAGCAAACCGGTGAGATTGACAACATCATCGCAAGTTGGGGACAGAGTATTTGTTTGTGCGTGCAGGTTCCACAAACACCTTCAGTCGTCACCGTCTCTCCTCTCCTGATCGACATACCTTGGTATCTTAACTGAGGGAAAACTAGCCGCTACACTCATCATACCTTCCTCTTGGGGTTCCCAACGGGCTGGTCATCACCACGCACAAGGACTTACTGCTCCCACGTCAACTAAATGCCACAGCTCTTTTCTGGCGCCATCACCGAGTAGCAGCTTCTTTTCTGGCGCCGTTGCCGGGGATCGAAACTAAAATTTCCCCCGTCAACTCGGCCCCATCAAAAGTACAAACTTCAGTAGCTGCAGCAGGAATATGACTAATGGAATCTTTATAAGGTGCATGATATTTATTCCAATCTTTTTTTGGAACATCAAGATAAGAGGCAAAGGCCTTAAGACAATTAGCAAGTATTTGTGAATCAAGACCATAAGCAGTGCTAACACTATGAAAGTCATCGGTTCCCATAAAAGATTTAATGCATTCATAATCATAGTTTATACCTGACTTCCTACCTTTGTCGTTTTCCCATCCTTCAGCATTCTCTTGTATACGGTCAAGAAGTTTTCACTTAGCGTCTTCTTTCATATGAGTAAATGATCCAAAGCAAGAAGCATCCAAGTAATCCTTATCAGGAAGAGTAAGTCGTGCATAAAAATTATCAATAACAATATTATTGGGGAGCTCATGAATGGGGCATTTGAGTATTAGTAACTTCAATCTCTCCCACGCTTGGGCAATACTTTCTCCATCATGAGGCCAAAAATTATATATCCGATTACGATCTTTATGGATTTCACTTGGAGGATAAAACTTGGAATAAAAGAGAGGTACAATGTCCTGCCATGCCATACTTTCTCCCATGATATTTCCACACGCCTCCCCATGCAGTATGCTACTAGTAGTAGTAGCAACACGTAAGAAATGAGACCTCCGTGGTGTATAAGCATTTTCATATTAGTGTATTCCACTTTTTTTTACCTAAAATATGCAAATTGTTGGCATGGCTACTAAACACCAATTCATAAACTACTAGTAGCGTGCCACCGCAGCGCGGTGGCGTGCGATACCGGTGGCGTGAGAGGTGCGCTACCAATAGTCAGTATGCGTTTTTACTACTAGTGCGACGCTTCTAATATATTATCTAAATAATCAAGAAAATGTTCTAGCGAATAGTTACATAAATATTGAGGGAAAATTTGAACGGAATATAAGTAAATAAAAAAATAAAACCTTAAATCTAGATCTAGCGGAGCGGTGCCGCAGGTGAGGCAGACACAACACAATTCCGAATCGCACTCAGAGCTGATAAGAAGACACACGTTCAATAGGGGAAAACCGTGGGCATGCACCTTGTCTGCATGCATCAAGTGTTAATCGGCAGGTATTGCCGTCCATCCCTACACTTCCAGGCGGATCGATCCTCATCTTGACCACCACTACGCATGGAAACGTGCTGTAGGAGACTCGATCGAGTCGTCGTCGGCCTGCTTTTGAGTCTTCCTTCACAAGTGGACCGGGTGCTACCCAAGTGGACATGTTACGCCGCACTGCATCATCACCTTCTTGGAGATTTCCGTCACTACTAGTCTACACAACGCCTCGCCTATAAATTTGCTCGCTCGACATCCAAGATTCTATGCATAACAATCCCAGCAACACTTTCAAGTCATCCGGCGTTTAAACCCGATCGAGCAGATGGGTTCCAAGTACTACTTGCCATTCGGCCTTTGCACCCTCATGACCCTGCTAGTGCTTTCAGGCCTCCTCCCTCCGGCGTTAGCTCGAGATATGCCCACCGTCTCCCAAGCAACCACAGTATCTGTATCTCCCTTCGACGCCAGCGGCCGCGGTCAGTAGCAGTAATTTATTTTTCTCCTCTAGATCGATATATATCATAACCATCTCATAATTCAACATTAGTTTCTTTGTTTGGTGCTGCTAGACAATGTTACAAAATACAGATGTCCACATGCATAAATTACTTTTGTGGGCATGTGCGACCTAGTATATGTACTTAGAAAAGAGTCTTGCTCATGTTTTCTGTTGGTGCGTGTGTTTGTTTATTTTCTTGAAAAGAGTATAGTACGTTGATAGTGCTAATTCCTAGCTTTGACCACAGGTGTTGATGTGGACAAACCCGGAGTGGGAGATCAAAAGCCAATAATTCCTCATTTCCCTCCTCGTACTTTTTGTCCGCCGATCATTTGCCACGGCGCTACCAGGGCAGCACATCCATGAGAAGAAGATTATGGCGGCCGGCGATGCAACCATGCTACCTTGTGGTGGGAACAAATAATCCAGTGTGCATCCATATATGACCTCTCGCTGGTTGTACCATTTATTGGATTCTCGCCCGTTAATTTGTTCTGTTAGTCAGGATCAAGTTAATCGATGTTATGTCGTTGTATCCCCCTTTCCAAATAATTGTGATTGTGAGATGTACACCAAAGTAATGTATGTTGCTTATAATACTGTGATTCGTGAAGCACCGCCGTTTGGCCCGTTTCCATGGATACACATATGATTTGCATATTTCCAGGCGGAAGGAAAGGACCCCTCTCTCGACCCCCGCGTCGCTCTCCCCAGGGCGACTCGGGTGGTTCCCCCCTGAAACCCTAGCGCCGCCCCCTTCCTCCCTCTCCGGTAACCCCTCCCCCTCGGAGGAAGCTGCAGGGCGAAGCCCTCGTAGTGGACGGGCGGCGGCAGGGATCGATCTAGCCCGTCGCGGCGGCGCTCGCGGGTCCATGTGCAGAGGGCAGTGGTGGTGCTCGGGCTCGCCGGTCCTTGCCGTCGTGCAGCCCTCCGACATCCTGCCGTCGATGGTGCGGCTCCCGGTGGTGGGCGCAGATGACGCGCTGCAGCGGAGACACTGTGTCTCTGGCGGCGACTGGAGCCCGATCTGGGCCCTCTCCGGGCCTGACTTGGGCCACTCGTTCTGGCTGGATGGCGCCGGCGTGATGGGGAGATCGCTGGTGCGGCTGGGCACTAGGCTGCCGAGGGCGATCGTGCATGAGGGCCCGATCTAGGTCTTACGGCCAGATCTAGGCCCGTTCTATCCGATGCGGGCCGCGGCATAGGTCCTGGTGCGGGGCGCCGATGTCCGAGCAGCTTCTGCAGGTCTCTCGTGGCACCTTCCCGCCTCTGCCGCCTGCCTACTGGCATGGTGCTGTGGTTGATGGGCCGACAGCGTTTTAGGGCTGTCGGGGTGAAGCTTGTGCAGGTCGTTGCCCCCCTTGCCTGTAGGTGCTGGCTTCTCCTTTATGGTGTGCTCGGCTGATGGTTCCAGGGTGCCTCCTGGTGGACCGTGGGAAGGATGGTATGACTGGGAGAAATCCCAATGTTGATGCAGGACGACGGTGACGCCTGCGGGCGTCGTTCCCTTCTTGAAGGCATCGTCTAGGACATTCCATCCTTCCCCTCCCGAGCAATGGGGGAAACCCTAGACCTTTTGGTTCAGGCAGTGACATCGCTTTTGCGTCGTTCCCTCCGTGGAGGCGTTGTCTGGATTGCTCATGGAATCCCATGCAGGCTATCGGAACCAAGGTTGCCCGCTTCTTGGAGCGTGGGCGTCTTGAGCGCAATGTACGCTGGTGCAACCTTGCTTGGACGATGCTTTCCTCAGGTCCGACCACATCCTTCCATTCACTTGCCAACTTCTAGGAACTTTGGGTGGGCTATACGTTGATGTGTGATACGTCTCCAACGTATCCATAATTTTTGATGCTCCATGCTTGTTTTTACACCATTTGCTTAGTGTTTCGTTACACTTCGTGGCACTTTTATGCATTTTCCGGAACTAACCTACTAACAAGTCGCCACAGTGCCAGTTCCCTATTTTCTGCTGTTTTTGTGTTTCAGAAAAGTTACACAGGAAATATTCTCGGAATTGGACGAAACCAAAGCCAGTCGCCCAGAATTTTATCGAAGCTTCTAGAGAACCGAAGAGGAGACGGAGTGGGGCCATGAGGGGCCCTCACACCAAGACGGCGCGGCC
Source organism: Dactylis glomerata (assembly GCA_007115705.1). NCBI lineage: Eukaryota > Viridiplantae > Streptophyta > Magnoliopsida > Poales > Poaceae > Dactylis > Dactylis glomerata. The sequence continues at coordinate 1,467,613 of QXEO01000199.1, read as the reverse complement.
AGGGGCTGGGCCACGCCCCCTATGTGTGAGACCGCCTCGGTCCACTTCTGACGATGCCCCTTCGCCTATAAAGACCCCCCGATGAGAAAAACCTAAGGGCCCGATCAGTTTTCCAGAATACATCGCGATCCGCCGCCGTCGTCGACCCGAAGATCGGGAGGGTCCAGAATCTCTTCCCGGCACCCTGCCGGAGAAGGGAATCGCCACCGGAGGTCTTCTTCATCGCCATGCTTACCTCTGGAGCGATGAGTGAGTAGTCTACCTTGAACTATGGGTCCATAGCAGTAGCTAAATGGTTGTCTTCTCCACCATGTACTTCATGTTTAGATCTCATGAGCTGCCCTACATGATTGAGATCACCGTTATGTAATTCTACATGTTTGGTTTGTTGGGATCCGATGAATATTGGTGTTATGCTTGAGTTGATGTATTGAAATTTATCTTATGTTATCTCTATGTTGTTTATGATCTTGCATGCTCTCCGTTGTTAGTGGCTATCTTGGCCGAGTAGTTGCTAGTGACTCCAAGAGGGGGTATTTATGCTCGATAGTGGGTTCATGCCTCTATTTAATCTGGGGGAGTGACAGAAACCTCTAAGGTTGTAGATGTGCTATTGCTACTAGGGGGAAAACAACATTCATATGCTCGAGGACATAAGCTTTGTTTACATTACACACTTTGCTTAATGCAATTATCTGTTATTCGCAACTTAATACTCATGGGGTGTTCGGATGATATCCCCATGAGTGGATTATTAGTCATAGATGCAGTTGGATGGCGGTCTATGTATCTTGTTGTAATGCCCAGAGTAAATCTCATAGTGATCCTCTTATCATATGCACGTTGTCTTTATTCTATCAATTGCTCAACTGTAATTTGTTTACCCAGCTTGTATTATTTTATCTTATAGAGAGACACCGCTAGCGAACTGTGGACCCCGGTCCTATTTCCTTTATATTGCTATCACCTGTTTACTTTACTCGCACTGTTTACTTTACTCGCATATTATTACTATTTTCCACTCGATACGCTCATTCCTTTGTTTACAGCAAACCGGTGAGATTGACAACCTCATCGTAAGTTGGGAGCAAAGTATTTGGTTGTGTTGTGTGCAGGTTCCACGTTGCTACTAGTTGAAGACGCGCTAACTCGTTTTGATCATGAAACGACGCCCTTGTTGGAGTGTCACTAGACTAGCAAGCATCACCTTCGGTCGTTTGGCTCCTTCCTCTCCTGACCGACATACTTTGGTTTCTTAACTGAGGGAAAAACCTTGCTGCTATATTCATCATACCTTCCTCTTGGGGTTCCCAACTGGACGGTGAAAAGACAACACTACCGTACCGCATCAAGCTCTTTTTCTGGCGCCGTTGCCGGGGATTGAAGAAGCTCCCACGTCAACTAGGCACCAACACTTTTTCTGGCGCCGTTGCCGGGGAGGAAGAAGAAGACTTCTGCAAGGGGAGTTTTCACATGCACATCCTTTACTTTGTTTTAAGTTTTGCTTTACTTTATTTATTTTACTTGCATCATTTTATCAAAAACCCAAAAAAATTAGAATCATTGGTAGTTGTTTTTACTTGTCTACTTTTAGTCTTGTTAGAATGAGTAATCCTGAAGTTGAAGTTCGTACTTTTAAGCAACAAGGGGGAAGAGCTTGAAAGATGCTTGGTACCGTATTAGCAATTCTCATCATAGGTGTACAAAGAATCATTCTACCATGATCCTCCTTAGAAATTTTTATGTTAGGATAACTAGTTGGTATAGGTACGTTCTTGATACTCTTGCAGAAGGAAATTTTCTGGGTACTCCCGCTCTTGAAGCATGCACTTTAATTAAAAGTTTAGTGCGAGTACCACCTATTCACGTTGTTAAAACTGAGGTCACTTTGGAGGAAGTTTTAGAAAAGCTTAGCTCTTTAGAAAAAGGTTTGCCAAATATCCGTGATAATGCTAGCCGAGTTAATGAAGCGATAGAAAGTATCGGTAAGAGAATCACTGTTTTAGAAGCTAGCACTACTCTTGATAGTCAAAACCTTAGGATTGGGAAACTAGAGGAATCTATAGAAATTTTAAGTTCAATTTTCTCTTCTCTTAAGTTTAAAAAAGAGAAAGCTTTTGGTGGAAAAGAGCAAAAATTTATGTATATTCCCATGATGTCTGTGCCTAAACCGCAGCATGTTTTTAAGATTGGTAAGACTTTTAGTTCAACTAAGAGTGACTTGCAGGTTGAATCATCTTCGGGAACCTCTAAGGTGTCTAGTGTGGTAAGTGGTGATCTAGAGGAAACAGTTGATATTGATGCTTCATCACTTGATGTTACTTGATTCGCAATTTTCTGCGTCTAGCTCAAAGGCGTTAAAGAAAAGCACTCTTGGGAGATAACCCAATGTTTTTACTTTTAGTTCTTTTTATTTTATTTGAGTCTTGGAAGTTATCACTACTGTAATAACCGCTCCTTATCCTTTTTATTTCGTTGTTGTGCCAAGAGAAGCCTCTAATTTGAGTGAGGTAAGATTTGGGGATGTTGCTGTCCTGAAACAGTTTTTGGTGCTGCACCGTAAAAATTCGTGAAAATTCTCTGTATATCTTTTGGACCTGAAATTTCTTGTGCATATGCCCCAGGTTATATCCAAACTTTCATTAGTTTAACACTTTTTGATTTGAGCAACAGAAAACCCCTCAAAAATTCAACCTTTGTCAGCTGTTCTGTTTTGACAGATTTCTGCCAATATTTGTGTTGCCGCTTTATCGCTTTTTTTTGAGTTCTTTTGATCACAGAACTTTTGGGGAAGTTGATACAGTAGTATATACTTAGTATGTGGTGGTTTTAGGTTAAAACCTGAAGCAAAAAGGGTTGATTCCATGTTATGCTTACACTAATGTTGCTAATAGATTTGTGTTTAGTTTTGTATGAAGGAAGTTTTCAAGTGTAGGGATCAGAGAGTGATGAGATGAGTTGAAGAATGGACAAAAGCTCAAGCTTGGGGATGCCCATGCATCACCCCAAGAAATATCCAAGAAGTACAAGCGTCAAAGCTTGGGGATGCCCCCGAGGCACCCCTTCTTCATCGGCAAAAATCAGGTCACCTTTCAAGATACTATATTTTTATTGCTTCATGCATTATGTGTTTTTCTTGGAGCGTCAGTTATTTTTAGTTTTCAGTATTAGTTTAGTTTTGTTTGCTGCAATAAATGGTTGGAACCCAACAAATTTCTTTTGGTGAATTTGCCTTGCTTTTTATTTGCCAAGAACACTCTGTTTTTCATTCCTATCGTTTCAACGAGTGTTCTTCTTTTTCTAGAACTGCGTTTAGTTTTCATTTTCGCCTTGATATGTGTTCAGATCTTGTTATATCTTTTCATCAAGGTGAATTTTTGCCTCTGATCTTTATTGGTTTTCATCAAAAGAGTTGAGTTAAAAAAGTTCGAATGGTGTTGGAAAAGAGAAAAACGATTTATGCAAAAAAGTGGTACAAAAAGGAGCTTATTTAGACTGTGGCTTAGACTTTTGCATGTCATGCTTGATGTATTTTTGATAGTATGCTTAGTGATTTTTGCTGTAGCATGACTTGTCTCAAATGACTGAGATTGCTTAATGAGCCTTTGAAAAAATCATGCGTTGTTTTTATTATTTGGAAGCATTATTTTGGTTTTCTCCTTGATGCTTTATTTGGGTTGACTTGGCGCATGCTCACACATGTTACACTCATACAAAGTCATCATAAGCCTCTATGATCATTTAGTTTTTGACTTTTGATGCCATCTTATGCTTCTTTTAATGTTGCTTTGTCGCTTTGCATGATTATGGCCGTTATTGCTCTCTTAGTTGGTCGCTCCCAGTCTTTTGCTAGCCCTCATTTTGTACTGAGTATGAGCGCTACTCGTGCATTCAACTCCTAAAAAACCAAGTTTTGCCATTGTGTCCATTATAAATTCCTATGCATGGTATTTGTAAGCCATTCCAAAGTAAATTTTCATGTGCTACCTTTCAAAACTTTCAACTACTTCTCATTTTGTGCCACTGTTTTTAGCTCATGGGGACGTAGTGGTTGGATTTGCTATCTTCCATATTGCTTATTCCAAAAAAAAGAAAAAAGGCACTCCTCCATGGTATGTGAATGTTGGTTGGCACCCGATGGAATCGGTTAGCCATGGTTTGAGAAAGGAAAAAAGGTGGGGAGGAGTGCCAAGCTTTATAAAAAGAGCACAAAGTGCCAATCTCTCTCTCAAAAACTTGCTTCATTTTTGTATGGAAGATAGTAAGAATCCCATTGCTAGTCGTTGACAAAAACAACCACCTCTCAAAACCCAATTTTATCTCTCTGTTTTACAAATGAAAAGCTCTAGCACATGTTTAATCACTGCTTCCCTCCGCTAAGGGCCTTTCTTTTACTTTTATGTTGAGTCACCACCTTCTACCTTTATGCACCATTAAGAGAGCATAGTTGTCATTCTTAGTATAATGTGCATTGTCCCAAAGTTTTCATTGATTGATTCATATTGTTGGTTTCACTTGTTCTCAAATTATTTGTATCTAGTCGCCCTCTTAAACTTGAAGGTGTCCTATGCATTTATGTTTTGCGCTCCATGAAGGACAAGCTGAAAACCATTTGTATGTTTTTCCTTATGATTTGAACACATGTTTGACTTTCATTGTTTCATTTTCATGATCTTTTGTTTGTGTTCATTTTCATGTTATATCATGGTTGCTAAGTTTCTTCTATCAAGATCATATCTTTCATGCCCATATTTTAAGTTCTTTTGATCCCAGCGCACAATGCTTACATAGATGATCAAGATTGTGTAGGTGCATGCCACCTCAAAAATTATTTCTTTTGTTATCACTTACCTACTCGAGGACGAGCAGGAGTTAAGCTTGGGGATGCAGATACGTCTCCAATGTATCCATAATTTTTGATGCTCCATGCTTGTTTTTACACCATTTGCTTAGTGTTTCATTACACTTCGTGGCACTTTTATGCATTTTCCGGAACTAACCTACTAACAAGTCGCCACAGTGCCAGTTCCCTATTTTCTGCTGTTTTTGTGTTTCAAAAAAGGTACACAGGAAATATTCTCAAAATTGGACGAAACCAAAGCCAGTCGCCCAGAATTTTACCGAAGCTTCCAGAGAACCGAAGAGGCTACGGAGTGGGGCCACGAGGGGCCCTCACACCAGGGCAGCGCGGCAGGGGCTGGGCCGCGCCCCCTATGTGTGAGACCGCCTTGGTCTACTTCTGACGATGCCCCTTCGCCTATAAGGACCCCCCCGACAAGATAAACCTAAGGGCTCGATCAGTTTTCCAGAATACATCGTGATCCACCGCCGCCGTTGACCTAAAGATCAGGAGGGTCCAGAAGCTCTTCCCGGCACCCTGCTGGAGAGGGGAATCGCCACCGGAGGTCTTCTTCATCGCCATGCTTGCCTCCGGAGTGATGAGTGAGTAGTCTACCTTGGACTATGGGTCCATAGCAGTAGCTAGATGGTTGTCTTCTCCACCATGTGCTTCATGTTTAGATCTCATGAGCTGTCCTACATGATTGAGATCACCGTTATGTAATTCTACATGTTTGGTTTGTTGGGATCCGATGAATATTGGTGTTATGCTTGAGTTGATGTACTGAAATTTATCTTATGTTATCTCTATGTTGTTTATGATCTTGCATGCTCTCCGTTGTTAGTAGCTGTCTTGGCCGAGTAGTTGCTAGTGACTCCAAGAGGGGGTATTTATGCTCGATAGTGGGTTCATGCCTCTATTTAATCTGGGAGAGTGACAGAAACCTCTAAGGTTGTAGATGTGCTGTTGCTACTAGGAGGAAAACAACATTCATATACTCGAGGGCATATGATTTGTTTACATTACACACTTTACTTAATGCAATTATCTGTTGTTTGCAACTTAACACTCATGGGGTGTTCGGACGATATCCCCGTGAGTGGATTATTAGTCATAGATGCAGTTGGATGGCGGTCTATGTATCTTATTGTAATGCCCAGAGTAAATCTCATAGTGATCCTCTCATCATATGCACGTTGTCTTTATTCTATCAATTGCCCAACTGTAATTTGTTTACCCAGCTTATATTATTTTATCTTATGGAGAGACACCGCTAGTGAACTGTGGACCCCGATCCTATTTCCTTTATATTGCTATCACCTGTTTATTTTACTCGCACTGTTTACTTTACTCGCATATTATTACTATTTTCCACTCGATACGCTCATTCCTTTGTTTATAGCAAACCAGTGAGATTGATAACCTCATCGCAAGTTGAAAGCAAAGTATTTGGTTGTGTTGTGTGCAGGTTCCACGTTGCTACTAGTTGAAGATGCGCTAACTCATTTTGATCGTGAAACGGCGCCCTTGTTGGAGTGTCACTAGACTAGCAAGCATCACCTTCAGTCGTTTGGCTCCTTCCTCTCCTGGCCGACATACTTTGGTTTCTTAACTGAGGGAAAAACCTTGCTGCTATATTCATCATACCTTTCTCTTGGGGTTCCCAACTGGACGGTGAAAAGACAACACCACCGTACCGCATCAATGTGTGCCATCCTGGAGCTAGGGCTGGTTCTGTGTTGTTTTCAGTTGTGGCGCGGTCTCGAGGCCCTGTGTCTTGTTCTTGTGCCTTCTTGACCGGGAGTTAGGCAAGGCGTGTACTTGTTGTGTGCTTTGGATGTGTGCGATGTATGTCGTCCGGCTTCATGTATATGGTTTTTGGGTCCGGTTTCCCTTATAAACCAGATCATGTTTTCTCTCGTAAACTTAATACAATGACGAGTAGCTCTCCTGCTTGTTCTAAAAAATAGATACACATATCAAAGTAGAAGCATTTATCAGAAATCTGGTTTGGCTCCCGAGTCCAAATGAACCCGTTTCTTGGACCAACCAACGTGCGACATCTTTGCTGGCCAGGCATTTATACACCATCATACATCGCTCGTATCATGTTTTATGCAAAGTGGCACCAAACAGGAGGGTCCGCATTCATTACGATGGTCTGGGTGGGGAATTATCAGTCCAGTGATTTGAGCCATATCATGGACTCGGGGAGACTGAGAGCATCTCCACTTGCCCCACAAATGGCGACCGGCACAAGCGAAATTGAGGCCATTTTTGAGGGGGAAAGCACTGATTTCGGTATGGGGGCAACGGTTTCCCAGCCGTGCCCCCCATCCCAAATTTGAAACTAGGCAAAATTTTGCGAATTGAGGTGAAATTTAACTAAATTCATTTAAAACTCGGCGGTTTTTACAAAGGTAGATGAAATTTAACTAAAAACAAAAAAACCTAAACTACTGCATGCCCAGGCACCGGTAGAAGACTTCATAGTCGCTGCCATCGTTATCGTCATCGTCGGATGGCGCTTCGTCCTTCGTTGCCCAGGCGCTGCAGCCCTGGCCATCGTCGCCGCCGCGCCACTGGCTCGGACCGGCATCGTCGTTGTCATCCAGGTTGATGCAAAGGTCGAGGCAAAGCGCCCGCTCCGCGTCGACCTTCTTCGCGTCCTTCCTGGACTAGGCGAGGGCGAAGTCCAAGGTCCCCGGCTGGACCTCGTTGAAGAAGGCGACGGGGAACTCTTTCGGATCGTCTGGAGCCTGGTACTCTAGCTAAAGCGCGACGTCCTCGGTGAGACGTTGCGCTTTCTTTGAATAATGAGGCGCACTGGGCTCCTTCTTGATGCGGGCGAGGGAGCCGATGCCGGGCTCGTTCTTGACGTGGGGAAGGGAGGCCGGCGTCACGCCTGGCTCCTTCTCGATGCATGTGAAGGAGGCCGGTGAGGTGGTCTCCTTCTTCACCCAGACGCTGGACGTGCTGGATGATCCCGGCTCCTTCTTCGGGCGAAGGAGACGGGTGGGCGCCGATTGTGGCGACCCGGACGATGCCGGAGCTCGGCGTCGACGACGACGAGCGCGAGGAGGATGACCCCGGGCCGTCCATCCCGCGTGGCAGCCAATGCCACATCGGCATTATTAGCCGCGGGTAGTTGACCGCGGCGATGTGGTCGAGGACCCAGGCGAGGGTGCGGTCGGTCGAGGACCCAGGCGAGGGTGCGGCCGGGGATGCCCCACCACAGCTTCCTCGCGGCGACGTTCTTGTTTGCCGGCAGAGGGCCGCTGCCCTCGTAGTCGTGGACACCATGGTTGACCCTAGAGCCCGTGTGGCGGCAACACCCCAATCCCTCCATCGCTGGTGTCGAACTCGAGGATGCCCATTGCGGCAGCACCTCAATCCTCTGCCATGGGTGTCAAGCTCGGGGAGGCACGGGTGCCGCCGGCTGCGCTGGGACGGCACGAATTAGGAGGTCACTGGCTGGAACGACGCCAACTCGGTGCCATCGCCATCGACCGACGATGTGGAGCCCTCCGACGCTCGACGGCCGCGGCCGCCGTTTCGGTGCAGACGAGTCCCGTGCCTCCACATCCGCCTCCAACGGAGCCTAGGCCTGGCTCGAGCGCCTCCTCGGGCACTACGGCGACTAGATTCGACACGAATGAGCGGGGAAGCCACCGGAGCGAGATCTAGATCGAGGAAGGATGCACGCCCCCACGCGGAGAAGTCAAGAGCGGTGCGGGACAGCCCACACGCAACGAGGTAGGAACAAGTCTAGACCCACACTCAGCCAGAGATCGCGCGGCAGGTGGCCTCAGTGGAGAGGGTCACCACCAAGCTTACAAATAGGTAAGAAAACAGCTCATGTCAGCACTACGCGCTTAACTATTCTCAAGAGAAGGGCCCACCTCAGTTGTAAAGCAAAGCATCCACAACGTGTAAAATAATGCCTTTATTCCTCTAGCGCGATATAACGGAGCACCCCTCTTGCATTCCACCTGCCGTAGCACACCCGAATGTGCCGCCATGGTGTCTTACCATGGTGCATACGATCCTTTCACCTAGCTTGAAGTTCAACAAGTTGGCTATCTTGTGTTGCTCTCGTCCTCTCCGACCCAAGTTGAAATCACCTCGAAAAGTTAATTTTCAATCCTGGCATATTCTCAAAACCAAGGATAATAAATTTGAGTTTTGCAATGCCCTCATCGCTAGGCTCAATCAGAATCATTATGCCGAGCAAACGATTGTGAAACGCCATGACTTGGGGCATCGTTGTATTCAGTTTATATAGTGAGCCGGATTACATGTCTTGGCTTACAAGTTAGGATCTAAACAGATCAAGCCTAGACTTACGGTACAAGTTATACACTAGAATACGTACAAGAGATTATATGTTAACATCCCCCCTCAGTTCGTGCGTCAGGATGAACGCATAAACTGGAGCGAAACTCAGAGAACAACTGCGACGAAAGTCCTTTTGTCATGATGTCGGCGTACTGGTGAGTGGACGGCACATGAAGAACGCAGACCTGGCCAAGCGAGACCTTCTCCTGAACGAAGTGAATGTCGATCTCTATATGCTTGGTCCGTCGATGTTGGACCGGGTTAGAGGCCATATAAACAGTACTGACATTGTCGCAAAAGACAACTGTGGCAGCGGAGAGGGGATGATGAAGCTCGCCAAGGAGCTGACCAATCCAACAGCACTCGGCAACGGCATGAGCAACTGCCCTGTACTCTGCCTCGGCACTGGAGCGAGAAACTGTAGTTTGACGCTTAGAGGACCAGGAGACAAGATTGTCACCGAGATAGACGCAATAGCCTGACATAGAGCGTCGAGTATCCGGGCAGCCCGCCCAATCAGCGTCAGAATAAGCCGTAAGAGATGTCGTGGGCGAGCAGGAGAGACGCATGCTGAAGTCGAGAGTACCTTTGACATAGCACAGGATGCGCTTCACCAAATTAAGATGAGGTTCCCGAGGAGCATGCATGTAAAGACATGCTTGCTGAACAGCATGAGCAATGTCTGGGCGAGTGAGCGTCAGGTACTGGAGAGCACCAGCATAACTACGGTACTCTGTGGGATCAGCGAGAAGAGAACCTTCTGTGGCAGAAAGTTTGCAGCGCACATCAATGGGAGTGGCACAGGGGTTGCACTCGACCATGCCAGCACGCTGCAGGAGCTCGATGGCGTACTGGCACTGAGAGAGGATCATGCCAAAAGATGACCGAGTGACAGATATCCCGAGAAAGAAGGACAGGGCGCCAAGATTTGTCATGGCGAACTCGGAGTGAAGCCGCTGCGTGAGCTGTTGAAGAAGAAGCTCGGACGAGGCGGTGATGACGATGTCGTCTGCATAGAGAAGTATGTAGGCGAGCTCCTGTCCATGGCGATATATGAAGAGCGAGACATCCGACTTGGAGGCGACGAAGCCAAGCCAGTGGGCAAAGTGGGCGAAACGCTGGTACCAGGCCCGTGGAGCCTGCTTGAGGCCGTAGAGGGACTTGTGCAGACGACACACGTAGTCCGGACACCGGGTGTCAACGAAGACCGGCGGCTGCTGACAGTAGACCTTCTCGTCAAGGTTGCCATGAAGAAAGGCATTCTTGACGTCGAGCTGGTGAATCGGCCACGACCGCGAGAGAGCGATGCTGAGGATGATGCGGATCGTGGCTGGCTTGACGACGGGGCTGAAAGTCTCGTCGAAATCAATCCCCGGCTGTTGAGAGAAGCCGCTGACGACCCATCAAGCCTTGTAGCGAGCAAGGCTGCCGTCGGAGTGGAACTTGTGCTTGTAGATCCATTTCCCTGAAACAACATTGGCATGCGGAGGACGAGGTACAAGTGACCAAGTGCCATTGTTAACAAGAGCATCATACTCGTCTTGCATAGCGTGACGCCAATGAGGGTCTTGAAGCGCCCCCCGGTATGTTTTAGGGATAGGAGAAGGAGTAGAGTGTGTAGCAGAGAGGTTTAGCCGAGTAAGGGGCTGGAAGATGCCGTGTTTAGCACGTGTCTGCATGGTGTGGGTGTTTGTCAGAGACGGTGGACGGTGTACGAGAACCGGCGGCGAGGCAGGGGGTGTAGGCGTCGGTGCGGCAGCTGGGACGAGTGGAGGCCCAGTCGGGCTGGAAGGAGGCGGCCCATGAGCGCGGGAGGGCGAGGAGCGAGGCGTAGGAGAGGCCGGCTCGGGTGCTGGGAAGCCATGCATAGCGGGTGTAGCGGGCGCTGGGGAGCCATGCATAGCGGGTGCTGGTGGCGGGAAACTGGAGCAGGCGAGGTCGAGAAGAAAATCGAGGCTCGCAGGAGAGCTGTCGGCCGTGTCAGTCTAATGTGCAAAAGGAAAGATGGTTTCGTCAAAAATGATGTGACGAGAGACTATGACACGGCGAGTTTGAAGGTCAAGGCATCGGTAGCCTTTGTGTTGAGCTGGGTAGCTGAGAAAGACGCACGCGACGGAGCGAGGAGCGAGTTTGTGTGGCGTGGTGGCGGACTGGTTGGGGTAGCAGAGGCACCCGAAGGTCCGAAGGAGACCGTAGTCAGGATATTTGCGGTGAAGGCGAAAGTGTGGTATGGCGAAGGAGATGGTATGAGATGGTCGTATGTTGACAAGATGTGTTGCCGTGGCAACAGCCTCGGCACAGTAGGATGGTGGCATAGAGGACTGAAATAAGAGCGTGCGAGAAACATCGTTGATGGTTCGAATGGCGCGCTCGGCTTTGCCGTTCTGGGCGGAGGTATACGGACAGGACATACGAAGCCGAATGCCGTGAGTAGTAAGAAAGGAGGTGACGGTGGAGTTTAGAAATTCGGTGCCATTGTCAGCTTGTATCGCCATGACGGGGCGAGAAAACTGTGTACGGGCATAGGCAACAAAAGAGAGGAGGGTGTCGGCTGTCTCGGACTTTGCGCGCAAGGGAAAAGTCCACATAAAATGAGAGAAATCATCAACAATCACAAGGTAATATATGAAACCAGAATTACTCAAAACTGGGGAGGTCCAAAGATCACAATGTATTAATTCAAACGACACGACACTCTTGGAAGTAGACCTAGTGAAGGGCAAGCGCACGTGCTTGCCAAGTTGGCATGCATGACAAACACGAGTGGCTGCTTTATTACATGGTATAAAAGACTTCTTGTAAAGATGTGACATGGAGTCACGACCCGGATGACCTAGACGACGATGCCAAAGGAAAGATGATTTCGTCAAAAATGACGTGACGAGAGAGTATGACACGGCGAGTTTGAAGGTCAAGGCATCGGTAGCCTTTGTGTTGAGCTGGGTAGCCGAGAAAGACGCACGCGACGGAGTGAGGAGCGAGTTTGTGTGGCGTGGTGGCGGAGTTGGCGAGCTGAGTCTCCCGCAGAACAAGAAGGGAGCGAGTCTGCGAGAAGGACGGCAGAGGGTTCTGCATGGTGACGATGGTGGTGATGATGGCGAAGCGCGGGTTCAGTCCGCGGAGGCAGTTGAGGACGAGGGTTTGGTCGGTCACCGGGGTGCCGACGTCACGCAGCCCGTCGGAGAGAGCCTTCAGGCGGTGGCAGTATGCCGTGACGGAGAGATCTCCTTGCACGAAGCCGCGGAACTCCGCCTCGAGGTAGACGGCCCTCGTCATCTGGTTGTCGAGGAAGAGGTTGGTGATGAGCGTCCAGGCCTCCTGCGCCGTTTGTTCCTCCGCCATGATGATGCCAAGGATCTCATCGGAGATGGACCCATAGAGCCAGGAGCGGACGACGTAGTCGTCGCGGATCCACTCGGCGGTGCGGTCGGCGGGCGCCGTGATGGTGGAGATGTGGTGCAGGAGGTCGTACTTGCCGAGGAGAACACAGATCAGCATCCTCCACTTGGTGAAGTTGGAGATCTTGAGGTTGATGGTGACGGGGACGTGCGTGCGCACGCTGGCGACGTTGGTCGCCTGCGAGGAGGAGGCGGGCAGGGTGATGGTGGTGAGAGCGCCGGTCGTCGCAGTCCCGAGAGCACCGGAGGTGGCGTCAAACAGGGCGCCAGAGGTGGCATCGGTCATGGCGGGGGCGGTGGAGTTGGCTAGGGCTGGGAGAGAGGCCATAAGATCGGATCGGTGGGGGCTGGGGTTAGAGATCGGATCGGTGGAGGCTAGGTTTTTTTTTTTCGATCGCTCTGATACCAAGCAAGATTGTGAAACGCCACGACTTGGGGCGTCGTTGTATTCAGTTTATATAGTGAACCGGATTGCATGTCTTGGCTTACAAGTTAGGATCTAAACAGATCAAGCCTATACTTAGGGTAAAAGTAAAAGTTATACACTAGATTACGTACAAGAGATTATACGTTAACATGCCGTCTGCATATTGTAGATGCGTCACTCCCCTGAAATGCGGTTGTGGTACGCAACCATCTGAGCCGTTTGCACCAAAACTCGGTTTTAAACCAAAAGCAGGAAGGAACAACAAGCAACTTCCACACGCACATGTTCTTGATGACTATGAATGAACAAGCAAGGAGGTACAACCGTACAACAATCGCAAGGAAGCAAAGGGGGAATTATTAGTCCGGTCGGGCGCCGGCTGCCTAGTAGTAGTGGCCAGCGCCAGCGGCAGGAGGGTAGTATGCTCCGGTCCCGGGCGCTGCCGCGACGCCATGCTTGTTGTGACGGGCGTGGCCGTGGCCGCCGAGGCACCCGGTGGCGCCGTGCTTGTGGATGCGGTGCTCGATGGCCTCCTCGCGGTGGAGCGCCTTGTCCTGGTGGAGCTCCATCTTGGCGGCGGCGACCTTGGCCTTGCCGCGCTCGTGCGCCAGCTCCCGCTCCGCGTGCGACCTCGCCGTCGCCGCCTCCGCCTTGGCGCGCGTGATCTTGGTCTTGGCCTTCACCGCGCTCACGCCGTCCTTCACCTTCTCCTTGGCAGCCTGCATCTTCTTCGCTGATCTATGCTCCTCTCCTGTTCTTGCTTTCCTGTCTATCTGATTCTTCTCACTCACTCTGTCACTGGCAAAGATGATTGACCGGTCTGCTTGGTTCCGTTTAGATGCGCTAGGCTCGACGGAGAGCAGTTTATACGGGTGGACAGACTGCAGGTGAACAAGTCGGTGAGTGACGCGTGGTGGACAGGTGTGGCGCATGCATGCTGCAATAGACGGAATGGCCGGTGCTGGAGATGGAGAAGACGGCCAGGTGGGCTGACGGACGGATGCTTCCAGAAAAGGGAATAAGTACACGTACGTCAACGAATCAATGTACGCCGCCATTGTTCATGGCTGTAATCAAGTGCGATTGCTCAACTCCGGCGGCGCACGAGCGGCTTTGATGGGAACTCCTGTGAAACTTTACGGATTTGCTCCGAGCGGTGACGGTGGCGGTAAAAATTCACTCCGAGCGATGCGATGAAAACGAAAAACGTATCCATAGTCTTCAAATTAGTCTTCAGTTCCCGATGTAATTCGAGTTCTTTTTTCCTACAATTTCGTGCGTTAAGGTAAGTGCCATATGCCTGAAATCATTGCCATGTCATATAGACCGGGACAAAAGAACCATTTTTTGTTGGAATTACATGGGAATAGAATCCTACTCCATACATGAAAAAATCTGCAATACCCTTGGTTGTGTATATATTGGCATTGAGAATTGTCGGATTCTTTCCTCAATATTTTATGTTACGAAGTGGGGAATGAGCAACTATCATTCATAGAGGCCAAAGGTCAATACATATACAAGTGTGAGTAATATGCAAAGAGCCTCTTATACTATGGGGAAATAACAACATTGAGTTTGGAGAAAAAGAAACTATGTTGCGCTCGAGTCTGGGCCTTCGTGAAAAAATTTGTTAACTGCAACTCGGAAAGCACATACTGAAGAGCGAGAATCTGATCCTGCACAGCAGTGCGCACAAAGGAGCCATCAACACCTATGTGTTTGGTGAGCCCATGCTTCACCGGATCTCGCGCAATGCTGATAGCACCTGTACTGTCGGACAATAGGGAAGTTGGTGTAGTGACAGACACACCAAAATCCTCCAATAACCATTGTAACCAAGTCACCTCGGCCGTCAAACTGGCTATAGCTCTCAACTCAGCCTCTGCACTCGAGCGGAAAATGGTGGTATGTTTCTTTGTCTTCCATGCAATGAGAGAACTACCAAAAAACATACAGTAGGAGGAAAGTGAGCGGCGATCTGAGGGATCACTAGCCCATGTAGCATCATAGTAGGCCTAGAACTGCAAGGAGCTGGAACGAGGGAAAAAGAGACGACGAGAGATCGTGCCTCGAAGATAGCGAAGAACACGAAGGAAATGACTATAGTGAACCAAGCTGGGAGCAGAAACAAACTGACTCAGAATATAAACCGGATAGGATATATCTAGTCGAGTGACAACAAGATAGACAAGGCTCCCAATAAGATGGCGATAGCGCGTCGGATCAGAAAGAGGGTCACCATCAGAAGCACGAAGCTAGACATTGAGCTCCATAGGATTCTCAATAGTGCGCTCATCACCAACAGCGGCACGAGCAAGGAGATCCTGAATATACTTTTCCTGGAAGATATAAAAGCCATCAGAAGTGGAGGAAACCTCAATCCCAAGAAAGTAGCAAAGAGGACCAAGATCAGTCATAAGGAACTACTCGCGAAGACGGGCCTTAATAAAGGCAATATACTCAGAATCATCGCCAGTGATGATCATATCATCAACATAGAGGAGGAGAAGGGTCCGTCCTCGAGGAGAAGTGTGAACAAACAACACGGGATCATGAGCGCTGGGGGGAAACCGGCAGCGGTCACGACAGAGGCGAAGAGCTCAAACCAGGCGTGAGGGGCCTGT
Source organism: Dactylis glomerata (assembly GCA_007115705.1). NCBI lineage: Eukaryota > Viridiplantae > Streptophyta > Magnoliopsida > Poales > Poaceae > Dactylis > Dactylis glomerata. The sequence continues at coordinate 1,451,983 of QXEO01000199.1, read as the reverse complement.
TTCAGGCCATAAAGAGAGCGCCGAAGGTGACAAACCATGCCATCAGGGACAGAGTACCCTGGAGGAGGCTGCATGTAAACCTCCTCACGCAACTCACCATTGAGAAATACGTTTTGAACATCAAGCTGAGACACAGACCAGTGGCGAACAAAGGCCACGGCAAGAAGAGTGAGCACGGTGGTCATATGAGCCACAGGTGCAAAAGTGCCATCATAATCACAACCCTGCTCCTGCTGGAAGCCACGAGCCACAAGACGCTCTTTGTAGTGTCAAGAGATCCATCGGAGCGAGTCTTAATCTTGTAGATACTCCACTTTCCCCACCGCCATCCTCCTCACCACCGACTCCTTTTTTTACTCAACGCTCACCACCAGACACTCAGCGGAATCTTTCTGACCAGAAGCTACGAGCTAGAGGCGCGGGGGGGGGGGGGGGCAGCCTGGGCAAGGGCGGCAGGCAGGCGGCCAGGGAACACCGAGAAACACCCTGGGCCACCGGATCTGGCGGCCGGTGGCCAGAGACAGGCGGCCGACGGCGACCACGGGTGGGGCGGATCGGTGCAGGCGATCACGGGCGAGGCGATGGCGGCCACGGGCGGGGCGGATCGGTGCAGGCGACCACGGGCGAGGCGATGGCGGCCCAAATCGGGGCAAGGCGATCACGGACGGGGCAGTGGCAGCCCAGATCGGGGCACGATCGGGCTCGACCGGAGCAAGATTGGGATGAGGTCGGGCTCAACGGTGGCCAGATCCCGAGCTCAAGATCGATCCCTACGAAGAAGATGACGGTTGGAATCTTGCACAGGGAAAGGTGGAAACTGCCAGAATGATCATCGGCGGCCGGAATCTAGCATGGAGTTGCTACGCGCGGAGCTAACCTAGAGCGTTGATGCCATGTCACGAAGTGGGAAATGAGCAACTATCATTCATAAGGGGCCAAAGGCCAATACATGTACATGCAAAGAGCCCCTTATACTACAAGAAAATAAAAAAGACTATACATGTCTAACATTTTATACTAGGGTCACTATACTATTATTTTCGTGAAAACACAAAGCTTGCGTGTCAATACATTGGTGGAAAAGGTGGGTTTACAACTACACAAACCTAAGAGGCCGAAATAGCTGTCGCTCAAGAGTCAAGACACGCGAGCCCCAGAAGAGGGAGAAACCAATCCGCAAAGAAGGGCTGAGTTGAGCCACTCGGGCTTTGGAGAACAGATTCCAGAGGCCACACCATTGTTAGAAATCTAGAATACAAATATACTGTTATTCCCATCAGTTCGGACTTTTGAGATAACTGGCTAGTGCATCAATTTAATATGGTATCAGAGCCAGAGGTACTGAGTTCAAATCTTGACCTGACAGAGTGGGCGAAGTGCGAGGAGGAGCTGCTTCCATTGTTGTGCTTTCTAAAATAACATACCTATACAAGGGTTCAAGTTTCGATCGATATTTGGGGAGTGGATCATCCCTCTTGAAAATATAGATTTGAAGTTGTCCATAATTTACTGAGTATTCGGTATAACTCACGCATTCGTGTACAAACAAGTGCAGACAAAGTAACACGAATATCTCCGGTAGTCAGTCCATTTCCATCAGCCGGCCGGTGGGAGCGAGATGTATGGGATATGTCCGGTGTTTCTTCCATCAATCATCCGGATTTACACCGTATATCAACAGATTATGGTTTCGAGGGTCATCCATTACGAAAAGACTTTCCTCTAAGTGGATATGTGGAAGTACGCTATGATGATCCAGAGAAACGTGTGGTTTCTGAACCCTAAGATGACCTAAGAATTTCGCTATTTCAATTTTGCTAGTCCTTGGAAAGACGAGGCGGGCGCAGGAAGAGGGTGACGGAGTGGGCGCAGTGCGAGGAAGAACTGCTTATCCTCGGGTTACACCGCTGGTGGAACAAGCTCTACCCCCGCTCTGCCTGCCTCTGAACCTTCCATCAAACCCAGTAATATATCACAGGGGTACTAAATATTGGACTATACGGCGAGACCGATTTTCATATACTTCACATGTACATCATCAAATCTTAAATGAGAATCAGAATGCACACCGATCCAGACTTGCCACAACAAACCAAGGTTACAACTTCAAACAGCGGATGATTCCCCGGACCACGGTAAGATGAGGCTACAAGGACACTGTTTACTTCAAACATGCCAGGACGAATAGGACGCTCTTATTTATCGCACAGGCGCCTCCTGATTCTCCAGGCAAGGGCAGGCCAACTTGCCTCCTATGTATACAGCATCTCCCACTCTACAGTTTCCCTTACATCATCACCTTGAATGACCTCAAGGGTGGCCGACATGGAGGTCAACCATCTTTGCTTGCTGACTGGTACGCAGCATCCATGATACCATGGATGGTAGATAGGCTCAGACCAGGGAACCTGTGAGGAGCGTCGGGGCGGATCTCAATCTTGACAAAGGGCCATTTCATTATGGATGCCGCGCTGCACTCTTCATGCCCGTCTCCGACCGCGCAGAAGCGGACATTAGGACCACCGTAGCGTTCCTTGATCCATTTGAAACACTGCAGCTTCCCCGCTTCCCACGAGCTGTAAACTGCACAGTGTAAGCACTTGGTCAGTAGCTAGCAGATGGACTGATGCAATTGTTGCAATTAGCATATTTCTGATAACCGCTTAGAGCTTGCCATCTGCAACAGGGTGAAGTGAACAACAATATAGGTGTACCATTATCAGAGGAGACCACATCGTCCAGGCGATACAGCAGACATTTGGCAATACTTGGAACCAGGGACCCTGAAGTAACTATGCAATGGATGCTTAATGGTTTGCCAGCAGGCTCAGCTGTCGATTTTCCCAGCGCTTCTTCCAGCAACTTATGAGCTGCATAACAGGAGAACAGTATTGAGTATTCAAGCATACAAAACCAATGGTAGACGTTGAGGCGAAGGCGTTAAACTTAATCCTTCTATTCCTCTATGGCATGCTCTATTGGTTTTTGCACGTAGATTCGAGTATACATAGTTGTCAACAGTTCATCAACTTTGCGAAACTGGATCAATAGTAAGCCTAGATTGAGCATGTGATTCAGTGTTTATAGTAAACCAACCATTTTTAGTGCAAAAAAATGGATAAGGATAACAAGACTACTGTCAGAGGATAAAATCACTTCAACTTATTACTCCCACATCCTAAAGCAAGGATAAACCGAAAAACAAAATTCTAGCTTTCATCAATGACATATTATATATCATAAAAAGTATACTCTTGGTTGTAAACACATTTAGCTTTTATAATAGATCTAGTTCGCCAGGAGACTGAAAGCATCCCCTTTTTTCCACTAACTGAAAGTATAAATTTAGCAGAAAATTTGCATTTGATAATAATATTATCGTGTATTGCATAATTTTCTTTACATAATGTTATTAGGCTCCAGCAAATTTTTGGATGAGAACACTTTAACTCCAGTGGATGGTCACCATCTTTTCTCACAAACCAAAAATCAGAAGAATCTTGTTTCAATATGGATATTTCTCAGCAGTAAGAAACATTTCCATGTGCAGAAGAGTAAACTAGTATGAATCACAATACCTGAAGAAAGCCAACCATCAGTATATTTGTCTGTCGAACTATACAAATCACTCCAGACTTTGATCATGCGGTGGTCTAGAATTTTTTCCAAACCCTGAAAACGCCAGAGCAGCTTAGTCCAATGTACAAATAGTAGCTTAATGATAAGACTAACAGATATATTACAATGTACAAATTAAATGACTGCAGGAATCATAACTCCAAATAGTAGCAATTAAACGAAAGCTCAAGAGCTTTTCTATAAGAAAAAATTAAGCCTGCCGTTGGGGAGGGTATGGACACACACACGTGATCTGCCCATACCCAAACCCACTAAGCCTCCCACCCATTCTCACCCTCCCCGTTTCACCCATACCCATCTGTAATCTGATTTACCCATACCCATTGGGTATCAGCAGAGCACCGCCACGGATTGAGCTCAACCTTGCCGTCGTTCCGGTTAGTCCCTCGCCAATTCCTTTCACCCAAAGCCTCCTCCATGTCCTCTGGTTCTTTTCCACTCACCAATTTCGCGAATGATAGCTCGACGGTGAGTCCCTTTTCAGCCTACCACCGGCCACCTCTGCCCTCTGTCGCCACCAAGCTTCCGTGCGACTCCGGCGACCGTGGCCAGTCCAGAGTGATTCGCGGCGCCGCCCTGTGCCTCCTGGTTCTTGCGCGACGCATCCAACGTCCTCTTCGTCGACGGCCACTCATCCATGTCGTTGCATGATTGGATAACATGGGTAAAAAAATCCTAACCCTTACCCTACCCAATACGTATGGGTATGGACGTGGGGAACGGGTATGAATACCCAACGGCAGGAACAACTCTGATGCTCTGAAAACACCCAGTACAAAACTTTCGAGACCCCATATTTACTTACTTTCTTAATCAAGTATTTGACTGAGATGTTTTGTACAGAAGAGCTTCCAATGAAACAGCAACTGCTGGTGAGTTACTGCGGAAGGGGTATCTACCTACTGCACTTCAGCTTCCTAATACTAATTTACAGAACGAAGATACTTTCTCGACATTTTCCCATCATCTTGATACAAGACTTACCCACTCTCATGTGGCCAAAAATGGAAAAAATGTTTTCATCATATGGTAACTATTTAATTTGGTCAGTGCTTGATTGCAAAGCTTGCGCGAAAATATTAAACTGTGACTAGACCATGGTATTTAAAAGCAGTAAGGCGTTCTAAAGCGCTGGGGGGCGCTCTACCATTTAAGCGGGCACCTAAAGCTGGCAAAAACGTAAAGGGATGGGGGCGACTAGACATAAACTTGCATGGTCTGGTTATTCTGATGGAGTCTAGTCATATGGTTAGAACTCACAATACTAATTATCTTAGTTAACTGCATGGAATACCCCGCATTTTAAAAGCTCACATGAAAAAGATCCTAACATCTCTGTACAAAACTGGCTTTGATGTGTTACAAGTTAGGATATGCATGCAGAAAAGGTTATACACAGGAAAGTTTGCACACGGAAGTGGCTAACATACTACCACTTGCTAGACATTGTAGAAAATTAAGGCCAAGAACAAAACAGAACACATATTAGCTCTAAGAATTAAAGACCAAACACCACAAAAGAAGTTATTGTTACAGAAAACAGACTACTGCTATGTGAATTCTCTCATCAGGTTATATGGGCTGCCACTCATTCTCATGACACAAAATGATTGATAATAGTTTTCAAAAGTAATCTGGACACTCGGCATCACCAATAGGTTGAGCTCTTAAATGCAACAGAACTGCTTAATTTCGTCTAATAAAAGTTTGAGGAGAGAGTAAGATAAAGTAATTATCTTGACACCTTTGCATATTTTTCTCCAATAGCACGATGCCTATAGGCAAGCTTCCTTTTATTCACATCATCATAAGGAGAACTAAAGCAGTCGGCCTCAAAATCATATTTTGTCAAGTCTCTCCCATCATCATACTCACGTAATGCATTGAGATAGGGTTCATTGTAGTTCTCAATCTGCATACATGAGAGAACAATGATCAGTACAGTAGATAGAAATGACATACAAAAATGGACCCACATTGTTCAAGTGTTCAGCTAGATGTTTTATCCATAATACCAAAAGAAGATGTTCAATACAGTTTTGATATTTCTGGTAGCATCATCATTCCTAACAAGATACAAAGCATTGCAACATGGAGACGGAAATGTCAATTGTGTTCACAAATATATTGACCTAGTAAACTGCAAGCGGACAAGATTTGAGGTGTCGACTGACCTCCTCATAGAAGAAGTGCTCATCGCAGAGTTCAAGAATGATGTTCTCCCAACGCTTCCCTAATTCAGTACCTTTTTCATGGTCCTTGAGGCCTTCCAAATGCCCAGCAAACGACCCATCCAAAAGTGACTTGAGCAGAATAAGCGTTTCATCCATGTCCCATACGTACACGTTGATAGGCTGGTCTGTCGCGGCATCACCAGCCGACGTTTGGCTACTTGCCAAAGAGGAGACAGCCTCGTCCATTCGGCACCTGTCAGCATACATGGTCATGTCACGCTACTAGAAATGCAGAATCACATGGATGAGCTAAAAATCAAGTCAGCACGCTATCGAAGTGTGCCGCTAGTTACAAAATTCCGTTAGTATGTTATCAGATACACGCTGTCGCTGGAACACGCCACGAAAGACAATGTCCAATCGCAAAGCCCGATATGTTTAGTTTACATATATTCCAACATAAGGCCGAATTAACTCAAGAAGAAGAAAAAAATTCCTCTTGCACAACCCCTGCTCCATGTTGGCCCCTTGTCCCCTCTACTGGTCTAATCTTCATGTACCAGACGATGCTCCCCAAAATTCTGAGAAATACACTGGCAATTGATCACTACTTCCACCACGTAGCAGCACTGATCCGGCAGCGAACTGTAAGGACACGATTTATTTCGACTAGATCGATCAAAGCTAACGGAAACAGCAGGGCAGGACTCCCGGAATAACCCCGAGCAGCACAGGATAGGGCTCGTGATCGAAGATATGGATCAATCCAGGCCCAGATTCGGATCTCCACCACAATCCAGTAAAGTAAAACCGGTGAGGACAAAACGGAGCTCTACCTGGCGTAAGATTCGGCGGCGGAGGCCTGGCTGGCGTGCACGGCTGAGGCGTCCGTCTGGTCGGCGTCCGCCGGACTCAGAGATCCCTCCGCCTCGGCGGCGTGAGGGCGGTGGAGGTGCGGCGGCGTGCGCCGGAGATGCGATGCGATGCCGGAGGCGCCTGGAGCTCGTGAGCTGTTAGACAGACTGCTCTCCTCGAGACAGGGACGGAGATATGAAGAACAAGTGACGTGGCTTGATCTGGCCCGTTGAAGAAGTTAACGGTGGTGACTGAGAAAAGTCCACTTAGCAAAGCTGTTTTTTCTTTAGGATCTGGCAAGAGCATGCTTTTCCCATTATCAGAATGTGATTTATACACGGTGCTTTGAATACTAGTGACCTTTCTGTTCTATAATTGATCACTATAGTCTAGATTTATCGGCTAGAGAGAGGGGTGGACATACTTACATGATTTGTCGTCCTTCCTAGCCATTGTGGAGACGAATTTATCCCTTTAGTGGTAGTTATCCTTTTTACCCGTTTCCATATGCTTCCATAAATAAACCCATTCTTCATTCGAAGAAGCAATATGCGACCAACCTGCATGTACATTGCACTACATCGATGGTCCATTTTTCGAGTCTATGGTGACATTTGTAGGATCTTTTGGTCCTTCCATTGGTTCTAACATAGTACATGATTAATATTTTCCAAAAGTGGACGGAAGGCGAATCAACGACATAAAAGTTGATCGAGATGCAGGGAGAAGGAGAGTAGGAGACATATGGTACATCAAAGAGAGCTTTTCCCATTCTGTATGAGGAAAAGGAAGATGATTTTTCATTCGATTAGAAATGGGTAGAAAACTTGCATAAATCCTAGGAAAAAAGAGCCATGGCACTGGAACAACTCACTAGTAGAAAACCGGCCTAATATTTCAGGGCATTAGTCCCGGTTTCTGTTTGAACCGGGACTGATGCCCTGGGCCCCACCGCTTTTTCGGCCGCTGGAACGCACATCTCATTAGTCCCTGTTCGTTTTGAACCTATAGTCCCGGTTCGTATTACGAACCGGGACTAAAGGCTCTGGGTCGCAATCCGACCGTTACCAGGCTCATTAGTCCCGGCTGGTAACACCAACCGGGACTAAAGATTAAGCGTTTAGTCCCGGTTGGTATTACAAACCGGGACTAATGACTTCCCTGTATAAAGCAGCTCCTTCTTCCTCCCCGAGCCAGCCACTCTCCCTCTCCACTCTCAAGTGTTCTTCATGCAACTCGAGTTCATCCTCTTTGACCACCATTTTTTGTCATAAATTGATGTCCCCACTTCAATCTAAGTGGACTAAAAGGTGAGGAATTTTGTGCTTTTGTCTTTCATTGGTAATTTAGCTCATTTAATGCTCTAGAAGTAGAGAGATTTGTGATTTTTTTATGGGAGCAATTATTAGATGTTTATTTGATTATGTGTACAAATAGGTGAAGATAGAGGTAAAAATAGAAATGCTATATAGATTTTATTTAGGTTAGATTTTATTTAGGTTAGATTTTATTAGAAATAGAAATGCTATTAGAAATAGAAATGTTAGAATTAAAAATAAAAATAGAAGTAGACATAGCTAACATAGAAATAGAAATAGAGATAGAGATAGAAAAATAGAAATAGCGATAGAAATAGAGATAGATGACGTAGGGCGGAGCTTTCGAAGATGCCGTAGGGCGTGAGCACCAACAACATCTTCGAGAAGCTCCGCCACGGGAGATTTTCCAACCCTTTACGCAACACTGTTAGAGGAGATGGAGTCTTTCACGGGCTTGCAGGGAAATTTTTCCGAGGCGGAGCTTCCGAAGATGCCGTAGGGTATGAGCACCAACGACATCTTCGAGAAGCTCCGCCACGGGAGATTTCCCAACCCTTTACGCAACACTGTTAGAGGAGATGGAGTCTTTCACGGGCTTGCATCTTCGAGAAGCTCCGCTCCGTCACGCGCTACATGCTTTATCTCATCGAGCTGTGCATCAACCCATGCATACTTATCCTGCCAAGAGCTTTAGTCTCGGTTGCACCCACCAGCCGGGACTAAAGGTTACCCACATGTCTTTATCCCACCGACAGTTTTGTTAGATGACACAAAAACCACCTTTAGTCCCGGTTGTACCAACCAGCCGGGACTAAAGTTTTGTTAACTTATTCTTACTTATCAAACTAAAATTAGAGAAAGAAATAGAAATTATATATTTGATTTGCGTTTGATATGTACTTATATAATGCAGATGAGCCGAGCATGGATGTACGCCGATCGACGCTCTGGAGATTTCATTAAAGACGTGCATTCTTTTCTCAAGGTGGCTGAGGCAACTAAGCGGAATGGTTTTATGTGTTGTCCATGCGGTGGTTGTCGAAATGAGAAGGATTACCCCTCCACAAAGACCCTTCACATCCACCTGTTCCGGTTCGGTTTCATGTCCGGCTATAATTGTTGGACCAAGCATGGGGAGAGAGGGGTTATGATGGAAGACAACGATGAAGAAGAGAATGATGACAACTATCCTGAGTTCCCTGAAACCACCGATACCGCAATGGAAGATAATGAAGAAGAAGAATGACAAGGGTATAGTTAATAGAGCCCGTTAGTTAAGTACCCCTGAGGCCCGTTTGGCTAGGCCCAATTGTAATGATAGTCGAATACGAGTTATTACCGTATGTCGATATTTGTAATATGTATCGGACCCTACCCGATCCCCGAGACCTGGCCACCTATATATAGGGGTCAGGAGGGGACGGTGTAGGGCAGATTGAAAGCAAGCCAAGTTGAACACCCAAGTTTACTTTCGATACACACCTATTCCGACTAACTTTACCTTCGAGTTCATCCGACGCCCTATCTCCCCGATCCTAAGTCCTTCATCTAGGACATTTGTCGAGTTAACCCTCGTCAATTGGCGCCGACCGTGGGGACTCTGGGCGTTGGAATCATGAATTCGACAGCTTTTTCGCTTTTAGCCAACAGCAGATCAGAACTCGACGAAAGTCAAGAGACGGAGTTGACAATTGGAAGTTTCAGCATCCTCATCGGGCCATCGGGTTCATCCCGCCTCGCGGACTCGACGAAACCAGATCCATCGGCAAGAAAGCCCAAAACAGAGGAAACATTGGAGTCATCAGAAGGCTCTTCCAATGAGGTGAACTCGCAGGTCAGCTTAGAAAAAGCATCAATCGCAGAAGGCGACGAAATTGAGGAAAATCTCGACTCAGAAGAAAAAGCGTGTCAGACACACAACAACGCAAAGGACCTCGCCGGAGGAAGCAGCGGCGTCTCCAAAGTACATCAGTTATGCGTCATTATCACTGAAGCAGAAGATGGAAACAACAGCGAAGGAAGCAAAAAGGTCGACAGGCAAGTCGACAAAGTGAAAGATCACAACAAAAAGGAAAAAGAGAAAGTCCATGTCTCGGCTGGTGAATGGAGAATAATTACGTCAGCCATTAATCATGGTACAGAAGTACCCGAGGGATCGAGAAGAGAAGTTCTAATGGGATATCAGTATGCACTATACCAACACAAGAAGAAACTAAGGGAGGAAAGAGATATGATGTTCCAAGACAATAACAGTACATCAAGGGAAGAATACTGGGAAGACTATAGCGAAGATTCAGAATATAGCAGAGGAAGGCGTAGAGATCCAAAACACAACAGGGGGGTGACAGCATGCGGCAGAGAAGAAGGGTACTCGAGGAGCCCCACCCCGCAGCTAGAAGAGGAGGAAGATGACCTGATACAAAAAATGCCAGAGGCAGCATTGGCAGCAGCACAAGCGTATTTGCTAGCTACAAGACCAGAACATGGAGACCCGCGAGAAGGTATGCACCGAGCCGCGATACGAAGCCTTGGAATAGTAGAAGGTAAAATCAGGGAGCAAGCCCCAGAGGTGAAGTCGACAAGCTACAAGGGAAGCGGCAAGGAGAAGTTCAGGTACAAGTACTCAAACGATGACTATAGTGAATCATCAGAAGAGAAAAAGCGACAGAGAAAGAAGGAGGATGCAAGAAGTATAATAGCACAAGCTCGAGTAGATAAATCGCGGCATGCTTGGAGAGAAGAAAATTATGAAGACGATGATAAAGATATGGGTGCGTTATGCTTTACCCGCAGGGTTCGCAAAACGCGAGTACCCAAAGGATTTAAACTACCTCACGATCAGAACAAGTACGACGGGTCGCAGGAACCAACCTTATGGCTATCAGATTATCTACAGGCAGTGCAGATATTGGGAGGAACAAAGGCGACTGCAATGCAAAGTTTGCAGCTGCACCTCACCGGCGCCGCCCGGTCCTGGTTGAACACCCTACCCGACGAATCCATTGGAAGCTGGGGGGAACTCGAAAGTCAATTCGCAAGAAATTTTCGTTCCACCTACAGGCGCCCAGCATCACTGGAAGAAGTTAAAGCATGTGTGCAGAAGAAAGGCGAAACGCTACGATCTTATATACAACGCTGGAGTATAATCAAAAACTCAGCAGAAGACGTCTCCGATGAACGAGCAATAGACGCCTTTTCGGAAGGACTTCGTTGCTCAGATCTTGTGGAAGAAATAGGAAGAACAAGACCTACAACAGTAACTGAGCTAATGGAACAAGCCAATAAATTCGCTGATGGAGAGGACGCGTATAACAATAAAAGAGGACGTTCGCCAGAAGTCGACAGAATAAGTCGACAGAGGAGACGATACCGCAGCGGGGGTAACCAAGGAAGGCGAAATCAGGTAGCCGCAGGTTATATACTAGAAGAAGAGGAAGGGTACGAAAGTAGGAGGTTTCAGGCAAAAGGAACAGAAAAATCAAGATACTCTGGTCCTTCGGCTGAGGATATGCTATACGGACCTTGTCGAATCCACTACGCGTACCTCGACGGGAAAAGGGTCTCAAATCACCAGATGAAGGATTGCAGAACATTCCTAAGGTTGCAAGGTGCCATGGGCTCGAGCCAAGAAGGAAGGCAAGGAGAAAAACGTAGAAGTCAAGGATATCAAACTCAAAGATTATCAAAGCACCTAGAGTCAACAGTATACATATCAGCCATGATTCAACCGGTGCCCAAGTCGAAAAAAGAGCGAAAGAGCATATCCAGGCAAGTGAACCTAGCAATATCATCACCACCAGCTACCACAGAGTATCTACGATGGTCAGAGCAACCAGTCAAGTTCAGTAGAGCAGACCACCCACGGAAAGTTCCTAGGCCGGGCCACTCGCCTATGGTTCTAAAAGCGCAAATAGGAGGGTACGACATCGGAAGAGTGTTCATGGATGCAGGGAGCGGCATAAACTTAATATATGCTAGAACACTGAAGGCTATGTGCATCTCACCAACGAGTCTGAAGCCAACAGATTGCTCTTTCCACGGGATAGTACCAGGAGCAGCAAACTACCCTTTGGGAAGAATAGAACTCGATGTCTGCTTTGGTAGCAGCAAAAACTATAGAAGAGAGAAACTGGAGTTCAAAGTTATGGATTGGCCGTCACAATATCATGCAATCCTGGGGCGCCCAGCATTTGCAAAATTCATGGCAGTACCGCACTACGCGTATCTCACGTTAAAAATTCCAGGGCCCAAAGGAACAATCACAGTACAAGGGAGCTTTGAAGTAGCCAACACATGCGACAGAGAATTCAACAAGATGGCGCAAACCTTCGGCATGACAGCAGAATACGAGAGGTTAAAAGGAGAAACAGATCATAATGTGCTACCCGACGTTGGATGATCCCTGCCAGATAAGGCTTTCGACACAACGCAGGATTCAAAGAAAATTCAGGTCCACCCTACGGATCCAAACAAGACGACATCAATTGCGGTGAACTTGGATCCCGCATAGGAAGGCGCGCTCGTCGAGTTCCTCCGTGAGCGCTGGGAAATCTTCGCCTGGTGTCCATCGGACATGCCAGGGGTTCCCAGGGAACTTGTCGAGCACGCACTAAATGTAGATCCCAAGGCGAAACCAGTCAAGCAACCACTGCGACGATTCGATGAACCAAAGAGGAAGGCAATAGCGTCAGAATTGCACAGATTAGAAAATGCTGGATTTATCAGAGAAATCAAAACTTCGAGTTGGGTGTCGAACCCAGTAATAGTACCCAAGAAGAACACAGACGTACAAAGAGTATGTGTCGACTACACATCTCTCAGTAAGCATTGTCCAAAGGATCCCTTCCCTTTACCCCGCATCGATCAAATAATCGATTCAACAGCGGGCTGCGCAAGGCTTTCCTTTTTGGATGCATATTCTAGCTATAACCAGATCAAGCTGAAGAGAGAGGACGAGGAAAAAACGGCCTTCATCACACCGTATGGGGTGTTTTGCTACCAAGTGATGCCATTCGGCCTAAAAAATGCAGGAGCAACTTATCAAAGGATGATGCAAAGTTGCCTCGGGAGCCAAATAGGGCGCAACATACAAGTCTACATTGATGATGTAGTCATCACCACAAGAGAGGAGAAATCTTTAATTAGCGACTTGGCAGAAACCTTCGACAACCTGAACAAGTTCAAGCTTAAGTTGAACCCGACAAAGTGTTCCTTCGGAGTTTCAGCAGGGCAACTTTTGGGGTTCTTGGTATCAGCACGAGGAATAGAGGCAAATCCAGAGAAGATTCAAGCAATTCTAACAATGGGGAAACCCACGAAACTCCACGACGTACAGAAATTAGCAGGATGCGTCGCGGCATTAAGTCGTTTCGTTGCTCGACTAGGGGAGAAGGCACTTCCTTTTTATGCACTCATGAAAAAGTCAGACGACAAATTTGAGTGGACAGAAGAAGCAGACGCAGCGTTTGCGCAATTGAAAAAAGTGCTTTCCACGCCGCCAGTGCTGGTCGCACCTAAAGAAAAAGAGCCACTGCTGCTGTACATCGCCGCAACCCATCAGGTGGTAAGTACAGTTCTAGTAGTCAAAAGAAGTGAAGAAGGCAAAGCTCATGGCGTCCAAAGACCGGTATATTTCATCAGTGAAGTGCTATCTCCAACCAAACAGAGGTACCCGCATTATCAGAAGTTGGCATACAGTGTCTTCACAACTGCACGTAAGTTACGACAGTATTTTACTGTGCACCCAATTATAGTGGTCAATGAAGCACCACTATCGAACATATTGAACAACCCTTTAGCAACGGGCCGTGTCTCTTTGTGGGGAATCGAGTTATCTCCTATGGACATCACGTACGAAAAAAGGAAGGCGATCAAGTCGCAAATCTTGCCAGATTTTACAGCAGAGTGGCTCGAGTTGCAAAGCACGGGACCACCAGATTTATCGAGTACTTGGACAATGTACTTCGACGGTTCTAAGCGAGTCCAAGGCGCAGGCGCAGGAGTAGTATTGATATTGCCTCATGGCGACAAATTAAAATATATCCCAAGGATGAGCTTCCCACAGGCTTCTAATAATGAAGCGGAGTACGAGGCTTTGTTGCACGGAATGAAGATGGCTAAAGCTTGTGGAGCAACTCGCCTAAAAATATTTGGAGATTCTAACCTTGTTGTTCAGCAAGTCATGAACAGGTGTGACGCAATCAACGACAACATGATGGCCTACCAAAATTTGTACCATTATCTAGAAGGAACGTTCGATGGATGCGAAGTCTCGCACATCAGCAGGAACAGCAATGAAGAAGCCGACACTTTAGCAAATATCGGATCACAATGCTTAGCTGTGCCGTCTGGGGTATTTTGGGAAGAAATAGCGGAAAGATCAATAAAAAGTGCTAAAAGTTCGACCACCACGGCAGGCTCGGGGGCTACGACAGAACCAGAGGAGATCATGATGATAGAAGAAACATGGATGCAGCCATATCTTGCGTACATGATAAATAAAAAGCTCCCAGAAGATGCAGTGGAGGCTAAGAGGATAACTCGAAGAGCGAAAGCGTTTGTCGTGTTGGAAGGAAAACTATACAAGAGAAGTATTACCGGCGTTTTACAGCGTTGTGTCATACCCCAGGAAGGGCAAGCAATATTGAAAGACATACACGGCGGAGTATGTGGCCATCACGCCAGCAGCAGAGCAATAGCGGCAAAAGCTTTTCGAGCAGGATTCTATTGGCTAACAACCATCGAGGACGCAAAAGATATAGTTCAAAAGTGTGAAGTATGTCAAAGGTTTGCATCCAGACCACATGCACCAGCAGCGGAGCTACAAACAATACCATTATCCTGGCCCTTCGCACAATGGGGGCTTGACATGGTGGGAAAGTTGCACAAATCTTGGCCAGGAGGGCATGTCTATATGCTAGTGGCAGTCGATAAATTCACCAAATGGGTGGAAGCGGCCCCAGTAACAACTCAAGATTCTACAGCAGCAATCAGCTTCATCAAGTCGATAGTTTTTCGCTTTGGTGTACCACACAGCATCATCACAGACAATGGGACAAATTTTACTTCAAAAGAATTCAAAAGTTACTGCGAAGGATTGGGGATCAAGCTTAAATTTGCATCTGTGGCGCACCCAAAGACAAACGGGCAAGTCGAAAAAGCCAATGGCCTGATAAGTAGTGGAATAAAAAAGAGGCTTTTAGCACCTCTCGAGAAAGCCAAGAGCGCTTGGGTAGAAGAATTGCCCTCCGTTCTTTGGAGCCTAAGAACTACGCCCAATGCAGCAACTCAAGAAACTCCTTTCTTCCTGGTCCATGGCGCAGAAGCCGTGCTTCCAGTCGAAGTTACACACGAGGCTCCAAGAGTGACAGCATATGACGAGGCGACATCGACAGAAGCATTGCAAGACGACGTCGATGCGCTAGATGAAGCAAGAGACAAAGCATTAGAAAGGGCTACGCAATATCAACAAAGCTTACGAAACTACCATAGTAGTCGAGTTCGTCCACGATCCTTCGTGGTAGGAGACCTTGTTTTGCGACTCAGGCAAGATAGCCATGGGAAATTGGAGTCCCCTTGGGTGGGACCTTACATCGTCACGGAAGTAATACCAGGAGGAGCATATCGACTACAAGACAAGAAGACTGGGAAGGACGAAAGCAACCCGTGGAATGCAGAACAGCTACAACGTTTTTACGCGTAGACTAAATATACAGGTATCAATATATTCGAGTTAGCCTTCTGAACCCAGAACATGAGGCCACGGGTCGGGTTCTTTGGGTTGAACTCGACAAAATTGTACGATTCTTGTGTTACTTCTCCGCTCGGGGGCTTCAACCCCTGGGTCGTACAAAAAAAAATTATTACGACAAGATGGAGGCTTTTTCCTTATTATAAGGTTGTTTAGACAACCCGATGAATATTGATAGAATTTGGTTCATAAGAAGAACCCGATATTATTCCTACCTTTTTTGGTTCGCAAAGAACCCAATATATGGAAAACATACCTCAGAACATAACTTGTTCTCATGGTACTAGCAAAAGACATCGAGTACTTGAACAATATTCATTACAGATAAGCATGGTAGCAAGGACATGATAAAAAGAAATTACATAAAAAAACAGCAAGTCCTAATGGAAGTGGACTTCAAGCTTCGTACTCCTTCTGGCAAAGAGTGCCATCGAAGATCTTCACGTCGAACTTCGACGTCCCGATATGGAAGTCGAAGGCCATGAAGAAACCTTGACGGATGTCATGGTCCTCCGCGAAATGCGACCAGCCACCCCTGAAGTACTGCTCGCCATCGCCATCGTACCATACCTCCACCTCGTATGGGATGCCACCGCCAGACTGTTCACGGAGAACAGCTTCTCGCAGTTCGCGGCCATCCATAAACTTCGTAAAATTCAGCGGTAGTCGCTGAATCTCACGGCACTGCGCCATGGCAATGCAGAGGAAGGAGAAGATTTGAGGAGGAGCAGCGGGAGCGGCAGGCGCAGCAGGAGGAGGAGCAGCAGGGCCTGGAGTGGCGCTGGTCACCTTGGGCTTGTTCTTGCTACCAGGTGGGCGGCCGGGACGACGCTTGGCCGGAACGTCAGAAGAAGTTCCTGCGGCGGCCGGCGTGGTCTTCTTGTTCTTACTTCCACGAGGGCGACCCCGACCTCGTGGGGCTACCGGGGAGCCAAGGGTCAGACGAGAACCTTGAGCATCAGCCATGAGAACAACAGAAAAACCTCGCAAAAACCCTAGATGGAGGAAGAAGATGATGCGGCGGAGGAGGAGTCTGATTAGGGTTTCTTACCTTAATCAGCAGGCGCTTTATTTATAAGCACATACTATTGGCCTTCGGGCTACAGCAAAGCCCGTGAACATAATTTACAACAGGAGTTAAATTCTGCGCACAGCAGACGATAATATCAAAGAAGAAGGGAAAAAAAGGGGAGAGATTATGCGATATCAAAACCTCGACTTGGACTCGGGGGCTCATCAAATAATAAGGGGTAAACAGAAGAAAGAAGAGCTGAACTTTGAGCCTATGCTTGACTACAAGTCGCCAAACATAGTCTCGGGGGCTACTCCCATCGGGAGCGCTGAGCGCGCACCCGATAAAGATGAGAAGATCAATATTGAAGATGCAGAAGGATAAGCATACAAAACTTTGACTACGTAGTCAACAAATTGAAGATTAGAGATTACTCCCATCGGGAGCGAGTTTTATGGTTGCAGAAACCCGAATATTTTCAGTCGAAATTTGACTGCGACATAAGATTCTCGAGTTGCGTTATCGCAACGAAACTCGAATGCCGTGATTTATCACGAAGGTAAGACCCCGGAATCCGTCCTGGGTGGCCTGGTATACGCACATGGATGCGCTCTGCTGGTATGTATCCGTGTCTACGATGCGAAGAAAATCCTGGTGGACGCACTGGGTACCTTGAGAACCACTGGGATTCATTCTTTGTAAGTCCTAAATGCGGCAAAAGAATGGATTTGACCGGTATCCCGAATTCAAGTCCAAGGGGATTGAATTTGAAGTAGGTGACAAGTATCTGTTCCGGCAGTTAACTGACCTCTTGATCCGTCAGAGTTGTCAGGCTTGCTCATCAAAACCCCTTGCGAAAGAATATCGTAAAAGTAAATCAAAAAAGACTAAAGTCGAAGATTTGAAGATATGAAGAAGTCGTAGAATTGATCAAGTCGAAGATTTGAAGATTAGAGATTCAACCTGAATCTACAATTCTGGTAGAATCTCAGGGGCTACTGACAAGGGTATAGTTAATAGAGCCCGTTAGTTAAGTACCCCTGAGGCCCGTTTGGCTAGGCCCAATTGTAATGATAGTCGAATACGAGTTATTACCGTATGTCGATATTTGTAATATGTATCGGACCCTACCCGATCCCCGAGACCTGGCCACCTATATTCCGACTAACTTTACCTTCGAGTTCATCCGACGCCCTATCTCCCCGATCCTAAGTCCTTCATCTAGGACATTTGTCGAGTTAACCCTCGTCAAAGAAGGTGAAGAACGGGCATCAGATATGCCCGGTGATGATCTTGGTCAGGTCATTGTTGATGCACAGATCGACTGTGAAAGTGAAAAGGAGAGGGAGAAGTTGGAACGCATGTTAGATGATCACAAAAAGGATTTGTACCCAAATTGCGAAGATGGCCAGAAAAAGCTAGGAAGCACGCTGGAATTGCTGCAATGGAAAGCAGAGAGTGGTTTATCTGACAAGGGATTTGAAAAGTTGCTGAAAATTATGAAGAAGATGCTTCCAAAGGATAACGAATTGCCCGCCAGTACGTATGAAGCAAAGAAGATTGTCTGCCCTCTAGGATTGGAGGTGCAGAAGATACATGCATGCATTAATGACTGTATTCTCTACCGCGGTGAGTATGAGAATTTGAATGCATGCCCGGTGTGCAGTGCATTTCGGTATAAGATCAGGCGAGATGACCCTGGTGATGTTGAGGGCGAGCACCCCAGGAAGAGGGTTCCTGCCAAGGTGATGTGGTATGCACCTATAATACCACGGTTGAAACGTTTATTCAGAAACAAAGAGTATGCCAAGTTGTTGAGGTGGCACAAAGAAGACCGTAAGAGTGAAGAGATGTTGAGACACCCCGCTGATGGGTCGCAGTGGAGAAAAATCGACAGAGATTTCCCGGAGTTTACGGAAGATGCACGCAACCTGAGGTTTGGTCTAAGTACAGATGGCATGAATCCTTTTGGGGAGCAGAGCTGCAGTCATAGCACCTGGCCCGTGACTCTATGTATCTATAACCTTCCTCCTTGGTTGTGCATGAAGCGAAAGTTTATTATGATGCCAGTGCTTATCCAAGGCCCGAAGCAACCCGGCAATGACATTGATGTGTATCTAAGGCCATTAGTTGATGAACTTTTACAGCTGTGGCAGACTGAAGGTGTTCGTGTGTGGGATGAGTACAAACAAGAGGAATTTGATCTACGAGCGTTGCTGTTCGTGACCATCAATGATTGGCCTGCTCTTAGTAACCTTTCAGGACAGACAAACAAGGAATACAATGCATGCACGCACTGTTTAGGTGAGATCGATAGTATATATTTGGATAAAAGTAAGAAGGTGGTGTATCTCGGGCATCGTCGATTTCTTTCGCCCAAACATCAATTGAAGAAAAAAGGCAAGCATTTCAAGGGCGAGGCAGAAGTCCGGGGCAAGCCTAAACGCCATACTGGTGATGATATATTTGATATGATCAAAGATTTAGAAGTAATCTTTGGAAAGGGTCCTGGCAGTCTGTCTGTTCCGAATGACGCTAGCGGACATGCACCCATGTGGAAGAAGAAATCTATATTTTGGGAGCTTGAGTATTGGAAATTCCTAGAGGTCCGCTCTGCAATCGACGTGATGCACGTGACAAAGAATGTTTGCGTGAACCTACTAGGATTCTTGGGCTTGTATGGGAAGACAAAAGATACACCAGAAGCACGTGAGGACCAGCACCGTATGAAAAGAAGAGACGGCATGCATCCGGAGGATTCTAAGGGTCCTGCGAGCTACGCTCTTACCAAAGAAGAGAAGGAAATCTTTTTTGAATGCCTGAGCAGTATCAAGGTCCCATCTGGATTCTCGTCAAATATAAATGGAATAATAAATATGGCCGAGAAAAAATTCCAAAACCTAAAGTCTCATGACTGCCACGTGCTTATGACGCAATTGCTTCCGGTTGCACTGAGGGGGATTCTACCGGAAAATGTTCGAGTACCGATTGTGAAGCTATGTGCATTCCTCAATGCAATTTCGCAGAAGGTAATCAATGCAGAAGATCTACAACGGTTACAGAATGATGTGGCCCAATGTCTTGTCAGCTTCGAGTTGGTGTTTCCACCGTCCTTCTTCAATATTATGACGCATCTCTTAGTTCACTTAGTCGAAGAGATTACCATTCTTGGTCCAGTATTTCTGCACAATATGTTCCCTTTTGAGAGGTTCATGGGAGTCTTAAAGAAATATGTGCATAACCGTGCTAGGCCAGAAGGAAGCATCTCCAAGGGCTATCTAACAGAGGAGGTCATTGAGTTTTGTGTTGACTTTGTTCCTGACCTGAACCCGATTGGTCTTCCTCAATCGCGGCATGAGGGGAGACTGAGTGGAAAAGGCACGCTAGGAATGAAATCAGCATACTGTATGGACGGACATTCTTTAAGTGAAGCACACTACACAGTTTTACGAAATTCCACGTTGGTGGAGCCGTATATGGAGCGACACAAGAATATTGTACGCTCGGAAAACCCTGGGCAGTCAAACTCCTGGATTACAAAGTTGCACATGGCGACTTTTGATGGTTGGTTGCAAACACTTCTCATAAATGACGCCACTGTTGGATATGAGCTGTCCATGTTGGCCAAGAAACCATCTTCAACTATATTGACTTTCCAGGGTTACGAGATAAATGGGAATACATTTTACACGGTCGCCCAAGATAAAAAGAGCACCAATCAAAACAGTGGTGTCCGCTTTGATGCATTACACGACAATGGGACAAAGGACACATATTATGGTTACATAGAGGAGATATGGGAACTTGACTATGGACCGTCTTTTAAGGTCCCTTTGTTTCGGTGCAAATGGGTCAAGCTGACAGGAGGCGGGGTAGTTGTAGACCAAAAGTATGGTATGACAACAGTGGATCTCAACAATCATGCGTACATGGACGAACCATTCGTCCTAGCCAACGATGTCGCTCAGGTTTTCTATGTGAAGGACATGTCTACAAAACCGAGAAAGAGAAAAGATAAGAAAACGAATACATCACACGATGAGCCAAAGCGACACATTGTTCTCTCATGGAAAAGAATCATCGTGGGAGTGGAGGACAAGACAGATATGTCAGAAGATTATAACAAGTTTGATGAAATTCCGCCCTTCAGAGTGAATACTGACCCAACCCTCCTCTTAAACAAAGAAGAAACTCCATGGTTACGGTGCAGAAGGAAACCCCAACACTAGATGGGGATGTTGGTGATGTGTAATAATGTATTAAACCTTTTATGTAAATGTATGATTCTGGGTTAGTTATTCAAATTCGAACACCTTTTATCTACTAAGTTTTGTCAGATTCAGAAGTATGCAAAATGGCAAAATAGTTAATTATTTGAATAGTTAGAATAATTAATTTTGAAAATATAAAATAGTTTTGAATTAGTTATTCAATTTCAAACACTTTTCATATTCAAAGTTTTATCAAATTCTAAAATATGCAAAAAGAATTTTAATCAATATTGTTTTAATTGAAAATGGCAAAATAGTTAATTGTTTGAATAGTTAGAATAATTGATTTTGAAAATAGAAAATATTTTTGAATTAGTTATTCAATTTCAAACACTTTTCATATTCAAAGTATTATCAAATTCTAAAATATGCAAAAAGAATTTTAATCAATATTGTTTTAATTGAAAATGGCAAAATAGTTAATTGTTTGAATAGTTAGAATAATTGATTTTGAAAATAGATTTTTTTTGAATTAGTTATTCAATTTCAAACACTTTTCATATTCAAAGTATTATCAAATTCTAAAATATGCAAAAAGAATTTTAATCAATATTGTTTTAATTGAAAATGGCAAAATAGTTAATTGTTTAAATAGTTAGAATAATTGATTTTGAAAATAGAAAATATTTTTGAATTAGTTATTGAATTTCAATCACTTTTCATATTCAGAGTTTTATCAAATTCTAAAATATATAGAAGTTATTCAAATTGAATTTCAAAATTCATATTCAAATGAAATCTGGAAAAACAGACAGCATTGACGCGCATTTATTACACCTTTAGTCCCGGTTGGTAATACCAACCGGGACTAAAGGTCTGTGGCTCGGGCGCGAACTGGTAACCGCCGGCCAAAATTCTTTAGTTCCGGTTGAAGCCACCAACCGGGACTAAAGACCCTTTAGTCCCGGTTGGTGGCTTCAACCGGGACTAAAGACCCCCATTTAGTCCCGGTTGAAGCCACGGACCGGGACTAAACGGGGAGGGGGGGTATATAAGCCCCCGCCGCCCCTTCTTCTTCCCCGGCCAACACTTAGCAGTTTCGGAACGCGCGAGGAGATCGAGACCACCGATCATTGCGGCCGCTCGATTCTGTCGCGCTGGCGCCGCCATCCGCCCCCGGCCGTGCTACGCGCGCCTCGCCGCCGCGCCGCCGCGCCCGCCCCCGGCCGCCTGCCTGCCCCTGGCCACCCGTGTGCCCCCGGCCGCCGCCCGTACTGCGAGCCGCCGCCCGCGCGCCCCCGGCCGTGCCCGTGCGCGCCGCCGCCGCGCCGCCTTGCCGCCGCCCGAGACCGCCCCCGCGCGCGCGCAGGTAAGCACCACCGCCGGCGCCGGCCCCTGCAAAAAATTAGATTTTTTTTTTAGAAAAATAGTTAGATTTTATGTTAGAAAAATAAGTTAGAGAAATGTAGTTAGAAAAATAAGTTAGAGAAATGTAGTTAGAAAAATGTAGTTAGTAAAATAT
Organism: Dactylis glomerata; assembly: GCA_007115705.1. Classification (NCBI taxonomy): domain Eukaryota; kingdom Viridiplantae; phylum Streptophyta; class Magnoliopsida; order Poales; family Poaceae; genus Dactylis; species Dactylis glomerata. Next base: position 1,429,501 of record QXEO01000199.1, on the reverse strand, counting down.
AGTTAGTAAAAATGTAGTTAGTAAAATGTAGTTAGTAAAATATAGTTTGTAAAATGCTATTACTATTATTAAGTTAGTAAAATGCTATTACTATTATTAAGTTAGTAAAATGCTATTACTATTATTAAGTTAGTAAAATGCTATTACTATTATTATGTTAGTAAAATGCTATTACTATTATTAAGTTAGTAAAATGCTATTACTATTATTAAGTTAGTAAAATGCTATTACTATTATTATGTTAGATTTTATGCTATTACTATTATTAAGTTAGTAAAATGCTATTACTATTATTAAGTTAGTAAAATGCTATTACTATTATTATTATGTTAGATTTTATGCTATTACTATTATTAAGTTAGTAAAATGCTATTACTATTATTAAGTTAGTAAAATGCTATTACTATTATTAAGTTAGTAAAATGCTATTACTATTAGTAATAGAAATGCTATTACTATTAGTAATAGTAATAGTAATAGAAATGCTATTACTATTAGTAATAGAAATGTTATTACTATTAGTAATAGTAATAGTAATAGAAATGCTATTAGTATTAGTAATAGTAATAGTAATAGAAATGCTATTACTATTAGTAATAGAAATGCTATTACTATTAGTAATAGTAATAGTAATAGAAATGCTATTACTATTAGTAATAGAAATGCTAGTTAGTAAAATGCTATTTAGGTTAGATATATGGAGTTAGAAAGTGAATAGATAGAAATGTTAGAAATATTGTTAGTAACATTGTTAGCAATAATAGAAATAAAAATATGGAGTAATGTTGTTGATCTATGTTATGGATTTCAGTTATGGATTTCGGCGCCGGAAGAGAAGGTGAAGAAGAGATATTGAATATTATAGGAGAGGGTAGCACCCGTGCACAAGGAGAGGGTACCACCCGTGCAGAAGGAGACGGCTCAGAATTTTTGAACGAGTCGGGTGACGGAATGGAGGAGGAGCAGCCGCATGAATCGAAAAATGATGATTGCGAGGACGGCTCACAAGGGACTGTACGTGACTTAATAAAACGGTCCGACGAGGTATATATATATATATGAAGACTAGCTCTATTCATGAATCAGTAGATGACGATGCATTATGTGGTATATATATTAACGAGTGTTTTCTTATTTTAGACCTCTGAATCTTCAAGAAAGAAGCGAGGCCCGGCCAAACGGCTGACATCGAATCAGCATTACACGATTGGACGTCTCTCAAATGAAGGCGAACCGTTGGAACCCAAGAGTGTCGCAAATGCGTTCACACATCAATGTGGATGTCTTGTCAGGGACATGGTGCCGATAAGCATTCAACATTGGTATAAGCCCAAGGCGGCAAAGGGAGAGCCAGCACAGCCAGAGCCAGAAGAGGGTGCAGCAGTCAATTATGTCACCAAGGTCTTGAAAGACAGACTTTGGGATTCCCTCATTCCACATTTCAATCTGCCGGTCACCGAGTCCCTGGAAGAAGCAGAGAAACAGAAGGAGAAAGTCAGGGAGTGGGCTCTCAAGAAGATGGCTGCACAGTTCAATAACCACAAGAAGAGGTTATGGAACGCCTATGTCAACGCCGATCGACAAGCTCCAGAATTTACTGGCCCCAATGAGTTCCTGCGGGATCACTGGGACGCATTTGTGGAGTACAAGGAGTCAGAGCTGGGTAAGCTAAGGAGTCAGAAAAATCAGGCAAATGCCACGAAAAAGAAATATCATCATAAGTTGGGTCCAGGTGGCTACAAAAGGGCCGAGCCTAAGTGGGATATGCAAGAGGCCGCCCTACGAGAAAAAGGCATCGAACCAGAAACAGAACAATGGCCCAGAAGGTCAAGAAATTGGGCACTTGCCCATGGAGCTGTCTATGATGAGAGAACAGGGAAATTAGTTGAAGAGAAGAAACAAATTGCTGAACCCCTGGGAGAACTTGTCAAGACAATCGCCGAGGTTCAAGAGGGGACGTTCAAGCCGGACAGAGAGAATGACGAGCTGACAAAGGCCCTCGGGAACAAAGAACACATAGGACGAACACGGGGTCTGGGTTCTGCTATTCCGTGGAGGTCTGGGTTCTCCGAAGAGAGCGAGACTTATAGAAGCCGAGAGAGAGCGAAGAAGCGGAAGGCGCAGGAGGAGGCCTCACGGATAGAGAGCATAGAAAGGCAACAGGCTAAGCTGAGAGAGTTGTATTTACTGCAGCAGAAGGCACTGGAGGAATTAAAGTTGCAAGGGGCAACTCAGCATCAGCAACACCTAGAACATGCATCAGGCGACCGATCTCAGCGGAGAAGCAGCGTGGCTTCCACGGAGGTACCGATGGTTCACTACCCCGTGGATGATATCACCAAGAAGATAGACTGTGAGCTGCATGTTCCCATGAAGAACATATCGATGAAGGTGGCGGTTGGCTATGTGTTGCCATCTGGACCTGGACAAACCTGGCATGGTCGTGAGATTCGAGCTGGCTATGCTAAGGTCGGGGTGGATGCAATTGAAAGGGGGTATGAGTCCCTCAATCTTGACGTCGCTGGACCTGAAGAGGAGGAAAAACTGGGAGAAGTATTGGGTGGTATAATTCTTTGGGATAAGAAACACATCGTGTTTCCAGGCTCGTCGCCAAGGCGGCCACCCTCTCCTCCGAGTCCTCGCAATTCACCACCTCCCAACGACGACAGGGACGACTACCACCATACCCCGAGTCCACATCGATCTCCACCTCAATGTCAGCCGCCTCCGCCGCCTTAGCCCACTCGTAAGTCCCAGAGTTATGGGAAGTCCGCTGCTATGTCCACTAACAATATCTCTCCGAAGAAACGGGCTAAGAAAGCTAAGGCGGTGCCGCCTCCTCCTCTCGAGAAGACTGCTGAAGAAATTGAGGCGGAGGACAGAGCCAAAGTGAAAAGGAAGCTCGCAGCCCTACGCCCGACCCCTACACCGAAGCAGGTATATACTCTGGAACAGAAGGAGTGGGCCTTTGATATGCTTACCCAACCTTCGCAATATGAATTGCGTAAGCCAGATGACTACAAGCGTTGTTTGGATAAGCAGGTAGATGCAAAAAAAGAAGCTAATAAGACAAGCGCAACTGCAAGAGGGAAAAGAGACGTTGCCCAGCTTGGAGCACAGACCAAAAAATCGATCTCCCCGCTAAAGGTCTTTGCTAGTGATGCTGGTGGGAGTGTTGCTCAACCCAATCCCGCCGACTTTGCTAAAGAAGCTGGTTTGACTATTTCTCAATTGCTACATGAAGATATCACCCCAAAGGCGCCTATAGCACGGCAATATGAAAAGGGGAAGAGTCTGGTCCCACCTGAGATTGAAATGAATCTACCAACACAAATGCGAAAATTGCATAAGTGGTACCTGCAAGCCGCAAATGGCACGCAAGATTTTCTCCTTATGAAAATCACAAAGGACCATTTCTTAGGTGAAGACTTGGTGCATATTGAGTTTGATGAATTCTTTCAGCTATTCAATCAAGACACGCTCGACAAATCTCTCGTCAGTGCCTATGTTCTGTAAGTGATTCATTATTTCTATAAGTCTCTAGCTCAACTCGTTCTTTGCATGTAATTTTCCTCACTACGCTGTTTATTATGCAGAATGAAGAGTATGGAATGTAAGAAAAGGAATGACCTCCAACTTGGATTCATTGATCCAAATCGAGTTAACGGAGCGATGATACAGAGGAAACGCAAGGAGACGGAGGATATCTTGCTAGAGTTCCTACTTACGCAGGAATACCGAGCTAGAATACTGTTTCCGTACAACATCAGGTGAGTGTTACTATCTTATACACAGTTACTTATCCTTACTCGATGTTATAAGTGTAATTGATGAGTTTATTAACTTATATAATTAAACTTGCACGCAGTTACCATTGGATTTTGCTAAAGATTGAACCTGACTATGGAAAGGTTCAAATCTTTGACTCGATGAATAAACCACTTAATGAATACCAAAGCATCATTGATGTGATGGATAGGTAATTTCAATCATTACGGCATTATATCGGTCTCTTTCGTTCATCTATAACTCATCTATTCATTTTGTTTGCTCGGCAGTGTTTGAAAACGGTTTATACGCACAGTTAAAGGTGAATGGAAAAATGAGCTGATTTACCGTTAGATCGAGGTAAGTCGTACGAGCTAGGTCCACACATCCCTTTAATTCTAGTTTCAAATACCATTAAGTATATCAATCTTGATATGTCACTGACTAAAATCTATTCTCGTAAAGTGTGCGAGGCAGCCTTCGGGGACTAATCTATGTGCATACTACACTTGCGAGAACCTTCGTGCGCAGGTCACTGAAGGAATTGATTTTCAAACAGTAAGTAAACAATATACTGACAAATTCATTTTTTGGCATCAATTTTGTTATGATGATTCATATTCATATTGTTCTTCTTCTTCGTAGTTCGAAGCAAAGCGGAATCGGCTCTCACCGACTGAACGCATAGTAGGAATTCAAGAGGAAATAGCCGGATTTCTGCTTGAACATGTCATTAACCCAAAGGGTGAATTTCATGTCAGTTTCGATTAGACAATGTTTATAATTAAACACAAGTCGTGATCTTATGTGTGTGAACAAGTTGTATATATACTTGTATGCATGTATATGCTCGGTGAACCAAATATATTATATATATGTATCGGTTTATATATTATGTTGTAATGCTGTATGAATAAGTATATAAGAAAACTTGTTTGAAATGAATCAAACAATTGAATGTAGCAAAATACAAATATACCCTAAACCCTAAACCCCTAAATAACAATTGAAATCCAGAAAAATAAAGAAGCAGCAGAGGCTGCCACGTGTGGACACTTTAGTCCCGGTTCGTAACACAGCACCCAGCCCCTGCCACGTGGTCTCTCTTTAGTCCCGGTTCGTATAGCAACCGGGACTAAAGATTGGGCTCCAGTCCCGGTTGGTTAGTCCCGGTTGCGCAACCGGGACTGAAGGCCTAAACGAACCGGGACTGAAGCCCTGTTTTCCACTAGTGACTAGTGGACAAGGAAAATCTAAGTCCCACGGGTCCTATGAGTAGTTGTAAGCATGTAGGCAAAATTCTTGAATTGGTAGGGCCACATCCTATTACTGCATGACGACATTGTGGAAAACCACATGTTATTGCTCCTTCAAGATTCGATCATGTTAGTACGATGGTTTTTGACCATATTATTCTAGGCTTGGAAATATGACGATGGCTTCATCCCAATATTGATTGAATGCCACTCCATGGGATCTCGTTCTTGTCTATGACCACTCGCCACAAGATTAAAGTTGTAATTCGAGTGGCATGAGCTGGATTTATCTTCAAGTGAATATGGTGTGCTTTCAGACTAGGTCGTAGGGCCATCAGCATAACACAAATGTATCCATGGTGAGGATCTTCATAGACGCCACAAGCTAAGCGATGAAGACATAAATCGGCTCCATGTATGTCCTCCATATCTTGTTCGGACAAAAAGGTGCAGCAAAGCCACGAGAAGGTGAATCAAAGTTGACCTGAACCTAAGATTTTTCATGATTTCACTAGAGATAGCAGAAGTCGAACCTTGTGCTAAATGAATAAATGGTTAAAACGTTCCGTTTCATAAGAATCTTTACTGCAATCCTTTGAGGCATTTCTTTTCTACATTTTTAATCGATTTGTCATATATAACTATTCTTCCAAGAGAAAACCAGCGTTCGATACATGGATGGTTTTGTGCCTAATAGCTTCTAGTATAGTTGAAGCTTTTGATACCACAAAGCTAGCTACTAGACGAAGGAGTCAATTCTCATGATGTACTCGGAGCTTATAGAAAGAAACTCTACATTTCAGACAGTCCATTATTGTGGCTACGATGGAACTAGATCAATGCCTCATTTGGTCAAGAGAAGTTCTGACTGGAAAGAAACTCAACATTTCCGACAGTCCATTATTGTGGCTATGATGGAACTAGATCAATGCCTCATTGGGTCAAGAGAAGTTCTGACTGAAGTTCGATATGAATGTTTGGGGACTTATAGTGAGATTTATACCCACTCTCTAGTAGTGGGAAATAGAAAGAATTGTTCTATATAGATTTGAACCACTCTTGGTCCTATTCTTTTTTATAGAGAAACTGAGGAAGGAGTACAAGGATTTAGTCAGGCATATTCATTCACTATCTAAACAAGGAGGTTAGATTCGGCAATACCCCTTCCCTAATTATGGGGGCATTTAGATCTCCCTAGTATCATCATTTTTAACTCGCGAATTCAAATTAAGATTAAGGAAATGAAGTTAATTATAAAATTAACCACTAGCATCCATTGCCCGACAGAAGACTCCAATAGAAGTATTCAACTTTACAGACAATTCTTACGCTGCTGACATGTCACTTGCCCAGCTTGATCAGGTGGTGACCGTTACCATGCTAAGTCACATCACTCACGTGTGACTGCACACCTCACTCGCACTTTTTCTCTTTGCACAAACCCATTTTCTTACTTCTCTTTTCTTCCAGAAAATACATACAACACACATGACTTTGCCGTTGATATTGAGGCATTAGTGGCAATCATAACCAATTAAACAGCTGTGTGAGAGAAAAGGGAAGAGAGAACAGACAAGCGGAGAGGAACCCTTCACCCCCGCGTCGCCCTCCTCTGGCGACACGGGGGGAACCCTAGCCGCCGCCGCTTCTAGGCGCCTCCACCAGCCCTCTACCGCATCGCCGCGGGAGTTCCGGGCGGGCGTGTGGTGCTGCTGCGGGCGGTGCGCTGTGCTGTGCCTATGGGGCGCAGCGGCGCCGTGCAGTCGGAGGCGTCGGCGTCGCTCGGCTCGCGCCGGGGCAGCCCCCCGGGGGCGGAGGTGTTGGGTGCTGCGGTTGGGGCCCGGTGGGGGGCGCAGGCGCAGGCGGGTGGCGCGGTGGCTGCCTGGCCTCCGGCATGGCCGCGGGTTTCTTCCCTGCCAGATCTCGCTCTGGCAGGTCCTCTTCCTTGGGAGGGCGTGGTGGCTGCTTCGGGGCAGTGCGGCATGCTGAAGGTGATGGGTGGCTCGGATGGGGTTTGTGCTCTGGTCTTCCGGTCCGCTCTGGACCCGGCGGTGCTCAGCAGCGGCAAGATGGCGGTCTGGAGCTGCCTCGGTTGTGGTTGGCGCGACTGCGGCCTGGAACCATGGTGGTCCTAGGCCTCGGGCGGTGCTCCTCTGTTCCCTGGCGGCATGGTGCTCGGCAGTTTACAGCGGCTCACTGCGTCCGGCGGTCGTGCTATGCTTGGCCGTGGGTGGTCTTGATGAGGTGCGGCGGTTGGTGCTTCTTCGTCTTCCTTGGCAGGAGCTGCGGGTGGTTGTTGCGGAGCAGGTTGTTCTTCGTGGCGGTGAAGTTGTGCACGGCGGCTGGTCCGATGTGCTGGACGGAGGTCTTCGGGAGCTGATCCGGGTGAAAACCTGTTCTTGGCTGTTGGCTGAGCCGGCGATGGTGGTGCTTTGGGCTCCATCCCCTTCTTGAAGGCGTCGCCGAGGTGAAGCTCCCTACCTTCCTTCCGCCTACTCCGGGGGAAACCCTTGATCTGTTGATCGGATGATGGCGGCGCTCCTGCGTCGTTTCCCTCTTGGGGGCATCATCCTTGGAGTTGTGCATCGGCCGGAGGGACCAGTGGTTGGATTCGGTGGCGGGCTGGCGTGGCAACGGCGACGATGATCAGCGATGGTGTGTTTGCGGCAGGATCTTGTTAGTCGGCTTCTCTTCCGGCGTGTTCGACTCGTCCTCCTCCTTGACTTCCCCTCATCTGAAGTCGGAGCTGCAGCCTCGGGGGCATGTGGCAACGATGACAGGCGATGGGCGGTCTCGGCGTGAAGACTTTCGTCGGCCCTGGTCCTGCGCATCTTCTCCCCAGAGCTCGTCTTCAGAATCGGAGCTGCATCTTCTTCGTCGGCTAGGCGTGTGCGCGGCCCTGGGGCCGGCGTGGAGGTCGGAGCGGCGGCTCCGGACTTTTTCCTCGCTTCGTTGGTGTCGACTTTGGTCGCTTGGGTGACAAGGTCGTCGGCCTCGCAGGGACGCGGTCTTGGGACCGGTGTGTGTGTTGCTGAGGTTTGGTTTTCAGAGCGGCGGCTCTGTGAGAGGTTGTTGTTGAGCGTCGTCTCTTGCTGCTTGGGCGCTTGGGTCGTCGGCTTGTGTGGGACGCGGCCTCGGGGCCGGTGTGTGGCGTTGTGTTGTACGGTTTTCGGCCAGTTTCCCTTATTAACTGTCCATTCTCTTCTTCTTAATGAATTGGCAGAGCTTCTGCCCCTTCAAAAAAAAATAACCAATTAAAAAACTTTATTCCTTATTTATCTCTTTCTTTGAGAATTATTTCTATTGCAAGTTGCAACTGAAAATTAACTTATAGGGAGCTCCATGTTGGTAATGGTGAAGCATCTCTGTTGGTAATTAGTTCATTTTTCCATCCATGGGTTCTCACCTGTTGAGGAAAACGTATACTTTGCATAAAATGTCTAATTAATCGAATGATAATTTCATTTTAATAACTACCAACTTATGTGCCAAATTGACCCATGCCCCGATGTAAAACTATTGTTGTGTCTAAAACCAAAGCTCTATAGATATTTATGTGCTGACAGCAATGTCCTCTTTTGTAAATCTATAATTTGGCCAGTTTTGGATCCTAGAAAGCTCATCAACGACGAGAATGCCTTTTGATTATTTGTTTATTTTTGTTTTCACACAAGAATCTAGAGGGTCCATGTGCACACTTATGGGTCACTATTTGAGTTTGATTCAAGCTAATCAGTTGCATAAATTCAGGAACAGTAAGTTCAAAATATTATTTAGAAATAGCCACCCTACCCAAGCTCCCATCTTGAAGGTCCGAACTTCTTGGGGTCAGGGTACACCTGAGGGTCCATGTGCACACTTTTGTGAACATTCAAGCACTTCGGTATACTTTCCAAAAAAAGCACTTCGGTATAAGATAGCATGTCGATCGAGTTGTCGCCGACGGTGTTCGCAAGAATTTCAAAACCAAAACCACAATATCCATATGAATTTGTGAACCACACACACAGTGCAATATCCAAGCAGACTAAAAAGGGATATTGGATGCATGTGCCTGAAGCCAGCTAGGTAGAGTGTACTACTTCTTGTCAAGTGTATCAAGTTTATCACATCTATCTATTAGATGAGTCAGGTAAATCTAAACTTTATGGATTTGGAAAGGTAACGGTGGGAGAACTAAACTACAAAAACATGTGCATCAGAAATTCAGAATAAGACATCACTCAAAGAAAAATGTTAGCATTTAGCAGCAGGGTTTAGCCAGTCAGAGATGATAAATCAAGATAGGGTGAAACGTATTAGATGATGTTGATAATCCCAACACATCAGTACTGAACTGGTGTATCATCATGCTTGCTAAAAGCAACCCCATTGATTCTCACAATAAATCTCTCCAAAGTGAGCCCTACATTTTAGCCTTATCTCTACCAGCCAAATTTATTTATACCTATGGTTTTTTCTTTTTTTTGAAAATTATCAGGATGGTCTTACAAAGGGTATCCAGATATTGGTTTTGTTTGGTCCGCATTGTATGTCATGTGTTAACCACGTGTTTGTTTCACAGTAAAAGATCAATCATATTACTAACAGAAATATACTCTCTCCGTTTTTAAATATAAGATGTTTTAAATTTATAAAGCAAATATATCTATACATCTTTTAGTGTGTAGGTTCACTTGAATACATACATTAAAAGATGTCTAGATACATTTTCTTCACAAATCTAAAACATCTTATATTTTAAAACGGAGTGAGTAGTAGTAGTGTGTGATGTATCTCCGCTACGTGTGGCAACAAATACTACCACTTCATTTCTGAGAGAGATGGAGTAGCTAACATACATCAATTGAGAGTGAAAGCTACAATACCACTACAACACAACATAAACTGGGGGAAATGAGTTTTTGTGATCTCACTCTTGATAGAAAAGGGACCAACTAACGGTAACTACCATACTACAAGAGCCAACATTAAGGTCGATGGAGCTTGAACCATTCCACTGCGGATACAAAACCACATGGTCAGTCTCAGCACCTTCATTAGTAACTGGGCACCCCATGGCAGAAATCTTCAATAGCTCGCCAAATCCGCCAGAGACCACACTGCGCGAGAGGTTGATCAAACCATTAGCATCAACAGGCAATCCATCGTCTCCAAAATCAAGTAACTTGACTCTAAGGCCGTCATCAGTAGTGCCAGCAGTGAATACACCTCGAAAACCATCTGGCCACGTCCCACCAGTGACACTTATAGAGACCATAGCCTGCCCTGAGCGAGCAATGTGACTAAATTTGATGTCCAGCGTGCTGAGCCTGCTGGGGACCTGGGGTAAACGTTTTTGAGACGACATCCGGTCTTGTATCTCAGAACTAGATTGCTGAACTCTTTATCCTCATATTTCTTGGCGCCCTTCACTTTCAACTTAACCTCAATGTAGGAAGGATCTTCAGACACGACAATAGCACGAATTGGACCTGTTAGTGCTAGGTATGGATCCTGCATTCAGCAATCATTCAATTTAAACGGAGAAACGACTGATCCAGGAAGGAAGTCGCTTATAAATATTGTTTAGATTCTTAGAATGAACAAAAGGAAATATGAATGAACCTCCTGGGTGATGGTTTGGCAGTTACTCCTAGGACGGTGGAAGATGATGTTGCGCTTGTGGTCCGAGACGTCTCGCGCAGCGATGACGCCATACACCTGGATTGGCCATCCCAAACATTACTCGTTGATCGACGCGACCTTGACGGAGACGATGAGCAGGGTGTCCATGGTCTTTGGTCGGCACATCTGGATCAGGGTACATGTAGCTCCTGTAACATATGGCGGGAATAGACGCTGCATTCCAAAAATTTCCGGCGGTAACAAGTTAGCAGATGATCAAAATAACAAGTAGTGAATTAGGAGGATGTAATATATTACTGGTTTGGTGGAAGGTGCGGACGCCGCGGCGGGCGTAGAGCCTGTTCCACTGGAACACGGCGGCGAACAGCTCCTCCTCGGCGACCTCCTGCTCCATCGCCTTGGCGGCGTCATCCGCCTCCGCCATGGCTGCCCTTGCAGCCTCCTCGGCTTCTTCGGCTTTGGCCCTGGCTAGCTTGCCTTGGCGGCTCTCACGGCCTCCGCGTTGGCCATCATCGCGGCCTCGTACGCGTTCTTGGCCTTGGCCGAAGCCATCATGGCGTGCAGTTCAGGTTCAGGGCAGGGCAGCCTCGTTCGATTGACCAAATAGATCTGGAGCAGAGACGAATGCTATGTTCATCTGTTCCTTGATTTGTGGAGAATATATATGCCTGAAGATTTAGTAGAATCGTTCAGGGAGAGGGAAGATCGGGGGCTCCTCGCCTCCGCCTTCTGCGGCGCGGACGGATGTGTCGCGTACCCCTTTGGAATAAATAGGCCGGCCCATGAGGTTCTTTACGACTGTTTCTCGCGCCCGCGTGACTGTTTCTAGTGCCCGCCTATCCTTTTGACTGTTTCGTTCGCGCGTTTAAATTGCGTTCTAGTGTTTTCGTGCGCGTACTACCTTCTCAGTGTTTTCGTGCACGTTATGAATTCGAAATCTGAACAAAAATTCAAAATTAAATTCGAAATCTGAACAAAAATTCAAAATCAATTCAAAATCTGAACATAAAATTCAAAAACAAAATCGAAATCTGAACAAAAATTCAAAAACAATTTTGAAATCTGAACAAAAATGTTTAAAACAAATTCGAAGTATGGACAAATTTTTTTTTTTAATGAAATCTGAACAAAAAATTCAAAAACAAATTCGAAATCTGAACAAAAAATTCAAAAACAAATTCGAAATCTAAACAAAAAAATTAAAAACAAATTCAAAATCTGAACAAAAAATTTAAAACAAATTTGAAGTCTGGACAATTTTTTTAAAAAAAATTAAAATCTAAACAAAAAGTCAAAAACAAATTCGAAATCTAAACAAAAAAATTTAAAAAAAAATCAAAATCTGAACAAAAAATTTAAAAAAAATTCGAAGTCTGTACACAAATTATAAAAAAATCAATATCTAATCAAAAAATTAAAATCTAAACAAATTTGAAACCCGAATAAATTTAAAATCTAAACAAATTGGAAGTGTTAATTTTTCCAAAATCTAAACAAAAAATCTCTTGATTTAGAAATTCAAAAAATCGAACAAATTTGAAAATCTGAACAAATTAGAAAATCTGGACGGAATTCTGAACAATTTTGAAAAGCAGAACATTTCTGAAATCTGAAAATCCTATTCATAAACCTACCAACAACAGAACCAGATTAAATAAAAAAACCAGACAAAAAATAAAAGATCGAAGCAATGCAGCGCCCCCACGTAACCTGGGCCTGGCCCATTAGAGCGATATAACGCTGATATGCCTACGCGGTCCCGTACACCGCGCCACAACGGGCGGGGTAATTCCTATGCTCCACCCTGGGTGGCGCCCGCGCCGCGCCGCACACCCCTGGGTGGGTGTGGGCCGGCCCATTAATACGTATCGGGAGGAGAGGTAACGGGGAGAGGTAACGAGGAGTGGTCACCGGAGAGGAAAAATGACACCGGCAAGGAAGAGGAAGAAGGGAGGAAGAGCCGCGGTGGCGCCACGAAGCCGCCGACGCCGTGGGCAGCGGCGGAGGCGGCGGAGCAAGCCCGTGTTCTTAGGGGTTGAGGGGGGTGTGGGTCTTAGGGTTGGAGGGAGCTCGTCGGCTTCGATCTAAGGTTAGGGTTTGGGGTGGTGGTCCGGCGACCACGCCGGAGTTGGAAAGGGCGGAGGGGTTAGAGGGAGGCCGGGGGCGGTGGAGGACCGGCGGAGGTGGCGGTTCGAAGGCGGGGCGGCGAGGCGGCGCTTGGCGCCGCCGGCCGCGGGTGGCGGCGGCAGGCGGTTCGGCCGGCGGCGGCAGGCGGGGGCACTGGCGAGAAACAAGGTAATCGGGGCAAAGGGCGAAGAAGATGCCAGATCGAGGAAGAAGACGACTTCGTCCGCTCATGGGTCGTGGCCCATAACTGACCTCCCCTGTGCGGCACCTAGTCCGCACCAACCAAGTTGGAGTATAGGCGGACCCATGGGCGGTGTATAGGATTCCGCGGGAAGATCTATGTATTTGCAAGCTCATTCGGTCGGCCTGTACGTTCAAGTTTCGGCCCATCCTTCCTGGGACTAGCTGGGCCACAATCAGCGCACAGTAGGACGCAACAAAGAATCTTTATTTGAGGAAAAAAAACGTTGGTGTATTTGCAGTTTGCTAATCATGCACATGCACCGATGCACGTGTTAGTGTACTCCCTCCGTCCCGGTTCATAACGCTTACATGTATACCTAGATCGTTATTTTGATAAATATAATCTAAATTTTACAAGATAAAAATTATACCATTAGAAAGTACAATATTTGAACTTTTTAGTGATATATATTTTGTAGTATATAAGTTGCATTATATTAGTTAAAATGACAACCTAGGTATACGTGTAAGCCTTAAGAATTGGGACAGAGGGAGTATTTTTTTCTGCTCAGCACACGAGGGTCCAAAGCTCCAATCCATGGTCGGTGCATCATCATGATGTTTAATACAGTTTTCAGATGTTCATTGACAAAATTCCCAACCAACCTAGTAGTAAGATCAACTAATTTCACCCCATTTGAAACAGGGCACACAAGAAAATTGCTAATAGTCCATTCTCCCTAAATACATTGATCCAGAAGTCATAATACGTAATCTGTAATCAGATGAACTTTGCTAATTCCTTCAAGATCTTTAACATCGGCATAACATTCTTGCTTAGAAGAAGTGAGCCTACCTTACATGATTAGAAAAATGGATGTACAACCTAGCCATCCGAGTCCACGAGGTCCACACAGACGGATACCTAAGCTCTTGTTATTAAAGAACAATGTAGAGGATTCATTTCAAAAAATGAAGGGAAGGCACGATCTTTATCATCTCCGTCCGAGCGCTTCACACCATCGTTGCTCCAGGTGGTTCATCTCTAGGGGTAGGAAGGCTGGTAAGGACGTCAATCTGATTTCATTGGTGCAGTCGAGAAGGACCCAATTGCTTCTTCTTCGTTTATTTTAGGGTTCTTTTTACAAAGCTCTAGGTGTTGTTGTATTTTTCTTTACTTTTTAGATCTTTCGTAAAATGTAATCACACCCCTTGAATATAACAGGACCCATCCTGTTAAAAAAATATGAAGCCGAGACTAGCAGAAGCTACAAAAGTAATACTAATCTGCAACCGATGATGAATTCACGGTAGGCGGTCAGTGCCAAAGAAAATAGTCTCCTCGTGATTGATCAGCAGCTAGCATGATTCCTTCACGTACGTGTACGCTTCTTCTATTCCCCTTTCTGGAAGCATCTGTCACCTGGCCGTCTTCTCGACCTCCAGCACAAGCCATTCTATCCAGCAGCATGTATATGCATGCGCCCCACGTGTCCACGACGCGTCCCTCACTGGTTCGTCCACGCACAGTCGTCTGCCCGCTTATAAAATGCACTCGTTCGATCGAGCAGTGCAACACATCCAAACAAGCCAAGCATATCGATCGATCAATCGTCTGATCTGAGTGAGTTGGAGAACCAGATTACCCGATCGGAGAAGGCAAGGAGCTAAACTAGCTAGTGAGGATGCAGCACGCGAAGGAGAAGGTGAAGGACGGCGTGAGCGCGGCGAAGGCGAAGACGAAGGTGGCGCAGGCCAAGGCGGAGGAGAAGGCGGAGACGGCGACGGCGAGGTCCCACGCCGAGCGGGAGCTGGCGCACGAGCGCGGCAAGGCCAAGGTCGCCGCAGCCAAGATGGAGCTTCACCAGGATAAGGCGCTCCACCGCGAGGAGGCCATCGAGCACCGCCTCCACAAGCACGGGCATGGCGTCGCCGGCGGATACGGACACCACAACAAGCATGGGGTGGCTGCCGCGCCGGCGCCGCCGCCGGGTGCGGGGGCGTACTACCCTCCCGCCGCCGGCACTGGCCGCTACTGAGCACGATGCGATCCGTGTGTGTGAGAACTCGCTAATAGCTCTTCTTTAATTAGTTACTACCCGCCGTATGGTACGGACGTGTTTGTCGTTCGTGTGTGTGTGCGCGCGCTTCTTGTTGTGGCCGTGGCCGATTTGGAGGTGGCAGCTGAATGCCTGAAGGTATGTATGGAGTACTAGGAGTATTTGCTTTCAGAAGAGTATGTACCTGGCTATGATGCGTTGGTTGATGTGAATCTGTGATCGACCAAGATATATGTATGTTGTTTGACACTACTTGCAGTGAATTGATTGCTGAAAAACATTTCGTTACGGAGCAGTACTATGTAGGCATGGATGTGCGCATGTGTGCAGTGTGTATGAGACCATGACTCGGTGTGGTACATATGAAGGATTGAGATCCCTGATGTAGCTCATGCTGATATTGAGCCATAGTTTCAAAAATCGGACCGGTGAGTGAACTTGTGAGGTGACTGGTTTACTGGTCTAACTGGTGGTTCAGTTGGTTCAATAGCGATAAAAAACTATTAAATTTAATAAATAATTAAGTTAATTTTGAAAAATAATTGCAACGAATCATATATTTTATGTTCCTTTTATAGTAAACTACAAACTAAGTGTAATAAAGGTGGTATTAGGTCTTATGCAAAGTATTTGGAGTCGTTCTAGGTTTTAGGATCATGTCTTTGAGAAAACACATTATTTTTATGTAGTTTTTCTATTTTTTCTTAGTTGAACTAGTGACTTTTAAAAATCAAAGAGGGTTTCGGTTTAAGTTTTTCCTGGTCGAACCACCGAAATTGGTTTAGTTTTTAAAACTATGCATTGAGCCGCTCGCATATAGAGCCGCTATTTATAGGTCCCTCCATATCAGCCACCTCCACGGCAGGGTGCAAAACGTCGTTATTTATAGGTCCCTGCATGTCAGCCACCGTCAGAGCAGCCGCGTCTGTACATAAAGGGTAATTTGGGACCCTGAGTGGGCTCTAGACTTAAAAATAGCTAAGCCTTTGTTTATTTCTAGATTATTTCAGGGAATTAAAAAGAATTATCTTAGAATTTCAGTAGTTCTTTTTCTTTGCCGGGTTTGAATGAGATTATCCTAGGATATCCCACAAATTCCCAACATATTAGTATATTTTTAGCAATATTTAAAAAATTCACCATACTCGTATTCTCTGGGATGAGAAGTGTATTTAACGGGTTTTCAGAGGATTCAATAAACATTAAATCCTCTTCCATCCTCAAATCCCGCAGGATGAAAATACAAGAGAAATAAACAAAATCAAAGCACACTTTCACATAAGTATAACGCTTTTATTTGTGATTTCTTACAATTTCTAGAAATATAGTACAATTCAAAAAATTGATTTACTTGAAGGTGACACTAGAACGCAATGAACTAATATTGCAAAAACTATACCGCCAATCAGCAAGGTCTATGCCAAAATCTTGGAGACTGCTGCCCTGGTGATATGGGGAGACATGATTCATCGAGTTTCTAGTCAGGGGCAGTGGGACTGGATGCTTCTTTACACCGCATTATGATGTTTCGAAGGGAGACGTCGCATGCATGGAGAGCGTTGTGGGCCGCGTCCCACCTCCTTTTTTTCCTTGGATCGTCATCCTCCATCGTCCTCGGGACACCCCCGCCTCCGTTGTCGGTCGGACTGCCTGCAGCCGCCACCTGCGGCTGGTGGCCCGAGCGCCGCCCTTCTTCCTCGATCTACTAGTTCACCTTTGTCCCCGATCTCCTAATAAACCCCTCTTCTCCCGAACTTTGGCTTCGGCGAACCTCCCGCACCCCTAACCCTAAGACCTCGTCGCTGGCGAGCTTCCCACACCCTAAATCCTAAGTTTGTTAATTTCCTCACCTTCATCCGCGACATAGTGGCAAGCCGCGGCGATCCTGTCTTTGGTGAGGATTGTCCTCACCTCTGTCTTTGGCAACACACCCTGCACCCTCACCTCCATCGCTGGCGTCTGCACCTCACCTCCGTCTTCGACGTCGCGAGGAAGACGAACCCCTTGCGCACCCTCACCCCCTCGCTGATGGGTCGACCCAACAACATGCGCACTCCTAGGAGGGTTACGGGGCGCGGGCTATCGGCATCGCATAACTGCAGAAGTCGGTGCATAGGATTTGCTAGTGGGACTCCTGACAAAAATGACCAGTAGGATAGATATTGGGAGATGAACAAACTATTCATGGCCCAAGTCTATCAAATGAGTGGAGCGGATTTGATAAGAGATCCTATTTCCCGCTTAACACATGACACATTGGCTCCTGTCTGTATCAATTTCTTCATGGGCCGCTCCTAATGCAGCCCAATAGCAGCTATGATATTTTTGGGTTTTTATTCGAAGATTTTCAACATGAAATATTTTTCCACAATGTAAAGATTTGTTTAATATGAAAATAGAAAAATAAAAATAGTTAGAAACTCAATTTCTTGAGTTTGAATGCCTTGCATCTTAACCACCTTGAGTAGAGTTGGGGAATACCCGACCATGTGAGGCATCATAAATTTGGGTTTTCTTTTCTTGAAAGTATAGTGCAAGAGAGGATCAAAGCTATTGAAAATATCAACTGCAATGCCCAAACAGTTTGGATTGACGGTTAGGAGAAAGCAAATCACTCAAATAGTTAAAATGGATACATATGCCCAACTCCAAATAATATATGCAAAGCCTCGAGACGGCGTTGCCTTGTTCTTTAATAAATTATTACTGAACTTTTTTTCTGTGTGGAGTACTATAGAAACACTCTTCTTGTTGTCCAGTGAAAGACCGTCCTTCTCAGCAATGATCTCCTATAAGCAAGTTTAGTGAGGTTGACTTCACTTGAGACATAAATGTCACCAGACAGTTAATAGTGGACCGCTCTACCACTGAGCTATTAAGGTAGAACGCATCCGGTAAGAAACTAAGTAAAAATCTACTCCCTATGTCCCAAAATGTAAGGCGCCTAAGTTTTAGCCAAAAGTCAATATCTTCTAAGTTTGACCAAGTTTATATAAAAAAATATAAATATCTACAATATCAAATAGATATTTTGAGAAACTATACTTTCTGGTGAATCTATGATATTGATTTGGTATCATAAATATTTATATTTTTATATATAAATTTAGTCAAACTTAAAATATGTTAACTTTTGATTAAAGGTTAGACGCCTTACACTTTGGAACGGAGTACAGAACATGCTTCTTGCTTTTTGCAAGAAGTGACATTGAAGGAGTGTGATGCCAAGGAAAGTCGACTCGGTTACCAGGTCTATCCTATGAGGGATTGTTCTCTCTCCATCATGATCATCACTTTCCAATAGGTAGAACTAGCATCGATATAAATAGAGAAATAAATAAGAAGGCAAAAAAGCAGAAGGCAGAAAAAAAATGGAATTGTAGCCTGCAGCTGCAGGTGGCCGACTTCAGGTGGCCGACTTCCCCCATCGAATCCAAATATCCAAACGGGGCTAGTTGATACATCCACGACGCAGCAGTGGCGCAACCGCATCTGATAACGATGCATTTGCGAGCACTTGGTCCTTTGATTTTCTTTTCTCCATCTATCCATGTCGACCGACACCACGTAGCTGTCTAGCCTCGTCAATTGCCACCACACACGCGCAGGTAGCTATCCATGCGTCGCGCCATGATCCGTCCACCTGGAGCACCAGTCCGCCTATATAAACCCCGCTTGACCAGCCGGAGAAGGAAAGCAAAGCAACACAGAAAGAAAGAAATACAACAACAAGAGATCGAAGAGAAGGCAGCCAAACCAAGACATAGCAAGATGCAGCACGCCAAGGAGAAGATGAAGGACGGCGCGAGCGCCATGAAGGCCAAGTCGGCGATCACGCAGGCCAAGGTGGCCGAGAAGGCCGAGGCGGCGACGGCGAGGTCGCACGACGAGCGTGACCTGGCGCACGAGCGCGACAAGGCCAAGGTGGCCGCCGCCGAGATGGAGCTGCACCAGGCCAAGGTGGTGCATGGGGAGGAGGCCATGGAGCACCGCCTCCACAAGCGCGCCCACGGCGGCCACAAGAACAGCAAAGACAACAAGCACGGCGGTGGCCACTGATCCACACGGCATGCCCGCGTACCTGGGCGTGTACACGCATGTGCATGTCGTGTGTGACCTCCTGTAATTTCTTTTGTCTTTTTTACTTTGCTCCGTACTACTAGTACGTGTTTGCGTTGTTTGTGACGTCGGGCTTGATTTGACGTGGCTGGTTGCTATAATTAATAACATCGACAAAGTTTTATGTATAAACTTCTTAAATAATAGCACATCTTGGTTTCTTAGGATGTTTTTATACGAGAAATCAAAACTTAAAACACTAGTACAGATCGGATCTTTTAAGTCCATCCCTTGTAAACGGAAGAGTGTGTCGTGTATGCTCTGAGCGACTGCATACGGGCTGGGAAAACATACGTGTGCCGAAGATCTAGGCAGGTTTCTACCAGGTAAGAAGGCAAAAGGACATTGGGCCAAAACCGTCAATAGATATCTCATACACGCCTGCGAAACCGATACCGTGAGCAATATCACACACGGTAACTTTTCGTATGACATGTACAATTATTCTGCGACCCATTTCCCTTTCTGTACCTGTTGTTAACGCGTATTTGCAATTACTCTGTGTGTATGGTAGATCAGAAAAGAGTGTCCATCACGCGCTGACCTTGTTCTAACTTAGTACAAAAATAATAATATTTGTATGAATCCCACGTGCGCTACTCTTTTCTGATTATATATATTTCTTCAAATAAAGTTATAATTACTAGTATATAGAAGAAAAGGTTAACACATCGCATACAATATCATAGCCTAGCAGAGTGATTCCAATAAAATTAGTGATTGCAGGAGGGAGAGAGTTTGAATTCTTTGTCTCCCATCTTTTTTGTTTGAGAACCAACTAGGTATGGATATTATTTGTTGATTTGGCACAATTCACTTGAAATCCTATGTTAAGTAAATTGTGATAATATCAATGAATATCGAAAACTTCAAATGGAGCTCGAGCTCAATGTAGCTCATTTTTAAAAAAAATTCGAAAATCACACTTTTCAGTTTCAAAAAATTCGGGACAAAAAATCTTGATGTGGACAATTATGAGAGCTACTAATGTGCAAAAAATCAACCCGAAATTCATAGTATTTTAGGCTCAGCAAAAATGACAAATGCATAGATCTAGATCTAGTGAACAGTACACATTTTGAAAGTTTGAAATTTTGGCTGATTTGTCATTTTTGCTGAGCCCAAAATACAATGAGTTTAGGATTGATTTTTTGCACACTAGTAGATCTCATAATTGTCTATCTCAAGATTTTTTGTTCTAATTTTTTTGAATCTTTCAAATATTATTTTCGATTTTTTTAAAAAAAGGGCTACATGGAGCTCGAGCTCCATATATCCACTCTCCAATGAATATCCCCTGCTAGTTAGTATTTTTTGTTTGAAAGTTAGGCATTTTTGTAAATTTTTGATTGCATGTACGTTTTGCACACGGTTTTCCAATACAAAAGCATGTGCGACTAGCATTTTCACAAATGGGTTTTCCTTGAGCACCGTATGTGAGTCGCAAGATCGCACACGTTTTCTTGTTTTTACCATTCACAAATTTTGTAGACTTTTTTGTTTCCACAATTTTATGAATTTTTTGATCTCATAATTTGTGTGCCGAGCGTCAATTTGGGTTCCTGCTATAAAATGTCTCACACTATCTTCCCGTCGATGACATCGTCACAATGCCTCCCTACGAATCCACTCTGGGCTACATCAATCTTGCGCTCTCTGATTCGGATGAGGAGCATTCCTCACAGTCACCACCGCGTGGTGCTGTGGGCTGCATAATCGACCTCACTGGGTCTGACTCTGAGGGGGGAGCAGGCTCCCGTTGAGGAGGAGGTCAAGGGGATGGGAGAGGAGGACTTGGAGGAGCATAGGGTGGTGGAGGAGTCCATAGAGTCGGCGCAGCTGATACGTCGCAAACGTATCTATAATTTTTGATGCTCCATGCTTGTTTTACACCAATTGCTTTATGTTTTGTTTACACTTCGTGGCATTTTTATGCATTTTCTAGAACTAACCTATTAACGAGATGTCACACTGCCAGTTCCTGTTTTCTGCTATTTTTGTGTTTCAGAAAAGTTACACAGGAAATATTCTCAGAATTGGAGGAAACAAAAGCCGAAGTTCCTATTAAACTGAAAGGAAGACGGAGTCCAGAGCAGAGACGAAGGAGGGCCAGGAGGCAGCCACACCACCTGGTGGCGCTCCCCCCTCTGGCCGCGCCGATATGTGGTGTGGGTCCCTGGTCCACCCTCTGACATCGCCCTTCCGCCTATATAATCCCTCCGACGCGAAAACCCTAAATAAATCGGCATCAATCCATGAAAAGTTCCGCAGCGCCGCTGCCATCGAAGACCAATTTTGGGGGACAGAAGTCTCTGTTCTGGCACCCTGCCGGGACGGGGAATTGCCCCCGGAGCCATCTTCATCGACTCCACCGCCATCTCCATCGCCGTTGCTGTCTCCCATGATGAGGAGGGAGTAGTTCTCCCCCAGGGCAGAGGGCTCTACCGGTAGCTATATGGTTCATCTCTCTCCCATGGTATGATCATTATGTGATCATGAGCTTTGTATCTAGTTGAATTGGTAGATGTTACTCTTCATCTATTATGCTACTCAAGTGGTTTTATTCTTGTAATCTCCAGAGACACCTTGTCCCATGATGTGAAGGTCACAGTGTGCGCATTATGTGTGTCTCTTAGGCTAAAGTTTACAGTTATACTTATCATGAGTTATGATTTGAGTTGGATATCTCTATGAAATTGTGGTGTTTGTTTGGAACCGTCTAGTACACTCAAGGTAAAAGTGTGGGGTAATCTAGATTGGGGAATGCGAACTTTAAGGAGTGCTTTGTAGCCCTACAGATGATTAGTGTTCGTTATCCAACCAGAGAGTAGTTCAGTGTAGCATAGTGAAGAATGATATTCATGTGTTCAATTATGTTATCTTTGTTGAGAGTGTCCACTAGTGAAAGTATGATCCCTAGGCCTTGTTTCTAAGCATTGAAACACCGTTTACAACCAGTTCTTCTACATGTTTGCTCACAATGATTTTTATTTCAGATTGCAATTACCACTTATAATCATCCATATTACTTGTATTTCACTATCTCTTTGCCGAACTAGTGCACCTATACATCTGACAAGTGTATTGGGTGTGTTGGGAACATGATACGTCCAATTTGCATCACTATTTTGTATCATAATTTACTGTTATTTATTGATATATTTCATATTTAGATAAGATACTTATGTTATTTCCTTTGATTTCACATGTTTGATGATCATCGAAGGAGTTGCTGCCGGAGTCCGGATTCTGCTGGAAAAAGGACCATCAAGAGACCATATTTTAAAGATCAGGAAAATTCCAGAAAAATACCCAGAAATTATATTTTCCCAGAAGACTCAGGAAGCCAGAAGGGGGAGTCGAGAGGAGCCAGGGGGGGCCCACACGCCAGGGTGGCGCGGCCAGCCCCCTGGCCGCGCCAGCCCTGTGTGAGGGAGCCCTGGCCCACTTCTGGTCTCGCCCCTCCGCGTACATCATCGTCCCCAAAAACCTAAGTCAAGGGGGGCTCAGAGTTAGACACCGCCGCCTCTGCGGGGTGGAAAACACCAGAGAGAGAAAAGCTCTCCGGCAGGCAGAAATCTGTCGGGGAAATTCCTTCCCGGAGAGGGGAGATCGTTGCCATCATCATCACCATCGCACCGGACTTCATCGGGATCATCATCATCATCATCTCCATCACCAGCACCTTCATCTCCACCATCACCACGCCATCCCGCTGTAACATCTTGAGTTGGATCTTGTTATATTCATAGGGGAAACTTTCCCGGTGTTGATTACTCTTGTAGTTGATGCTATTGAGTGGAACCGTTGAATTAAGGTTTATGTTCAGATTGTTATTTACCATTATTTCACCTCTGATCATGATCCATATGATGTCTTGTGAGTAGTTCGTTTAGTTCTTGAGGACATGGGAGAAGTCAAGATGTTAGTAGTGAATTATTGTTGAGAAATATTTAATGGTTTGATATTGTTGTGGTGCTATTTCACTAGTGGTGTCATGTGAACGTCGACTACATGATACTTCACCATTTATGGGCCTAGTGAGATGCATTGTGTATTTGGCTACCGATTGTGGGGTTGCTGGAGTGACAGAAACCTAAACCTCTGTTGGGAAACCATTGCACCAGGGAGCGTAGGATCTTAGAGTTTAAGGCTATGGTTAGATTTATCTTAATTACTTTCTTGTATTTGCGGATGCTAGCAAGGGGTTTAATCACAAGTGTGTATTTATCCTAGTAAGGGTAGTGCGCTAGCACAGGTTCACCCCCATAACACCTATCAAACCAATAAATACTATTGGCTCTATGAAGCGAAAGCTCTTGACAGAAACTCCCGTGTGTCCTCGAGAACGTTTGGTTATTATAAGTACACAACCGGCTTGTCCTTTGCTGAAGAAAGGATTGGGCCACATGCTGCAATTGTTACTACTGTCTTTTATTTACTCGCACTTTATTTACTCGTATTACCAAATACCCCTGAAAACCTGTTTGCAAGTATTTACAGTGATTCCTTGATCAAAACCGCTCATCAACACCTTCTGCTCCTCGTTGGGTTCGACACTCTTATTTATCCAAAGTACTACGATACACCCCCTATACTTGTGGGTCATCAAGACTATTTTCTGGCGCCATTGCCGGGGAGTGTAGCGCTATTGAAGAGTGGAATTGGTAAAGGTAACCGTCGCTGTGAGTATCGTTTTTATTTTGTCTTTTATTTTTATTTTATTCTGCTATGGAGAACTCTCCATTTGGTTTCCTATTTGGAAACACATCTACTGCTACTGCTGCACATGCGGAGGAACCACCACCGCCACCGCCTGCTGAAATTGATCCTTTTAAAATACCTATGAAAATTGTTGGGCGTATTATGGATAACTGCTATTCAGGAGATGGAACTGTCCATCCCGGTGATCACTTATTATTTATACATGAATTATGTGAGTTGTTCAGATGTGCAGGTATTTCACCAAGCCAGGTCAAGAAGAAATTATTCTCATTATCATTGAAAGGCAAAGCTGAGGAGTGGTATCGGCTACTCCAAGATGGTCCATCTATGGCATGGGAGGATATTGTGCCTCTCTTTTATTCCAAGTTTTATCCTCCAAGTGAAATTCATAAAGACCGTAACCGGATATATAATTTTTGGCCTCAAGATGGAGAGAGTATTGCCCAAGCGTGGGGGAGATTGAAGTTACTAATGCTCAAATGCCCCATTCATAAGCTCCCCAATAATATTGTTATTGATAATTTTTATGCGCGGCTTACTCTTCCTGATAAGGATTATTTGGATGCTTCTTGCTTTGGATCATTTACTCATATGAAAGAAGATGCTAAGTGGAAACTTCTTGACCGTATACAAGAGAATGCTGAAGGTTGGGAAAATGACAAAGGTAGGAAGTCAGGTATAAACTATGATTATGAATGCATTAAATCTTTTATGGGAACCGATGACTTTCATAGTGTTAGCACTGCTTATGGTCTTGATTCACAAATACTTGCTAATTGTCTTAAGGCCTTTGCCTCTTTATCTTGATGTTCCAAAGAAAGATTGGAACAAATATCATGCGCCTTATAAAGATTCTATTAGTCATATTCCTACTGCAGCTACTGAAGTTTGTACTGTTGATAGCATTGTGCCTGAACCTTATTTTGAGAAGACACCTTTCCCTGCTAAGGTAAAGAAGTATTCTACTTTGGTAAGTGTGTCTAATAAGAGTACTAAGAAAGCTGCAGAACCTGATGAGCAAATTACTATTAAGTCTCCTGTAGCTATATTGAAGGATCTTGTTACTAAAGATGTAGGGGATGAATATATTCTTTTTTGTGAAGATGCTTCTAACATTCTCTCACATCCTAAAAAGCATAGGAAAACAAGTGCTCCTGTTATTTCTGTCAGGATTGGAGATCATTGCTATTATGGTTTATGTGATATTGGTGCTAGTGCAAGTGCTATTCCTTTAGAGCTTTACAAAGAAATCATGCACGAGATTGGCGCTTGTGAACTTGAAGATATCGATGTGGTTGTTCAGCTTGCTAACAGAGAGACTGTTTGGCCTCTTGGTATTATTCGAGATGTGGAAGTTCTTTGCGGTAAGACTAAATACCCTACTGATTTTCTAGTACTTGGTAAGGAGGCTAGTAAAACTTGTCCTATTATTTTTGGTAGACCATTTTTGAACACCTGTGGCGCCGTGATAGATTGTAAGAAGGAGAATATTTTTACTAAGTTTAATGGAGAGTCTTATGAGTTTAATTTTTCCAAGTTTGCTAAGACTTCTTATGAAAATGAAACGCCTAATGAAAATTTTCGAGTTGAACAGCTTGCTTCTATTTCTCTTGCTCCTAATAATGCCTTGCAGCAATTCATGGAAGATCACGAAAGTGATGTTTTTAGCAAGGAAAGAGAAGAGATTGACGACATTCTTCTTCGTCAACCACCGTTACTCAAACATAATCTACCTATGGAGGATCTTGGTACCACTTTGCCGCCTAAAGAAGATCCTTTGTTTGAATTAAAGCCTTTGCCTGATAATCTTAAATATGCTTATATTGATGATAAGAAAATATATCCTGTTATTATTAGTTCTAAACTTTCAGGGAAGGAAGAAGAAAGATTATTGGAGATATTGAGGAAACACCGAGGAGCTATGGGATATACTCTGGATGATTTAAAAGGGATTTCTCCCACTTTATGTCAGCATGCCATTAATATGGAGAAAGACGCAAAGCCAGTTGTGGAGCATCAACGCCGCCTAATTCCCAAGATGAAGGATGTGGTAAGAAATGAGGTATTAAAGCTCCTTGATGCTGGTATCATTTATCCTATTGCTGATAGTAGATGGGTTAGTCATGTTCATTGTGTTCCTAAGAAAGGAGGTATGACTGTTGTGCCTAATGAGAATAACGAGCTTATTCCTCAAAGGGTAGTAGTTGGTTATAGAATGTGCATTGATTATAGGAAGGTAAACAAAGTTACTAAGAAAGATCATTACCCTTTACCATTTATAGATCAAATGCTAGAAAGGTTGTCTAAGAAGACTCATTTTTGTTTCCTTGATGGTTATTCTGGTTTTTCTCAAATTGCTGTTAAGTAGGATGATCAAGAGAAAACCACTTTTACTTGCCCTTATGGAACTTATGCTTATAGACGTATGCCGCTTGGTTTATGCAATGCTCCTGCTACTTTTCAAAGATGCATGTCTGCTATTTTTCATGGCTTTTGTGAAGAAATTGTGGAGGTCTTCATGGACGGTATCTCCGTCTATGGAACTTCTTTTGATAATTGTTTGCACAACCTTGATAAAGTTTTGCAGAGGTGCGAAGAAACTAACCTTGTTCTTAATTGGGAGAAATGCCACTTTATGGTAAATGAAGGAATTGTCCTTGGACATAAATTTTTTGAAAGAGGTATTGAAGTTGACAGAGCAAAAGTGGAAGCAATTGAGAAAATGCCCTGTCCCAGAGATGTTAAAGGTATTCGTAGTATTCTTGGTCATGCTGGTTTCTATAGGAGGTTTATTAAAGATTTCTCTAAGATTTCAAAGCCTCTTACCAATCTTCTTCAAAAGGATGTACCATTTGTCTTTGATGATGATTGTAAGGAAGCTTTTGAAACTCTTAAGAAGGCTTTAACTACTGCTCCTATTGTTCAACCACCTGATTGGAATTTACCTTTTGAAATTATGTGTGATGCTAGTGATTTTGCTGTTGGTGCTGTTCTTGGACAGCGCGTTGATAATAAGTTGAATTTTATTCATTATGCTAGTAAGACTCTTGATGCTGCTCAAAAGAATTATGCTACTACTGAGAAAGAGTTTCTTGCTGTTGTTTTTGCATGTGATAAGTTTAGATCTTACATTGTTGATTCTAAAGTTACTATTCATACTGATCATGCTGCTATTAGATATCTTATGACTAAGAAGGATGCTAAGCCTAGGCTTATTAGATGGGTGTTGCTTTTACAAGAGTTTGATTTGCATATCGTAGATAGGAAAGGTGCTGAAAATCCTGTGGCTGACAACTTGTCTAGATTGGAAAACATTTCTTTTGATCCTATTCCTGTTAATGATAGTTTTCCAAATGAACAGTTGGTTGCAATTAATGTAACTTCGCGAGACCTTCCTTGGTATGCTGATTATGCTAACTTTATTGTTTCCAAGTATTTGCCTCTGACCTTTACAGCTCAGCAAAGAAGAAAATTCTTTTATGATTTGAGGCATTATTTTTGGGATGACCCACATTTATATAAAGAAGGAGTTGATGGTATTATGAGAAGATGTGTACCAGAATATGAGCAACAAGAGATATTAAGGAAATGCCATAGCAGTGCCTATGGAGGGCATCATGCTGGAGACAGAACCGCACAAAAGGTTCTACAGTCAGGTTTTTATTAGCCAACCCTCTTTAAAGATGCCAGAAGGTATGTTTTATCTTGCGATGAATGTCAAAGAGTTGGTAATATTTCTAGACGCAATGAGATGCCTATGAATTACACTCTTGTTATTGAACCGTTTGATTGTTGGGGATTTGACTTTATGGGCCCTTTTCCTCCTTCAAAAGGCTATACCCATATACTTGTTGCTGTTGATTATGTTACTAAATGGGTGGAAGCCATACCTACAAAGAGCGCCGATGGTGAGACCTCGTTGAAAATGCTTAAGGATATTATGTTTCCTAGGTTCGGAGTGCCCAAATATCTTATGACTGACGGAGGTTCTCATTTTATTCACGGTGGTTTTAGAAAAACTCTTGCTAAATATGATGTCAATCATAGAATTGCTTCTGCTTATCATCCCCAAACTAGTGGGCAGGTAGAGCTTTCAAATAGTGAGATCAAGTCTATCTTGCAGAAGACTGTCAATAGATCTAGGAAAAACTGGGCTAGTAAGTTAAACGACGCTTTATGGGCTTATAGAACTGCTTATAAGAACCCCATGGGTATGTCTCCTTATAAGATGGTTTACGGAAAAGCGTGTCACTTGCCCTTAGAATTAGAACACAAAGCTTTTTGGGCAGTGAGAGAGCTTAACAGAGATTTTAAACTAGCCGGTAAGAAAAGGTTGTTAGATTTGAGTTCTCTAGATGAGTGGAGAAACGAAGCGTATGAGAATGCCAGACTTTTTAAAGAGAAAGTCAAGCAATGGCATGATAAGAGAATTCTTAAGAGAGAGTTTCATGTTGGTGAGAAAGTTCTATTGTATAGGTCTCGTCTTAGATTTTTTGCAGGAAAATTACTTTCGAAATGGGAAGGACCATATGTTATTGTGGAAGTGTACCGCTCAGGTGCTATTAAGATTGCTTCATTGAAAGATGATTCTACACAAGTGGTGAATGGGCAAAGACTCAAGCATTATATTTTTGGAGATTCTTATAATGAAGATGTTGATGTTATTGAAACAGTTTCTCCGGAAGAATTCATCCAAGACAAATTGCAGGTACCTGCAGAGTTCGTTTTCGAATAGGTAACAGTTCTAGTCAGAGAAGTTTTGCGAAAAGTTCTTCCTTTAATATTATTGTTGTTTTTACTAAATATAAAAAATCACAAGATGAAAACGGGCAGGAAAAAGAGTCCGTGTGTGTCTCACACACAGGTGGCGCGGGCCCACCCCTGGCCGCGCCACCTAGGTGTGAGAACACCCCGGAACTCGTTTCCGTCCCGGTTTCCTATTGTGACTTCGTTTCGATGTATAATTTTCGCCTATTTAACCCCCCCGGAGTCCCCGAGGTCTGTATATCGTTTTCTCGTTGTGTTTTGTTTCGAGCTGTTTCTGCCAGGAGTTGATCTTAAGTTTGGGGGAATCATGGCCTCTTCAAGTGACAACAAGGGCAAAGGGCCCTATGTAGATGATCACCAGCGCCAGAAGTGGAAGGAGGAGCTAGGTTCTGGAAGAGCAAGGCCTAAAAACCCTGATTTTGAAGGACCAACGAAAGCTAGGCGTATCTTTTCTCATGATTTGCAGGGACCAACATATCATGTTTTGGATCTTGACTCCATGCCCGTGATAGAACACGGCATGCTGGTCACTTTTGAGTTTTGCACTCAATATCAAGCTTTGAAGAGGGAGGTAGAGATGCTTCAAGAAGAGAATCTCAGGCTTCGCAGGATGCAGGAATATTTCATTAATCCAAGGCTGCTTCCAATACCACCAAAGGAGTAATTCATCATCGGTATAGGCATCCCTCTTGGCTTGTTCCAAGCTTGGGGGAGTGCCGCGGTATCACATCATTACCTTTTGCTCATTTACTTTTCAAAGTAGTGTCATATCATGAATAGAGAAGTTATCTTATAGAATAGTTTGCAGTTTGGAAGTATCCTCGTTAGTTAGTTATCTATGTATCCCTTGGTGTGAGTTGCGGTAATAAAATATTAATGAGAAGTTTTATCGTTTACTTTTTGCACACTTTATGTTAGTTTGCAATCTCTCTTATATGACTAGTCTTGTTGATTGGTATTGGTATCACATTGGGAGCATGAGTAGATTTAGTTGGTTTTGGCAAACCTAGCTTGGTCAGTAGCAACTTTACCTTGAGGTTTGAGTAGAAAAGAATAAAGAAGTGCTTGCAGTTACATCACTGAACGGATCGTATGGGCACCTAGAGGGGGGGGTGAATAGGTGCTACTCAAATTTTAATTCTTTTTCAATTTAGGCTTGACACAAAAGGTAAATTCTCTATATATGCAACTAAGGTGAATTTACCTATATGTCAACAAGCAAGCTAAGCAAGATACAAGTAGTAAAGGCAATAAAGGATAGAGGTAACCGAGAGTGGAGCACACGGAGACACGGATGTAATTCCCGTAGTTCCTTCCTTTTTAGGGGAAGTACGTCTACGTTGGAGGGGTGTGGTTGCCACAAAGGCCTAACCAACGCCACAAAGGCTCACCCTATTCTCCGGTGCAAGCTTCCGCCACAAAGGCCTAGCTCACTTTCCACTAAGGGATTCCTCAAGGCGGAATCGGCCTTTACAAAACTTGGGGCACAACTCCACAACTGAATTGGAGGCTCCCAAGCACCACAAAGATCTCAATCAACAAGTATCAAGATTTCTATCACACAAATCAAGGTCAAGGGACACAAGGGAACCCAAGACCAAAGGGCCCTCAAGCAAATGAGAGGGGAAATCAAATCGCTTCGGTGAGGATGTAGATCAAGGCCTTCTCCTTCGATTCTCCAAAGATCAAGAGCTTTGGTGGGTTGAGGGAGGAGATCTTGCGAATTTGGTGGCTCCAAATATGGTGTTCTTCTTGCACAGCTCGAGCAGCTTGAGGTGGAAGAAGGGGAGGGGTATTTATAGCCCCTCCCAAAATGTAGCCGTTGCTGACTTGGAGGGGCGGATTATCCGGCCAAAGTTGGACCGGATTATCCGGCTGGCCGGATTATCCGCCCCCCCATCTGGGTGACGCCGCTTCAGGTCCTTAGCCGAATTTGGGGTCGACTTCGGGGGGGGGGGGATTATCCGGCCCCTGGCCGGAATATCCGGCCCCCCTATCTGGGTGACGCCGCGATAAGTCCTTAGTCGTTTTGAGATCTCGCCTGGGGGGGCGGATTATCCGGCCCCTGGCCGGAATATCCGGCCCCCTATACTGGGTGACGCCGAGCCAGGGACTTAGCCATTTTTCGGCCACTCCCCGAGGGGGCGGATTATCCGGCCACCCCTGGCCGGATAATCCGGCCTGGCATTTCTTCATCTGATAATCCTGCACAACTTAGCACACACTTAATATTCCTAATGTTGTTATCTAACACACAAAATCTGAGGGAAACAAAGTTTGCACTTTCAATCTCCCCCTTTTTGGTGTTAGATGACAACACTAGGATTTGCAAGAAAGATCGAATATTTCAAACAACAAATATTTGAGCAAGATAAAAAAAGCTCCCCCTAGATGTGTGCAACTTCACCAATGAGTTTAGAGGAGACATACCATTGCATAGATAACTCAAACATTGTGGAATTCCAAATATGATAATACGATATACCGGACAATAATTCCATAGGCATCTCACCAATAACCATGAGCTCAAAGAGACATAAGTGAACAACACATAATGATACACATAGCATATTAAGAACATATAACATAGTCTCATACACCACATGGTAGCAAATAAACGACACAAAGTTCAACCACACACAAAGTTCAACTTAAGACGAACGAAATAAGAAGAAACACAAGCGCCAAAGAATGATAAGCGCGCAAGCTTGTGTTTCCACCCATGCAAATCCCGTAATATTCCTAATAGAACTACTTCTCCCCCTTTGGCATCAAGACACCAAAAAGAGAGAAGAGCGATGCTACACGTCCCGAGGAATCAATCCTCAAAGTCACCAAAGTCGCCGGAGTCCACACCATCATAATCTCCGCCATCATCCTCGTCAGCGCCAGCATCTTCATCCTCGGCCTCAAAGTCCTCCTCAGCCTCAAAGTCCTCCTCAGCCTCTGCACGAGCACCTCCTGTGGGAGCATCTGGAGCATCAAAGAGATGCTTCTGCATATCCACCCAGTTGTAGCGATCGGTGTTCCAAGCATCATAGGCCACAGGAGCAGTAGGAGTGGGATCGGCAGTCTGAGCACCACTGAGACGGTGAAGGATCAGCTGCTGAGTGTCCTGGATGCTCTTCCTCTCAACATAGGCCTGGTAGTTCTCACGGTGGATCTCTACCTTCATGCACAGAACATTCCGCTCAAACCAACTGAGCTTCTTGACCTCCCTGGACATAACAGATGCAGCAGTCCTCTGATCACGGGCAGTAGCACTTGTCCTCGCATCAGCCATGAAAGTGCCTGGATATGCAGCTGAAGGAGCAGATTTCGCCTTTCTCTTGACATACATCTTCTTGACAAGATGCTCCACACAGTCATCATGGATATCATAATCTCCAAGGGCATGCTTGATGAGTAGCATGATGTATGGAGCATATGGCACAGTGTTCCTCTGAATGATAGCATCCTTGATCTCATAGAAGATGAAATCCATCACATCAAGGGTAAAGTCCTCAGCAGGGTCAGTCGACGTGGCACACTCATGAGCAAAAGCAAGGAGGTCAACCAGAGAGGTGCGAATGGCATCATTGTTGCCACCACTAGGAGCAATGTTCTCCCTGAAAATGCGGACCAGCTGATCATAGAGCGGATGCAGTCCTTGGATGAAGCCCACAGTGCCGGTGGAGTCATAGAGATCATACAACTTATCTTTATCAGGCTTGGTCCCCGGATTGTGAATACGGCGACCCACTGGAGTGTCTCCATTATATGCATACCCCAAGAGAGAGGCAAACGTAGCAAAGTCCGATGTACACTCATGCTCGTCGGTCATCCACTTCATAGACTTCTGAGCATTTGGCAGGATCACAAGGGTAGCATAGAACTGCTTGATGAGACCGGGATTATAATTGCACTGAATGTTGGCCAACCCCATCAAACCCAACTTCTCAACCACAGAAATTGCTTCATCAAAATAAGACTTGCTGCGAAGGTGATCAAAGTCAATTGGATGCATTGGACGACAAGGATTCTTGAAAGGCTCATAAATATCACGGAAAATCCCCCACTGTTCCTCATTCCAGAAACCACGGTCCTCAATGTCTTCATCTCTTGCAGTGGCATACCAATTGTTCCTCCGCACAAGAATGTACTTGGCCTCTGGCATCTTCTTGTAGTCAGGACGAGTCGCTTTGCCCTTGCGACGACGGGCTTGAACCTTGGCAGCCTTCTCTTTCTCAGCTTTCCTTGCAGCCGCCCTCTGACGCTGGCGAATAACAACCTCATCAACTAGGACTCCTTCCTCATTCGGAATCAAACGGCGCTTGCGCTTCGGCAAACTCGAGTCACCTGTGAAAGAGAGGTGCAAGGATAGCATGGGGGTAAGCGTATGCACACGAGTTACGGAAAAGATCAATGAATTATGTAGTATGAACAACAAACTTCACCAAAGTATCAAAGTGAAAGCAGCAATATATAAAAAAAGCAATCCCAGGCCGGATTATCCGGCCAGGGGGCGGATAATCCGGCCCCTCGAGAATTTTTCTCTAACAATTGCTGCAACCTTCAATTCGATAGATCGGGGAAGACAATCATACAACATAGTTCATAGGAGAGGAAAACAACAACTAGAAGGCTAAATCACCAAGAACATGCAAGGGTAAAATCACATCCTAGGAATAGAACAATACCCGCATCCATTGCGAAATCGGCTTGGTGAATGCCTTCCAGAGGAGGAGGAGAGCAACCTCCGAAGAAATCCGGCCAAGGGGTTGGCCGGAGCTCCGGCGGCGGCAACGGGAAGGAGGCGGCGGCGGCAGGGAACTGCTGGAAGGGGTGGGGAAGGAACTGCCCTAGGGCAGCCCGACCCTGCCCCTTATATACCCAGGTGCCACTTGGGCCGGATTATCTGGCCAGGAGGGGGCGGATAATCCGGCCCCCCCGGATATTCCTGAAGGGTTTCGCAGCATAGTAAATCAAAAAATTTCCTACGGATGCGAACAAGAAAGCCAAGATCTAATCTAGGAGATGTAATCAACGAGAGAGGTAGATGAGATCTTCATACCCTTGAAGATTCGCACAGCGGAAACGTTCAATAGAACGTGGTTGACGTAGTCGTACTCGCCGTCTCCTCCTCGCGATCCGATCCGATCCTACGCCGCAAGTGGCGGCGCCTCCGAGAGTTGCACACGTGCGGTGCAGCGACGTCTCCTCCTTCCTTGGTCCAGCAAGTATGGTGGAGAGATAGATTGGATCAGCAGCACGACGGCGTGGTGCTTATGGTGGAGAGTTTCTGCAGCAGGGCTTCGCCTACGCGCAGTTGCGAGAGAGAGAGAGGGAGGGCAGCAGTTGGCGGCTAGGGTTTGGGTTAGGGGGTGGAGAGGTCTGCGCCCTTGCCCCCCTATATATAGAGGGGTGGCCGGCCAGCTTGGCCTCTCCCCAAACCCTAGGACGCCGACTTGGAGTAGGAAGAGTGGGGGGCAAGTTTCCCCCCCTTCCTTCTTTGAAGACTCCCTTAGGGTTTCCCCTTGGGCTGGCCGGCTGGGCCTTAGGGGCCTTGTGCGCCTGGCCCAAGGCGGCCAGGGCACTTCCCCTTAGGCCCACGCAGGCCTCCGTCAAGTGGGCCCACGTTGGTCCCACTCCGGAACCTTCTAGAACCTTCCGGTACAATACCGATAAACTCCGAAACCTTTCCGGAATCCAAAAACTGCTTTCCTTTATATGAATCTTATTCTCCGGACCATTCCGGAACCTCTCGTGACGTCCTGGATCTCATCCGAGACTCCGAACTAAAACTCATAAACCAATTATCCATTCTATCCTAGCATCGATGCACGTTAAGTGTGTGACCCTACGGGTTCGAGAATATGCAGACATGATCTTCTATCAATAATCAATAGCGGGATCTGGAAACCCATATTGACTCCCACATATTCATCGATGATCATATCGGATGAACCACGATGCCAGGATTCAATTAATCCCGTATATGTATTCCCTTCGTCACACGATATTTTACTTGCCCGAGATTTGATCGTCGGTATCACCATACCTAGTTCAATTTCGTTCACAGCAAGTACTTTACTCGTTCCGTAATCCGATATCACTTTGTGATTAACTCATTAACCACATGCTTGCAAGCGGTGTTGATATCGATTACCGAGTGGGCCCGAAGTATATCTCTCCGACTTGGGAGGGACAAATTCCATCTCGATACATACAACCCAACAAGTACTTTCCGATCACCTGAGAGACACCTTTATTATCACCCTCACATAGGATGACGTTTGATGACTTCAAAGCTTTCTTCCGATACTAGGGAGTTGTATTATCTCATGGTCTAAGGAATACAATACATGACATAGGAAAAGCTTCGCAAAGATGAACACGATGACACGATCTAATTGCTCTGCTTTATTTGGGTCTGTCCATCACATCATTCTCCTAATGATATGATCTCATTATTAATTGACAACTCATGTCTATGGTTAGGAAACCTTAACCATCATTTTAATCAATGAGCTAGTCCATAGAGGCGTACTAGGGACACGGTGTTGTTCATAAACCACACAAGTATTAAAGTTTCCGCTTAATACAATTCTAGCATGGAATATAAACATTATCATGAACAAGAAATATGATAATAACAATATTATTATTGCCTCTAGGGCATATTTCCTTCAGTCTCCCACTTGCACTAGAGTCAATAATCTAGTCAATACTTGCGCATTCAACACCTATGGCATTCCGGTGTTACTCATACGCGTTGCACGTGGTAAACCTTATCTACGGGTCTGACACTTTCAGGTCCGTTTGTATTTGCATATTCTTTTGCGTCAGCACGCATTACTCATCTTGTATGAGATAGCATCGTATAAACTTGGTCTTCTGGTGAGACCTTTGTTTCTTGGCCGAGACTATGTTGTCACTATTGTCATACAATAGAACTACATAGTACTAGCACACTTTTAAAATAGCGATATCCACCGTGCGTCGAAATACTCATTGGTCCGCACACATTGGTATGTATGATTTCCAATAAGTCCGTTGCTCGCTCCATTATTCTGGAGAACGGGGTTTTGATCATCTTGCCCATGAGACACGGCTCGCACGTGTCAAATGATTCAAAATCAAGAGACTCCAAAAGTCCATCAGAATGGAGTTTCTTCATGCGTTTTACGCCAATATGATCTGGACGACAGTGCCACAAATAAGTTGGATTATCACTATCTACTTTGCATCTTTTATGCCGCTTCTAAAGCGATTATATACTTAGCCCTCGTTGCAGTGTCCGCCACAATATTAACATTGGAACTCATCCAAGTCATCATGGAACTTTCTTCCATCTTATTATGCCACCTTCTAACTCAAAACAAATAGCTTAAAAATTGAGATAAAATTTTACTTGTATGTGTGACAAAGCCAATGTAACTCATTGCAATGAACCATTTGTCACTTCTGCATACAGAACATATTCTTACTTCTTCGAAAGTGCATAAGAATATCTTTACTATTGTCCAGCGATCATCATATGAATGCTATAACCTTTAGAGCATTGGACACATCTGGATCTACATATCATGGTATACAAGATTGATAAAATCATTCTTGTGGTTTCACTCATCAAGTGTCTAAACAATTGATTTTTGCTCCAACCTCTTCCATGCAACAAGAACCGTTCTTATTGTTTCCATATTGAACAAATTCAATATTTCATCTATGTACTCTGGCAAAACTTTATTAGTGCCTCAATCTATCTGTATAGACATTGATGCTCAATATTCTGGTTTTGCCTAAGTCTTTCATCAAAAATCCAATTATAATGAAAACTTAACAATATCAAGAAAAACACATAATTTCCAATGAACGATATGTCATCTACATAAAGCATTAGAAATATGTCTTAGCGCTCCCACTTACTTTCTTGTAATACAAGCATCTTCAAATATCTTGATGAAATTAACACTTTAACATTTTCATCATTGAAGATTCCAACTTCGCTATGCTTACTTCTACCATAGAAGTTTACATACATATCTAGCAACCTTTGAATCAACAAAACCCATTGGGTCGTGTCAGGTACACGTCCTTGGTGTGCATTCCGGTAGAGGAATGTTGTTTCGTTTATTCAACTAACATATCTCTATATGTAACTGTTGCTAGAATAATTCATATGACGAAGTCAGGGCCCATCACCGCTTCTTTGTATATTGTTGGTTACTATTATCTAATAATATCTCGTCCTCAAATCTTGCTATTTGATTACGACCAACTTGGTTAAATAGCAACTTTGATGCCATGACTACAACATATTGTAGACGCGTGAGCTATGAATGCAGTTGCCGCTTCCAGAACAAATTCTGGTGCTGCGCTACTCTGATCATCTTGCTCAGATTCAATAACCTCATCAAGTTCTATCTTCCTCCTACTTAAACCTTTCGCGAAAAACTCCTTCATAAGAAGTTCACTTCTTTCAGTGACAATCACCTTTAATTGGGTTTATGGCAGAAGAAACACCCATCGAAATTCTTTGGGATAACCTACAAAGACTTACTAATCCAATTTTGGTTGTAAACATTTTACACATATGCCTTGCATACCAAAATTCAAGAAAAGACAACTATAACTTGTATGGTGTCATTTCGGCAGATTATGATGGCACTCTAGTGAGATCAAAGCGGTAGTCTCTAAAGCATAATCCACAAATTATATTGGTAGTTTATTTCATCATTGATCTAACCATGTCAAACAAGGTTGGATTACATCCATCGAAAAACTCCATACTCCTATGGTGTTTATCACGACGCAAGTTTGTGGAACAATTCCTCTAACTCTTAGATGTTTGCTAAACTTGTAACTCAAATATTCTTCTTTATGATCCAATCATAAAAACTTGAATTTTCTTGTTACAATAATTTCCACTTCATAAATTGAACAATTTCAATTGTTTCATACTTCTATCTCATCAAGTAGATATACCATACATCTATTCGAGTCATTGATGAAATAGAAAATACACCATGATCGACTTCACACCATGGACTATATACATCAACATGTATGATCTCCATTTAGTTAGTCGCTTGATCTGTCCATGGCCCATGAACGAAGTTTAATCATCTTTAGGAAAAGTCTCACAAGCGTCAATCAATTCAAAATCAATTGACTCAAAATTCTATCAATATAGAATTTCTTTCATGTTTTGTTTCCAATATGACTTAAACAGCGGTGTCAAATATAAGTGAAATTCATTTTGTCTTGCAACCTTTAGCATCAGTGTTATAAATGTTTATTTCACCAACAAGATAATAATAATTTATCCATCGATTATGGAAGACGATAATGACATGAACAACAATTGTTCTCATAATACCAGAACAAGATAACAATTATTAAGTTCATGAAATATCTTGAAGGCTAGGTTTGATGTCGACGAGAAGCACAATAACACTTTTATTTGTATCTCGACATGCATCATTACCATATTCTTTTACTAGTTACTTAGGCCATTGTACTTCTTGTATTGTGTTGCTTTGTATGACATTTCATACCAACAAATCAGTATCGAATACCCAAGAATTACATTGTTAACGAGCAAAAGAATTCATCTATAACATGTATATCATTTATATACCTGAGCTGGACAATTCCAGTCTTTTTCCTTTTTCTACCAAATAATTTTGCAGATCCTATTTAGCATTTCCTCTCCTTTTTAGAAGAATCTATCGACATCAATAGTGGCGTCAATCATTTGACACATAGTCCAAAGGATTTTTTAGTCAAATACTAATAGCCTTGGATTTTGCACTTTGAAGTGGATCGCCATCATCATATGATTGGTATTCTTCCAGATTCCATTCTTTAGTATTCTTTTGGTATAGCAAAAACAATTTAGCCGATACCTTTTCATTCGTCCTATCATGACATCTTTCATGATGAAACTACTATAGCTTATAAGGATGAATGCAAGTATAATATTAGTTCCCAAACTTTTGGGTGATCGGGACGCCTAGCATCTTCAATCTTCACATATAGTCATACAATATGAGCATATGTTCTTTTACTAAATTATACTTCATCATTTTGCAAACAATCAAAGTCTTAGATATCAAATATCTTTCACTTCTTATTTGTTTCTGAAACAATTCTTTCAGCTCGATGATTACTTTGATTCTCAAACAATTTTGAAGATCAATTTATCATGAAGGCAAACATATGATCTTTAGATACTAAACTTGAATCGTTGCTCTTAGATTAATACAATTTATTAAATCGTATGGAGCAAGCAAGGTTTGCTAAAGTTTGCAATAGGACTTAATCTTTAGTCTTGACATTAAACGGCACTAGACCGAAAAGTGACTATCCAGAATTCTATAGTTCTTTTAACTCAATTAAAACTAAGTGTCGGTGGAAAACGGTTGCCAAAGACTACAACGACTTATGCAAATACACTAAGATTTAGTTCAAGATAATTAGTTCAAGTTAATCAAATTATTAATGAACTCCCACTAAATTCAACATTCCTCAAAGTTGTTTAGTGAAGCATGATCCAAATTCACTACACCGAGACCGATCATCACGTGAATGATGTAGCTTTAATGGTGAACATCAACATGTTGATCATATCATCCATATGACTCATGCTTGACCTTTCGGTCCATGTGTTCCGAGGCCATGTCTGTACATGCTAGACTCGTCAAGTCAAACCCAAGTATTTCCACATGTGCAAAACTGGCTTGCACCCGTTGTATGTGAACGTAGAGTTTATAGCACCCGATCATCACGAGATGCTTCAAAACGACGAACTTTCGCAACGGTGCATACATGGGGAGAACACAATTTTATCTTGATCTTTAAGTGAGGAATCATCTTAAAATGCTACCGTCGCGATCTAAGCATAATAAGATACATAAAAGGATAAACATCACATGCATATAATTTTATGTGACATGGTATAGCCAATCTCCGCGCCATGATCTCCATCTTGTGCGCGCCGGCATGATCTCCATCACTCCACCATGATTGCCTCCACCACGAATAGCAACTACAACTATTGCTAACTACTTAGCGATAAAGTAAAGCTATTACATGGCGTATAAGAAGTTGACACGCAGGTCATACACAATTATAAAGACAACCATATGGCTCCTGCCGGTTGTGAACTCATCGACATGCAAGTCGTGAAAGATTACAAAACATGATCATCGCATACATCTCAATTCATACACATCATGTCTTGGGCCATACCATATCACAAAACACTCCCTGCAAAAACAAGTTAGACGCCTCTACTTTGTTGTTGCAAGTTTTACGTGGCTTATGGGAGTAACAGGCTAAGAACGATTCTTACCTACGGAAAGCCACAACGGTGATATTATGGTTGCTAACATCCGATGTAAGTCCCATGACTACTATAGTGAGAGAAACTGGCATCCACCAGCCGCATGTGTGGAACAAGCCACACGTCAAGTGCGGAGCCGGTCTCGCGAACGCGGTCGCGTAAAGTTGGCCTGGACCGCTTCGATCTCACTATACCGCGCCATAAGAAATACACAACAAGAGGTTTGCAACAGAAAACATCAACGCCCGCAACAAGCATGTTGCGTTCTACTCGTGAAACACATCTACGCATAGATCTAGCTCTGATACCACTGAAGGGTTTCGCAGCATAGTAAATCAAAAAATTTCCTACGGATGCGAACAAGAAAGCCAAGATCTAATCTAGGAGATGTAATCAACGAGAGAGGTAGATGAGATCTTCATACCCTTGAAGATTCGCACAGCGGAAACGTTCAATAGAACGTGGTTGACGTAGTCGTACTCGCCGTCTCCTCCTCGCGATCCGATCCGATCCTACGCCGCAAGTGGCGGCGCCTCCGAGAGTTGCACACGTGCGGTGCAGCGACGTCTCCTCCTTCCTTGGTCCAGCAAGTATGGTGGAGAGATAGATTGGATCAGCAGCACGACGGCGTGGTGCTTATGGTGGAGAGTTTCTGCAGCAGGGCTTCGCCTACGCGCAGTTGCGAGAGAGAGAGAGGGAGGGCAGCAGTTGGCGGCTAGGGTTTGGGTTAGGGGGTGGAGAGGGCTGCGCCCTTGCCCCCCTATATATAGAGGGGTGGCCGGCCAGCTTGGCCTCTCCCCAAACCCTAGGACGCCGACTTGGAGTAGGAAGAGTGGGGGGCAAGTTTCCCCCCTTCCTTCTTTGAAGACTCCCTTAGGGTTTCCCCTTGGGCTGGCCGGCTGGGCCTTAGGGGCCTTGTGCGCCTAGCCCAAGGCGGCCAGGGCACTTCCCCTTAGGCCCACGCAGGCCTCCGTCAAGTGGGCCCACGTTGGTCCCACTCCGGAACCTTCTAGAACCTTCCGGTACAATACCGATAAACTCCGAAACCTTTCCGGAATCCAAAAACTGCTTTCCTTTATATGAATCTTATTCTCCGGACCATTCCGGAACCTCTCGTGACGTCCTGGATCTCATCCGAGACTCCGAACTAAAACTCATAAACCAATTATCCATTCTATCCTAGCATCGATGCACGTTAAGTGTGTGACCCTACGGGTTCGAGAATATGCAGACATGATCTTCTATCAATAATCAATAGCGGGATCTGGAAACCCATATTGACTCCCACATATTCATCGATGATCATATCGGATGAACCACGATGCCAGGATTCAATTAATCCCGTATATGTATTCCCTTCGTCACACGATATTTTACTTGCCCGAGATTTGATCGTCGGTATCACCATACCTAGTTCAATTTCGTTCACAGCAAGTACTTTACTCGTTCCGTAATCCGATATCACTTT
This sequence comes from Dactylis glomerata, assembly GCA_007115705.1. Lineage (NCBI taxonomy): Eukaryota > Viridiplantae > Streptophyta > Magnoliopsida > Poales > Poaceae > Dactylis > Dactylis glomerata. The sequence continues at coordinate 1,388,071 of QXEO01000199.1, read as the reverse complement.
GTGATTAACTCATTAACCACATGCTTGCAAGCGGTGTTGATATCGATTACCGAGTGGGCCCGAAGTATATCTCTCCGACTTGGGAGGGACAAATTCCATCTCGATACATACAACCCAACAAGTACTTTCCGATCACCTGAGAGACACCTTTATTATCACCCTCACATAGGATGACGTTTGATGACTTCAAAGCTTTCTTCCGATACTAGGGAGTTGTATTATCTCATGGTCTAAGGAATACAATACATGACATAGGAAAAGCTTCGCAAAGATGAACACGATGACACGATCTAATTGCTCTGCTTTATTTGGGTCTGTCCATCACATCATTCTCCTAATGATATGATCTCATTATTAATTGACAACTCATGTCTATGGTTAGGAAACCTTAACCATCATTTTAATCAATGAGCTAGTCCATAGAGGCGTACTAGGGACACGGTGTTGTTCATAAACCACACAAGTATTAAAGTTTCCGCTTAATACAATTCTAGCATGGAATATAAACATTATCATGAACAAGAAATATGATAATAACAATATTATTATTGCCTCTAGGGCATATTTCCTTCAATTCCGCCCAGGGGGGCGGATATTCCGGCCTGGGAGCCAGAAAACTGGCCAGCTCGAAATTTTCAAAAACAGATGTTGTTTTGATGAAAAATTTGAACTCGTGTGCATGGAGTAGATGTCTTGAGAGAGGATGGCTTAGGTGAGAGAGCAAACATGGAGTGGTTCTCGGCACTTAACATTGCAAGAGCAAATCGACTAAAAATCCAATGCAAGTGCCTTCCCATATCAAAAATAAGAAATAACATCGAGAGAGAACACTAAAACCTCAAATAAGATATGCAATGAATCAACTCTTCGAAAAGAAGAGGTCGGTGGCCGAAGCCACCATGTTTGAGTGTTATGGCATTGGACCGCGAAGATGTATCTTGAGTCCATAACCACTACTCGTCATTGAAGCTCATATATCATAAAATGATATTAAGAGAATGATATGATTACTATTGGCATTATGGGGGGAGGGATAGCCCAATTAATTAGGACCGCACTCCCCCTATTTCCATGCCCACACCTAAACCAAACATGTATTGAAATATAGGTGTATTTGCAAGATGTTCAAGCCACACTCCTTGAATCGATGATATTTAGCTCATTCCTCAAATATCCAAATCTTGCTTCATCAAGAGGCTTCGTGAATATATCGGCAAGTTGATCCTTGGTGCTAACATATGCAAGCTCAATATCACCACGGGCAACATGATCTCTAATGAAATGATTCTGGATCTCGATATGCTTGGTTCTTGAATGTTGCACCGGATTATAGGCGATCTTGATAGCACTTTCATTGTCACATAGAAGAGGCACTTTGTCACAATTGACACCGTATTCCTTCAAAGTTTGCCTCATCCATAACAATTGAGTGCATCCACTTGCGGCGGCAATGTATTCGGCTTCGGCGGTGGAGAGAGATATACAATTTTGCTTCTTAGAAGACCAACACACCAAAGACCTACCAAGAAATTGGCAAGCTCCGGAGGTTGATTTCCTATCATCCTTGTCACCGGCCCAATCCGAATCCGTGAAGCCACAAAGAGAGAAATCCGAGCCTTTGGGATACCAAAGGCCATAAGTTGGGGTATGAACCAAATATCGAAAGATTCTCTTAACCGCCATAAGGTGGCTTTCTTTAGGAGCGGCTTGATACCTTGCACACACACCTACACTCAACACAATATCGGGTCTAGATGCGCAAAGGTAAAGCAAAGAGCCGATCATAGAACGGTATACCTTTTGATCCACATCTTTACCATTGGGATCAAGTTCAAGATGACATTTTGTGGCCATTGGTGTGGCGGCCCCGTTTAGTTCCTTCACCTTGAACCTCTTGAGCATGTCTTGGACATATTTTGCTTGATTAATGAAAGTCCCTTCTTTCAATTGCTTGATTTCAAAACCAAGAAAGAACTTCATTTCGCCCATCATAGACATCTCGAACCTATCGGTCATAAGCTTTGCAAATTCATCATTAAAAGCTTTGTTAGTCGAGCCAAAGATAATATCATCAACATATAGTTGGCATACGAAAAGCTCCCCATTGACCCTCTTAGTAAAAAGAGTGGGATCGATTTGCCCAACTTCAAACCCACGGTCTAACAACAACTCCCTAAGGTGCTCGTACCACGCACGTGGGGCTTGTTTAAGGCCATAGAGTGCCTTATGGAGTTTGTAGACATGGTTCGGGAAGTTGAGATCCTCAAACCCCGGAGGTTGCTTAACATACACTTCCTCTTTCAATGGACCATTTAGAAAAGCACTTTTAACATCCATTTGTTGCAACTTAAAATTATGATGAGTGGCATATGCAAGAAGGATACGAATGGACTCAAGGCGAGCCACGGGAGCATAAGTTTCTCCAAAGTCAATTCCTTCAACTTGGGAGAAACCTTGAGCAACCAATCTTGCCTTGTTCCTCACAACAATCCCATGCTCATCTTGCTTGTTCTTGAATATCCACTTTGTGCCAATCACATTCCGGCACTCCTTTGGCTTCTCCACTAATACCCAAACATTATTGCGCTTGAAGTTGTTGATTTCTTCATGCATAGCATCCAACCAATCCGGATCTTCAAGGGCTTCAAATACTTTCTTGGGTTCAACCATGGAGATATAAGCATGATGAGTGCTAAATTGTGCCAATTGACGCCGGGTTGACACTTTGCTCCTTAGATCTCCAATAACCCTCTCCAGGGTATGACCTTTAAGTTCCAAGTCCCTTTCAATTCTCTTCTTGCGACGGGCTTCGATCTCCTCATTAGACCTTGGAGGGATCACTTGATCATCTTGATCATTTTGGTCCCCGTCTTGACCATCAACTTGACCTTGATCATCATTATCTTCATGAGTAGGTTGATCTTGGTCTTGTGAAGAATTGGGGGCGGTTGAGATAACCGGAGAGGATGGTGGTGCCCCTTGTTCTTCATGAAGGTCCTTGTCTTGTTCTTCGGTTGGTGCAATAGTTGCTTCCTTGGGAGAGGCTTGTTGAGCTTGTGAAGATGAAGGCTCCACTTGAGTAGAGCATAGTCCTTCTCGGTCCGCCACAAGGTGTCCCTCAATGGGGCAGAAAAATCCCACGCCCATTCTTCCTATGGCTTCTCGAGGTATTTCATCATCTACATCACAAGAAACAACATCTCGCCCCCCTTGGGAGCTGTCATTCTCTTCGAATACCACACTACAAGATTCCTCAACACGTCTGGTGGACTTGTTGAAGACTCTATAAGTGTGGGATTCGGCACCGTAACCAACAAAAATACCTTCTATTGCTTTCGGATCAAATTTACCTAAACGAACTCCTTTTCTTTGCAAGAAACACTTACACCCGAAAACCCGGTAGTAGGAGATGTTGGGCTTGCTTCCGGTGAGTATCTCATATGGAGTCTTGTTTAGGCCTTTGCGGAGGAAGAGCCGGTTTGAAGAATGACAAGCCGTAGAGATAGCTTCGGCCCAAAAGTTGTATGGAGACTTAAACTCCGCCAACATGGACCTAGCCATATCCATAAGAGTCTGGTTCTTCCTTTCGGCTACACCATTTTGTTGAGGGGTGTATGCAGCGGAATATTGATGATGTATCCCCTCATCACTGAGAAACCCATTCAAAGTGTAGTTCTTGAATTCCGAGCCATTGTCACTTCTAATTGCCAAAATAGTTTGCCCATGTTGACGTTCAACTTCCTTGGCAAAGTCGATGACGGTTTGTTGAGTCTCACTCTTATGCTTGAAGAAGTAGACCCAAGTATATCTTGAATAATCATCAACAATCACCAAACAATATTTCTTCCCACCAAGACTTGCATGAGATGGAGGACCAAAAAGATCCACATGAAGGAGCTCCAAGATCCTCTTGGAAGAAATGATAGTCTTGCTTGGGTGGGGACAATCATGCATTTTTCCTAGAACGCAAGCCCTGCAAACACGATCTTTGGCAAAAGAAATATTCTCTTTTAGTCCGAGTATGTGGCCACCCTTGTGAAGGCTTTGCAAAGTTCTCATATTGACATGGGCTAGTCGGCGATGCCAAAGCCAACCCACATCTGCCTTTCCAAATAAACACATTGCACTTGTAGTGGTTTTCCCCGAAAAGTCCACCACATACAAGTTATTTTCAATGTGTCCAACGAAAGCGACCTTTAGAGACTTGCTCCACAAGAGCACCACAATGTCATTATCAATGAAGACGGCAAAGCCCATCTTACCAAGTGCACGAACTGAAAGTAAATTGTAACCTAGGGTCTCAACAAGCATGACGTCCACAAGGGAAATATCCGGTGCGACCACCACCTTGCCAAGACCCAATACCTCGGATTGTGACATGTCTCCATAAGTGACGGTTATATGATTGTCATTAGGCCTCATCTCCGTCATAATCTCCTTGCTTCCGGTCATATGACTTGTGCATCCACTATCAAGCACCCATTTTGATCCACCGGAAGCATAGTCCTACAAGAGATCATTGCTTGGTTTTAGGTCCCCATTTTTCAATGGGTCCTCTTTTGTTAGCAACAAGGGTCTTTGGAACCCAAATAGACCAAGCAACATAACCATCATTTGGACCAACATATTTTGCATAAACATCACCATAATAATCACGAAATAAAACATAGTGAGGGTTAGCAATTCCCGCATGATCATCATGAGTGGCTTTGCCACCCACAATAGGATCCTTCTTTGCTTGTGCGGGCTTGGCCTTCTTCTTCTTGTTGTTCTTCTTCTTCTTCTTTGAGACATAGCCAATCCCCGTTTTATCACCAAATGCCTTTTGCTTACTCAAAAGGTCATTCAAGTTTTTCTCACCTATGGGAATGGAGGACTTGGCAAGCTCATCTTTCAACCTAGCATTTTCTTCAATAACATTTGCATGATCACAAGTAGAAGTAGAAGAACTAGGCACATTATTCTTAGTCAATTGAATTTGAAGTTGTTCATGTGACTTGGTAAGAATAGAGTGTTCACTTTTCAAGGCCTTGTGAGCCTCGTCAAGATCTTCAAAATCCTTAACAAGTATATCATGACCAACACCAAATTCAACCTTCTCCTTTTTAAGCATTTTTACTTTAGCACGAGCATGGTCTCGCTCTTTAATGAGTTTGGAAACAACTTCATTATTAGATTCCTCAATGGAATCGAGCTTCTCTTCGAGAATAGCTCGTTCCTCTTGCTCTTCTTCAAGAGACTCGGTTAGTGAGGCAATATCTTGAGCATATTCTTTTTCAAGCCTCATTTGTTCATCTAGTTTTTCAAGAGTTTTACCATATTGGCTCAATAGACGTTCAAAGTGAATCTTATGAACACCATCTACACTAGACACATAGTCATCAAAAGCAATAATTTCTTCCTTTACTCTAAAACTAGCAAGATCATTCAAGGGAGCATCATTTGTCTTAGAGGAGGAGAAAGATGTGGGTGATACCTCGGAAGACTTGGCCATAAGGCACTTGACGTTCTTGACAAGAGAGTCCTCATTGGGGGATTCAAAGAGTGATGTTGAGGAAGTGGAGGTGGTTGCCATTGCGGCCATCTCACTAGTTGTGGTTTCTTCTTCATCACTCTCACTAGCGGAGTACTCTTCTTGAGTCAAGAACACAAACTTTGGTTGTTTCTTCTTTGGTCCACCCTTCTTCACAAATGGCTTCTTTGAAGGTGACTTGGTCTTGCTTTTGAGGATGAGCTTTCCACCATGGTCTTCTCTCTTCTCATAAGGGCACTCGGCAACAAAGTGGAATCTATCATTGCAATTGTAGCAAGTCCTCACCCTTTGACCATTGTTGTCATTCCTTTGATAGCCACTTGACTTACTTCTTCTTTGATTGTCTTCTTTAGCCTTGTGTGGATCCACCCAAAAGGTTTTTCCATAGAAGGCCATGTGCTCATTGTACTCATGTCTTATGTCCTTGGGACAGATCTCTAGCCTCGCTTCAATGCTTGCTTGAAGAGGAACCTCTTTCTCAACCACATTAGCCTTCAATGCAAGATTAGAGCTTCTTTGCATTCCTATGGCACGGGCACGAGCATCTTCCGCATTTTGTGCAGAAACCTTGTAGGCTTGAATCTCTTGCATCACTTGATTGGAGGTCATCTCATTGAAGTTGTGCTTTCCTTGAACACTCTTCACATCCGCGGGCTCATATGGGGTGAGAGCAAGAATGTACTTCATCTTGATCCACTCATCATCAATATGGTGAGCACCGAGGTTCTTGAAGGTGGTAGCAATAGCCTTGAGTCTTCTATACATCTCTTGATGATCCTCACCATCCATCATGAAGAATCCCTCCGCTTGATTTGAGAAGGCAATATATCTCGTTTTCTTCATGCTCTCGTTGCCAACAAAGACGTCGGAGAGTCCTTGCCAAGCTTCTTTGGCGGTGGAGAAATGTTGGATGTGAGGCAAGTCCTTGGATCCAACGGCGACTTGAATCATGTGGAGAGCGGTAGCATTGAGTTGACTATCGACCGTCTCTCTTCTTGTCATGTTGTGTGGATCCACGGCCTTGAACCCTTCCTCAATGATCCTCCAAAGCTCGATGCAAGAACTGCGCATATGAGAGATCATTTGATATTGCCATTGACCAAAGTTTAATGCATCAAGCTTAGGTGGGTCTCCCCTATTGTTAATATGAGGATGAGGAACCGGCGGGTCGGGTGAATACCAATGAGGGAATTCACCTTTCCCGTCTCCCTTGGTGGAAGACTTAGCATCGCCATTTTTATCGGCACCCTCTACATCAACCACCACATTCTCCACTTGTGGAGTAGCGGGTTTTTCCGGAGGTGGAGAAGCATTAGCAGTTTTAGCTTGCATGAGTTGCGCTATCATTTCACGCAACTCACTTATTTGAGAGGTCATGGAAGTCATGGATGATTCCAAAGATTTGAACTCACCCATGGAAACTTGACCCGAGCCCTCACTAGGTGACGTTTCCATACTCTTAGGCGGTTAAGCCCGAATTAAGAGCCGAGGCTCTGATACCAATTGAACGGATCGTATGGGCACCTAGAGGGGAGGGGTGAATAGGTGCTACTCAAATTTTAATTCTTTTTCAATTTAGGCTTGACACAAAAGGTAAATTCTCTAGATATGCAACTAAGGTGAATTTACCTATATGTCAACAAGCAAGCTAAGCAAGATACAAGTAGTAAAGGCAATAAAGGATAGAGGTAACCGAGAGTGGAGCACACGGAGACACGGATGTAATTCCCGTAGTTCCTTCCTTTTTAGGGGAAGTACGTCTACGTTGGAGGGGTGTGGTTGCCACAAAGGCCTAACCAACGCCACAAAGGCTCACCCTATTCTCCGGTGCAAGCTTCCGCCACAAAGGCCTAGCTCACTTTCCACTAAGGGATTCCTCAAGGCGGAATCGGCCTTTACAAAACTTGGGGCACAACTCCACAACTGAATTGGAGGCTCCCAAGCACCACAAAGATCTCAATCAACAAGTATCAAGATTTCTATCACACAAATCAAGGTCAAGGGACACAAGGGAACCCAAGACCAAAGGGCCCTCAAGCAAATGAGAGGGGAAATCAAATCGCTTCGGTGAGGATGTAGATCAAGGCCTTCTCCTTCGATTCTCCAAAGATCAAGAGCTTTGGTGGGTTGAGGGAGGAGATCTTGCGAATTTGGTTGCTCCAAATATGGTGTTCTTCTTGCACAGCTTGAGCAGCTTGAGGTGGAAGAAGGGGAGGGGTATTTATAGCCCCTCCCAAAATGTAGCCGTTGCTGACTTGGAGGGGCGGATTATCCGGCCAAAGTTGGGCCGGATTATCCGGCTGGCCGGATTATCCGCCCCCCCCATCTGGGTGACGCCGCTTCAGGTCCTTAGCCGAATTTGGGGTCGACTTCGGGGGGGGGCGGATTATCCGGCCCCTGGCCGGAATATCCGGCCCCCCTATCTGGGTGACGCCGCGATAAGTCCTTAGTCGTTTTGAGCTCTCGCCTGGGGGGGCGGATTATCCGGCCCCTGGCCGGAATATCCGGCCCCCTATACTAGGTGACGCCGAGCCAGGGACTTAGCCGTTTTTCGGCCACTCCCCGAGGGGGCGGATTATCCGGCCACCCCTGGCCGGATAATCCGGCCTGGCATTTCTTCATCTGATAATCCTGCACAACTTAGCACACACTTAATATTCCTAATGTTGTTATCTAACACACAAAATCTGAGGGAAACAAAGTTTGCACTTTCAATCACTTCAGTTTTCCCTTATGTTTGGCTTATAAGCATTGTTATTCTTAAAGTTAAAATTGTTGTACCTTCAAGGGAGTTTGCATGATTGTTCTTATTATATGTATGTTTGTTTGTTTCATGCAACTCTTATGCTTGCTACCCAACCTTGCTAGCCAAAAACCTGTACTGAGAGGAAATACTTCTCGTGCATCCAACTCCCAAAAGCCAAGTCACTTCCAAAGAGTCCACTATAAATTCCTATGCATGGTATTTCAAGCCATTCCAAGTAAATTTTCATGTGCTACCTATCAAAAACCTTCAAACACTTCTCATTTTGTGCCACTGTTTTTAACACATGAGGACATAGTGGATGGGTTTGTTATCTTCCATACTAAATTAAGTACCCCTCGACTAGGCAGCTTCATCTGCTCGTCATTAATTTTGCAAGGGAGCTGGTCAGACCATTATAATCTCAAAAAGAAAAAGAAAGAAAAAAGGCACTCCTCCATGGAATGTGAAAGCTGGTCGGCACCCGATGGAATCGGTTAGCCATGGTTTGAGAAAGGAAAAAGGTGGGGAGGAGTGCAAAGCTATAAAAGAGCACCAAAGTGCCAATTAATCAAACATCTCGGAACCGCTCTCACTTGTTTAGTATGGAAGATATCAAGAACTCCGTTGCTAGTCATTGACAAAAGCAACCACCTCTCAAAATAACTTTTTACCTCTGTTTTACAAATGAAAAGCTCTAGCACATGTTTAATCCCTGCTTCCCTCTGCGAAGGGCCTATCTTTTACTTTTATGTTGAGTCAACCTATTTCCCTCTATCTAAGGCAAGCATTTGAGTTGTTATGTTTCACTCATCCATATGTTGATCCGTTTAATCATGTTTATTATCTTCCTTGTTTTGTATAATGCTTTTGTCTGAAGGAATATATCTTTGAAAGCTTTCTATGAATGCAAAAGTTTACTTTGTTGAGCATATAGTCTTTGCTATATTAGCTCTGTTTTAAAAGGCTCCGTTTAAAAGAGAGAATAGTTTGTTCTCCATTCTTTGACCAAGAACTAAGGTTTGCCATTGCCAATTATAGTTTACCTTGTGCATCTTTACATGTGATTCCCTTTTACCTATTGCAAGTCTATATCTTATAAAGGGAAGTTGCTGTTTATTATAATTTGTGCCTTTGTAAATGTGATGCTTCTTGTCCGTATCTTGATTATCGACACTTCACTCCATAAACATGTGGTCATGTTTACCGAGTTTAGTTTTTGCTTGGGGACAAGCGAGGTCTAAGCTTGGGGGGGGGGGTTGATACGTCCAATTTGCATCACTATTTTGTATCATAATTTACTGTTATTCATTGATATATTTCATATTTAGATAAGATACTTATGTTATTTCCTTTGCTTTCACATGTTTGATGATCATCGAAGGAGTTGCTGCCGGAGTCAGGATTCTGCTGGAAAAAGGACCATCAAGAGACCATATTTTGAAGATCAGGAAAATTCCAGAAAAATACCCAAAAATTATATTTTCCCAGAAGACTCAGGAAGCCAGAAGGGGGAGTCAAGAGGAGCCAGGGGGGCCCACATGCCAGGGTGGCGCGGTCAGCCCCCTGGCCGCGCCAGCCCTGTGTGAGGGAGCCCTGGCCCACTTCTGGTCTCGCCCCTCCGCGTACATCATCGTCCCCGAAAACCTAAGTCAAGGGGGGCTCAGAGTTAGACACCGCCGCCTCTGCGGGGCGGAAAACACCAGAGAGAGAAAAGCTCTCCGGCAGGGAGAAATCTGCCGGGGAAATTCCTTCCCGGAGAGGGGAGATCGTCGCCATCGTCATCACCATCGCACCGGACTTCATCGGGATCATCATCATCATCATCATCTCCATCACCAGCACCTTCATCTCCACCATCACCACGCCATCCCGCTGTAACATCTTGAGTTGGATCTTGTTATATTCATAGGGGAAACTTTCCCGGTGTTGATTACTCTTGTAGTTGATGCTATTGAGTGGAACTGTTGAATTAAGGTTTATGTTCAGATTGTTATTTACCATTATTTCACCTCTGATCATGATCCATATGATGTCTTGTGAGTAGTTCGTTTAGTTCTTGAGGACATGGGAGAAGTCAAGATGTTAGTAGTGAATTATTGTTGAGAAATATTTAATGGTTTGATATTGTTGTGGTGCTATTTCACTAGTGGTGTCATGTGAACGTCGACTACATGATACTTCACCATTTATGGGCCTAGTGAGATGCATTGTGTATTTGGCTACCGATTGTGGGGTTGCTGGAGTGACAGAAACCTAAACCTCTGTTGGGAAACCATTGCACCAGGGAGCGTAGGATCTTAGAGTTTAAGGCTATGGTTAGATTTATCTTAATTACTTTCTTGTATTTGCGGATGCTTGCAAGGGGTTTAATCACAAGTGTGTATTTATCCTAGTAAGGGTAGTGCGCTAGCACAGGTTCACCCCCATAACACCTATCAAACCAATAAATACTATTGGCTCTATGAAGCGAATGCTCTTGGCTCTCTGCAGATTCCCGCTAGCAGGTTCGACGAAGCGCTCCGCGAGGTTTGGATGTCTGCCGCGACTAGGCGCAAGGCCGCCTGGGAAGCTCGGGCAGCGGCGTCGATGTCGGGTTGTAACAACCATTTCACCGGCGAGGGGGCAGTGCTCGACAATGCAGACATATCAAGTAGCTCTGCATCAAGCTCTGGCGGAGGCGGCCATGTGCTCGACAATACATACGCATCAAGTTAGCCCTGGCTCCGGCGAGGGCGGCTCAATGATTGACGTCTCCTCTGGAGACGAGGGGATGTTTAAGTAGTTATTTTAGTTAAACTAATTAGGCCCTAAGTATGTATGCAATGTGAAGTTAGGTGTCTTTTTGCAGTAGGAAGGGCATCCATGTTTGATTGGAGCTGCTTCAGACTGGTGCCAAAATATTATTAACGGCCGACTTTTATAATAGGAAGGGTAACCATGTTGCCAGCCTCTTCGAATCCATCAAGTCCGTGCATGCATTGGATCCTCACGCTGCCAGCCTCTTCGAATCCATCACTAATCGATGCATGCATGCAGCATGCTTTGCTAGGAGCTCCACCACGCGCGGCTCATTGACCGTGCATGCATTGGATCCTCACGTTGCCAGCCTCTTCGAATCCATCACTAATCGATGCATGCATGCAGCATGCTTTGCCAGGAGCTCCACCACACGCGGCTCATTGACCAAGCGCTCAGCTGCTGGCCTGTTATTAATGCTGCATAGGCGAGACAAGCGAAGCTGCGGGAGGGTAAAAGAGGAAGAAAATAGGAAAGATCTCCAGAACGCAGGGTAAATCCGAATTTCCATGAAAAATAGAGCGCAGGGTAAACACGGACGGAGGGAGTATATGGCATGGATGTGCGCATGTGAGCAGTGTGTATGAGACCATGACTCGGTGTGGTACATGAAGGGCGAATTTGGGACCCTCAGTGGGCTCTATACTTAAAAATAGCTAAGCCTTTGTTTATTTCTAGGTTATTTGAGGAAATAAAAAGGAATTATATTAGAAATTTCAGTAGTTATTTTTCTTTGCCGGGTTTGAATGAGATTATCCTTAGGATATCCCATAAATTCCCAAGATACTAGTATAGTATTGCTAAAAATATACTAGTTGAATGCTCATGCGTTGCTACGGTCATTTTTTACCCGAGCAACATATATAATGCATATGAATATTTATGCACATAAAAAGACAGCACATGTTCGTATTGTCAAATCATTAAGATTGCACCTTGCTTGAATGTATTTTCCTAAATTGTATTATTTGGTGTTATTGGGCATGATGTAATGGATGTTGTCTTTGGCTTAATTTGCTTGGTACTTTTAGCAAGTGTATTAAAATTTCCTTTCTCATCTTGAAACCCGGTGAGGCTAATGATGTCTCACACACAGTCAGGACACTACCACGTCTGAGCGGCGGTCGCGCAGGGAGAACAAGATATGGTTGTGAGTTCAAGTCGTGTACCTCCTCTTTTGGCACCCTCGTCATCAATGAACTCGGCACGCCCATCGCCTCCTCCAATCTTACCCCACCTCTCTGCTTTAATGGGTGTGGCTTTAGATTAAAAGTAGTCGAATTTGATTGCTGATATGCTGAGGCAGAGTGGGAGTGACTTTAAGAGTGAAGCTTGCTAAATTTTTGCCATGGCACCCTTCATACTCAAAAGTGCAAAAGAGTGTGGAGGAGATGTCAAACCATGGGACATTCTCTAAAAGAGTGAAACTCGCTGAATTTTTCAAATATTCCATGTTCATAGATCCATGGGGCTTAATTCTCTAAATGTATAGTCCCATATTTTCTCTCCTTGTAATTACACCATCCAATAACCTAGCCGATGCATGCATTTCTTGTTGATCCTTCACTATCCTAGAGAGTAGGAAGAAGAGAGAGGAACGGTTCACATATTCCCCCAATTTCGATATTTAGGGCTCACTTGGAGAATCACTACGACATAGGCGATCGATAACTGAGTAGGAGCGACTCACTTCTCCGATGTATTCCTCTCATCAACGACCAATAGTAACAACATTTTTATTTAGCCAAATTATTAACGTAGAGGCTCATGAATTCTTTTTTGATTTTGCATGCGCAAGGCTGCAAGGGAGATATGCAAACTGCTCAATCATTCCGACTATTTTGTGCATACATAGCCAGAGAAGGGACCGCTTTCACACGATTTGTTAACCGCATGCAAACCGAGTATTAAAATAAATAAGATAAGGGAATATTTCTAATTTGATACCACGCTAATTTGTAACATGAACTTAATTCTCGGCTAATTGGAATATTTGGTTTTTATAAGTGAGCCGTAAATACCATAACATCACACCTTTGCCCCAGTCGCTACTGTCATCTGGCACGTATAAATAAAGAGTGAGTACTCTCTTTGTTCCGGTGTACCTAAAATCAAAATCAGTTTGTTCCGATTTAGTTTTCAAATAGACAAATACTCTTGTTTAATGGATCGGTGGACCTCTTTCCCTTCCTCTAATTACTCTTTGTGTTTTATCCGATTGGTTGTGCTGACATCAACAAAGCAATCTATATTGTAGTGTGCCCCAGTAAAATGGAAGGTTGATTAATATTGTTAATTGTGAAAGATATGCACTGATTGAAGAAAAAATAGGAGAGAGAAGGATTTAACGCCCAATCCCATACACCTGACCTATGGTGAGGATACTTAGGAAACTTTATAGATGTGTCCCTATAAATGGGGAATCTCATTCCTGATTTTATGTTTACGGATTGGGGTTTTAAGTATTGTCTTTTTTTGGCTGTGAAATATGTATGCCATCAGATATAGATCGGACGGTCTGGATGCGTTGAATGTTTGATGTCAAAAAAATTGAGGACGACCTACCATCACAAACTCCCATTTAATAGTAAAGATTAAAAAACACCGTACTCGTATTTTCTAGGATAAGAAGTGTATTTAAGGGGTTTTCAGAGATTTCAGTAAACATTAAATCCTCTTCCATCCTCAAATTCTGCGGGATGAAAATATAAGAGAAATAAACAAAACCAAAGCACACTTTCACATTAGTATAAAGCTTGTATTTGTGATTTCTTACAATTTCTAGAAATATAGTACAATTCCAAAAATTGATTTACTTGAAGGTGACAATAGAACGCAATGAACTGACCTTGTGGCCTGGATTTGATCCGAAATATTGCAAAAACTATGCTGCCGGTCAGCAAGGTCTATGCCAAAATCATGGAGACTGCTGCCCTGGTGATATGGGGAGACAGGATTCACCGAGTTGCTAGTCAGGGGCAGGACTGGGTGCTCCTTTACACCGCATTCTGAGGTTTCGAAGGGAGACGTTGCACGCACGGAGGGTGTTGTGGGCCGCATCCCACGTCCTCCTTCTCCTTCCTTGGATCGTCATCCTTCATCCTCCTCAGGACACCCTCGCCTCCGTTGTCGGCCAGACTGCCTGCAGCCACCACCTGCGACTGGTGGCCCAAGCGCCACCCCATCCTTCTCGATCTGCTGGTTCACCTTTGTCCCCGATCTCCCTCTAAGCCCCTCTTCCTCCGAACTTTGGCTTTGGCGAACCTCCCGCACCCCTAACCCTAAGACCTCATTGCCGGCGAGCTTCCCGCATCCTAAATCCTAAGTTTGTTTCCTCACCTTCGCCGGCGACGCTGTGGCAAGCCGCGGCGATCCTATCTCTGGTGAGGATTGTTCTCACCTCCGTCTTCGGCAACACACCCTACACCCACACCTCCCTCGCGGGCTTCTGCACCTCACCTCCGTCATCGATGTCGCGAGGAAGACGAACCCCTCGCGCACCCTCACCCCCTCGCTGATGGGTCAACCCAACAACATGCGCACTCCTAGGAGGGTTATGGGGCGCGGGCTATCGGTGTCACAGAACTGCAAAAGGAGGTACATGGGATTTGCCGGTGGGACTCCCGACAAAAATGAACAATAGGCCGTTGGACGTAGATTGGGAGATGAACAAACTATTCATGGCCCAAGTCTATCAAATGATTGGAGCGGATTTGATGAGAGATCCTATTTCCCGCTTAACACATGACACATTAGCTCCTGCCTGCATCAATTTCTTCATGGGCCGCTCCTAATGCAGCCCAATAGCAGCTATGATATTTTTGGGTTTTATTCAAAGATTTTTCAACATGAAATATTTTTCCACAACGTAAAGATTTGTTTAATATAAAAATTTCTTGGGTTTGAATGCCTTGCATCTTAACCACCTTGAGTAGAGTTGAGGGATACCAGACCATGTGAGGCATCATAAACGTGGGTTTTCTTTTCATGAAAGTATAGTGCAAGAGAGGATCAAATCTATTGAAAATATCAACTGCAATGCCCAAACATTTTGGATTGACGGTTAGGATAAAGCAAATCCCTCAAATAGTTAAAATGGATGCATATGCCTAACTCCAAAGAACATATGCAAAGCCTCGAGATGGCGCTGCCTTGTTCTTTAATAAATTACTGAACTTTTTTTCCGTGTGGAGTACTATCAGAAACAATCTTCTTGTTGTCCAGAGAAAGAACGTCGTTCTCAGCAATGATCTCCTATAAGCAAGTTTACTGAGGGTTTTTTTTTGCGGGCAAGTTTACTGAGGTTGACTTCAGTTGAGACATAAATGTCACCAGACAGTTAATAGTTGACCGCTCTACCACTGAGCTATTAAGGTAGAACGCATCCGGTAAGAAAGTAAGTAGAAACTACATGACAGGCTTCTTGTTTTTGTAAGAACTGACATTGAAGGAGTGTGATGCCAAGGAAAGTCGACTCGGTTACCGGGTCTATCCTATATATGAGCGATCGTTATCTATCCATCATGATCATCACTTTCCAATAGGTAGAACTAGCATCGATATAAATAGAGAAATAAATAAGAAGGCAAAAAAGCAGAAGGCAAAAAAAAAAAGGAATTGTAGCCTGCAGCTGCAGGTGGCCGACTTCGGATGACGACTTGAGGTGGCCGACTTCCCCCATCGGATCCAAATATCCAAACCGGGCTAGTTGATACATCCACGACGCAGCAGTGGCGCAACTGCATTTGATAACGATGCATTTGCGAGCACTTGGTCCTTTTGGTTTTCTTTTCTCCATCTATCCATGTCGACCGACACCACGTAGCTGTCTGGCCTCGTCAATTGCCACCACACACGCGCAGCTAGCCATCCATGCGTCGCGCCATGATTCGTCCACCTAGAGCACCGGTAGGCCTATATAAACCCCACTGACTCGACCAACTGGAGAAGCAAAGCAAGCAGACAGAAGAAAATCAACAACAAGAGATCGAAGAGAAGCCAGCCAAACCAAGACATAGCAAGATGCAGCACGCCAAGGAGAAGATGAAGGACGGCGCGAGCGCCATGAAGGCCAAGGCGGCGATCACGCGGGCCAAGGTGTCCGAGAAGGCCGAGGCGGCGACGGCGAGGTCGCACGACGAGCGTGACCTGGCGCACGAGCGCGGCAAGGCAAAGGTCGCCGCCGCCGAGATGGAGCTGCACCAGGCCAAGGTGGTGCACCGGGAGGAGGCCATGGAGCACCGCCTCCACAAGCGCGCCCACGGCGGCCACAAGAACAGCAAAGACAACAAGCACGGCGGTGGCCACTGATCCACACGGCATGCCCGCGTACGTGGGCGTGTACACGCATGTCGTGTGTGACCTCCTGTAATTTCTTTTTTACTTTGCTCCGTACTACTAGTACGCGTTTGTGTTGTTTGTGACGTCGGGCTTGATTTGACGTGGCTGGTTGCTTTAATTAATAACATCGACAAAGTTTTATGTATAAACTTCTTAAATAATAGCACAAGTTGGTTTGTTAGGATGTTTTTATACGAGAAATCAAAACTTAAAACACTAGTACATATCGGACCTTTTAAGGCCATCCCTTGCAAATAGAAGAGCTGTGTCGTGTGTGCTCTCAGCGACTGCATACGGGCTGAAAAACATGCGTGTGCCGAAGGTCTAGGCGGGCTTCTACCAGGTAAGAAGGCAAAAGGACTTTGGGCCAAAACCGTTAATATCATAGTTTTAAAAACCAAACCAGTTCGGTGGTTCGACCAGAAAAAACCTGAACCGAAACCCTCACCGGTTTTGTAAGAGTCACTGGTCCAACTAAGAAAAAACCAGAAAAACTACATAAAAATTATGTATTTTCTTGAGGAGATGATCCTAAAACCTAGAACGTTGCTCCAAATACTTTGCATAAGGCCTAATACCACCTTTACTATACTTAGTTTATGATCTACTATGAAAGCAAACACAAAATATATGATTCGATGCTAAATTTTTCCAAAATTAACTTAATTATTTATTAAATTTGATGGTTTTTTGTCGCTATTGAACCAGCTGAACCACCGGTTAGACCAGTGAACCAATGAGCAGGTCAACTCACTGGTTCACTCACTGGTCCGGTTTTTAAAACTATGGTTAATAGGTATCTCATACACGCCTGCGAAACCGATACCGTGAGCAATATCACACACGGTAACTTTTCGTATGACGTGTACAATTATTCTGTGACCCATTTCCCTTTCTGTGCATGTTGCTAACGCGTATTTGCAATTACTCGTGTGTGTATGGTAGATCAGAAAAGAGTGTCCATCACGCGCTGACCTTGTTCTAACTTAGTGCAAAAGTAATAATATTTGTATGAATCCCCCGTGCGCTACAATATATTTCTTCGAATAAAGTTATAATTATTAGTATATAGAAGAAAATGTTAACGCATCGCATACAATATCATAGCATAGGAGAGTGATTCCAATAAAATTAGTGATTGCGGGAGGGAGAGAGTTTGAATCCTTTGTCTCTCATCTTTTTTGTTTGAGAACCAACTAGGTATGGATATTATTTGTTGATTTGTCATAATTCACTTGAAATCCTATGTTAAGTAAATTGTGATAACATCAATAAATATCCCCTGTTAGTTGGTGTTTTTTGTTCGAAAGTTAGGCGTTTTTGTAATTTTTTGATTGCATGTACGTTTTGCACACGGTTTTCCAATACAAAAGCGTGTGCGACTAGCATTTTGACAAATGGGTTTTTCTTGAGCACCGTATGTGACTCGCAAGATCGCACACGTTTTCTTGTTTTTACCGTTCACAGATTTTGTAGACATTTTTTGTTTCCACAATTTTATGAATTTTTTGATCCCATAATTTGTGCGCCGAGCATCAAATTTGGGTTCCTGCTATAAAATGTCTCACACTATCTTCCCGTCGATGACATCGTCACAATGTCTTCCTGCGAATCCACTCTAGGCTACATCAATCTTACGCTCTATGATTCTGATGAGGAGCATTCCTCATAGTCACCACCGCGTGGTGTTGTGGGCTGCATAATCAACCTCACTGGGTCTGATTCTGACGGGGGAGCAGGCTCCCATTGAGGAGGAGGTCAAGGGGATGGGGGAGGAGGACTTGGAGGAGCATAGGGTGGTGGAGGAGTCCATCGAGTCGGCGCGGCTGATACGTCACAAACATATCTATAATTTTTGATGCTCCATGCTTGTTTTACACCAATTCCTTTATGTTTTGTTTACACTTCGTGGCATTTTAATGCATTTTCTAGGAACTAACCTATTAACGAGATGCCACAGTGTCAGTTCATGTTTTCTGTTGTTTTTGTGTTTCAGAAAAGTTACATAGGAAATATTCTTGGAATTGGACGAAACGAAAGCCAAAGTTCCTATTTACCCGAAAGGAAGACGGAGTCCAGAGCAGAGACGGAGGAGGGCCAGGAGGCAGCCACACCACCTGGTGGCGCGCCCCCCTCTGGCCGCGCCGGGGTGTGGTGTGGGCCCCTGGTCCACCCTCTGACATTTCCCTTCCGCCTATATAATCCCTCCGACGTGAAAACCCTAAATAAATCGGCATCAATCCACGAAAAGTTCCGCGGCGCCGCCGCCATCGATGACCAATTTCAGGGGACATAAGTCTCTGTTCCGGCACCCTGCCGGGACAAGGAATTGCCCCCAGAGCCATCTCCATCGACTCCACCGCCATCTCCATCGCCGTTGCTGTCTCCCATGATGAGGAGGGAGTAGTTCTTCCCGGGGGCTGAGGGCTCTACCAGTAGCTATGTGGTTCATCTCTCTCTCCCATGGTGTGATCTTTATGTGATCATGAGCTTTATATCTAGTTGAATTGGTAGATGTTACTCTTCATCTATTATGCTACTCAAGTGGTTTTATTCTTGTAATCTCTGGAGACACCTTGTCCCATGATGTGAAGGTGATAGTGTGCGCATTATGTGTGTCTCTTAGGCTAAAGTTTACAGTTATACTTATCATGAGTTATAATTTGAGTTGGATGTCTCTATGAAATTGTGGTGTTTGTCTAGAACCGTATAGTGCACTCAAGGTGACAGTGTGGGGTAATCCAGATTGGGGAATGCAAACTTTTAGGAGTGCTTTGTAGCCCTACACATGATTAGTATTCGTTATCCAACCAGAGAGTAGTTCAATGTAGCATAGTGAAGAATGATATTTATATGTTCAATTATGTTATCTTTGTTGAGAGTGTCCACTAGTGAAAGTATGATCCCTAGGCCTTGTTTCTAAGCATTGAAACACCGTTTACAACCAGTTCTGCTACATGTTTGCTCGCAGTGATTTTTATTTCAGATTGCAATTACCACTTATAATCATCCATATTACTTGTATTTCACTATCTTTTCGCTGAACTAGTGCACCTATACATCTGACAAGTGTATTGGGTGTGTTGGAGACACAAGAGACTTCTTGTATCTTAATTGCAGGGTTGCTTGAGAAGGATATATTTGACCTCTTCCTCCCTGAGTTCGATAAACCTTGGGTGATCCACTTAAGTGAAACTTGCTTCTGTTCTACAAACCTCTGCAATTGGAGGCCCAACACTGTCTACAAGAATAGAAGCATGCATAGACATCAAGCTCTTTTCTAGCATCGTTGCCGGGGATTGAAGATGAAGAAGCTCCCACGTCAACCATGCGCCATCAAAGCTCTTTTCTGGCACCGTTGCCGGGGAGGTAAAGTAAAAGGTACTCACATCCTCTGGCTACTAAGCTATTTTCTAGTACTGTTGCTGGTGTGTGAGTGCTCGAAGTTATTTCCTTTAGATTCTGCAATTATATCTTTTTGTTTCTTGTTTTTATTTTCACTAGTTCAGCTTAATGGAAAACAACAACAAAATTAGAGAGCTTTATAATATTTATCTTGAGTTAGGACATGAAGTGTTTGAAGAGAAAATTTAAAAACCTATAGAACTTTTTTTACATGCTAATAGTAATGTTATTAGTATGAATTCTTTGAATACCATTATTGCTAATGCTATGGAAAAGTCTAAGCTTGGGGAAGCTAGTTTTTTATGAAAATGATCTTTTTAGTTCCCCAAGCACGGAGGAGAAAATTTACTTTGATGATACTATGCCTCCAATTTATGATGATTACAATGATTAGTATGTTATTTTCAGTCCACCTACTATTGAGGAGAAAATTAGTTATGATTACAATATGCCTCCTATATTTGATGACTATGGTGATGAGAATAATAATGATAGCTATTTTGTTGAATTTACTCCCACTGCAATTAATAAGAATGACTATGCTTATGTGGAGAGTAATAATTATTTAATGCATGTGGCTCATGATAAGAATGTTTTATGTGATAGTTATATTGTTAATTTTATTCATGATGCTACTGAAAGTTATTATGAGAGAGGAAAACATAGTTATCTCAATAATATTAAGTTTCCCCTCTTTATGTTGAAAATCTTGAAGTTGCACTTGTTTTGCTTTCCTATGCTTATTGCTTTGTGCTTTTATGACTTGTTTCTTTACAAGATTCTTTTTTATAGGAAGTGGTTTAGACTTAAAAGTATTTCATATTTGCTTTTTGATGCTCTCTTTTGCTTCAAGCTCTTTTATGGCGCTTATGTGAGCATCTTTTAAAATCATTGTGCCTAGCTCAAAGGCGTTAAAGAAAATCACTCTTATGAGATAATTCAATGTTTTCTTTCAGTACCTTTTCTTTTTGTTGACTCTTGGAAGTTGTTACTACTGTAATGACCTCTCCTTATCATTTTTATTTCGTTTTTGTGCCAAGAATAACCTCTAACTGGAGGAAGGTAAGAATTGGGGAAGTTGCTGTCCCGAAACAGATTTCTGCGCTTCACCGTAAAAGTTCGTGAAAATTCTCAGAATGTCATTCAGATCTGTGATTTCTTGTGCACATGCCCCAGGTTATTATCTAACTTTCATTAGTTTTGCACTTTTCAATTTGAGCAACAGAAGATTTTCGAAAAAATTGTTCTTTACCAGCTGTTCTGTTTTGACAGATTTCTGCCACTATTTGCATTTGCCTCTTGATCTCTTTCTTTTTTAGTTATTTTGATCACGGAACTTTTAGAAGAAGTTGCTACAGTAGCTAATGTTTTATTGGATGTTGTACTTGAGTTAAAACTGAACCAAAAGTGGATCTACTATCTTGCATAAGCTAATGTTGCTAATGAGAATTGTATGTAGTTTTGTATGAAGGAAATTTTCAAGTATAGGGAAAGGAGAATGATGAGATGAGATGAAGTATGGACAAAAGCTCAAGCTTGGGGATGCCCATTTCACTCCAAGAAATATCCAAGAATTACAAGCGTCAAAGCTTGGGGATGCCCAAGGCACCCCCTTCTTCATCAACAAAAATATCAGGTCATCTTTCAAGACACTATATTTTTATTGCTCCATATGCTATGTGTTTTTCTTGGAGCGTATTTATTTTTGCTTTCAGTTTTGTTTTGTTTTGTTTGCTGTAATAAATGTTTGGATCACACCATATTTGATTTGGAGAGAGACACGCTCCGTTTTCATTGCCTAGAACACTCTAGTTTTCACTCTTATCGTTCTACGAGTGTTCTCTTTTTCTAGTACTGCGTTTAGCTTTTGTTTTTCACCTTTATTTTTGTTTAGAACTTGTTAGTTCTTTGTAGCTAGGTGTGTTTAGACCTCTGGTCTTTGTTGCTTTTCATCTTTGAGAGTTGTTTCAAATAGGTTGATTGGTGTTGGAAAAGAGTAAAATGTTTCATGCTTATAATGATGCAAAAAAGGGAGCTTGTTTAGACTGTGGCTTAGACTTTATCATGTCATGCTTGATATTATTTTAATTATATGCTTAGTAGTTATTGTTGTAGCATGACTTGTCTCAAATGGCTGAGAGTACTTAATGTGCCTTTGAAAGAATCATGCGTTATTTTTATCTTATAGAAGCATAATATTGTGGTATTCTCCTTTGATGCTTTATTTGGGTTGACTTGGCGCATGATTACACCATGTTGACTTTAAACCAGTCGCCTCAAGCCTCTATGATTATTTGGTTTTTGACTTGTGATACCACTTTATGCTTTGGTTAATAATGTTTTGTCGCTATGCATGATTATGGTCATTATTGCTCTCTTAGTTGGTCGCTCCCAGTCTTTTGCTAGCCTTCATCTGTATTGAGTATGAGCTCTACTCGTGCATCCAACTCCCAAAAACCAAAGTTTTCCAATGTGTCCACTATATCTACCTATTAGCATTTTGCTATTCCAAGTATATTCATCATGCTTTTATCTATCTTCCAAATTAAATTTTTTGTTATGAGAAAATTAGTTAGTAAAGCTCTCACGAACTTGATGGCACATTTACTTTCTTGCACTTAATAAACTTGACCATTGTGGCTCTCTTATGATGATTATATGCTTGCAAGTTGTAAGTTGGGAGTTGATATCCCGCAAGTATAGGGGATCATGTGTAGCCTTTTCGATAAGTAAGAGTGCCAAACCCAACGAGAAGCTAAAGGTAGGATAAACGTTCTCTCAAGTTCTATCAACCGCTGATACAACTCTACGCACACTAAATGTTTGCATCAACTAGAAAATAAAACTAGAGCAACAATACGGGTATGAGAGATAGCTTTGCAAGATAATAAATACAAGAAAATAATTGTTAGTGCTACAGCAATAAAATATACTAAGTAAGCATAAACTAACAGTACCATGCGTGTGGAAAAGTGGTGGTAATAGTGGTGGCTTTGTGCAAGTTCAATTAGCGAATAAATCGGGTTCATTGTCTTCAATGCAGCTTTCTATGTGGGAGAGGCTAAATATACATGCACTTCACTATTTGGAAATACAATTACTATATGATTGGCTTGTTAGCAAGCATCCGCAAACACTAACAATGCATTAAGGTTTCCCCAACCATAGCCTTAAGTTAATGGTCCTCTTACTCCCATATGTGCAACGTTCCGGTTCGCGTCCACAGGTTTCTGTCACTCCGGCAGAACTTCCCCCTTCCTCTTACACATACTACAAACCCTATGATATTTAATCTATGCACGCACAAATATAATAGACGCAAAAGGACTGTACCATATCAACATACAACTTTAATAAACCATAGACATTCAACCAAAAAATCAAAAGACAAATAAACTACACAAACATGACATAGATCATAGGATTATAACTTATAACATCTAACACCATGTTTACATAGGACGGTACAGAGGTGTGTGGGAGGATGAATGATGGTGCGGTGTTGATGTAGGAGTTTTGTAGATGACTGCCCAGTTGGAAACCCCAAGAGAAGGTGTGATGAGCACAACAGCAAGTCTTCCCTCAGTATGAAACCAACGTTTATCGAACCAGTAGGAGAAAGAACCAAACTTCCGAAGGTTGATGCTCGCTAGCTTCGCGACAGCTCCGGACAATTTGCATATGGCGCCTCATCCATGGCGTAGCTTTGCACCAGCAGCAACGTGGAACCTGCACACAACACAACCAAGTACTTTGTCCCAACTTACAGTGAGGTTGTCAATCTCACCGGTTTGCTGTAAACAAAGGATTAAGCGTATCGAGTGGTAAAAGATAGTAGTTTGCAAGAATGTACATAAAGCGAGTAAATGGTAAATGGTAATAGCAATGTAAAAGAATGGACCGGGGTCCACAGTTCACTAGTGGTATCTCTTCATAAGATAAATAACATGCTGGGTAAACAAATTACAGTTGGGCAATTGATAGAATAAAGCAAGCGTACAAATGTCATGAGGATCACTATGAGATTCACTTGGGCATTACAACATAATACATAGATCATAATCCAATTGCAACTATGACTAATAATCCACCCTCCGGATGTCGTCCGAGCAACCATTGGGTATTAAGTTGCAAGCAACACATTATCGCCTTAAGCAAAGTGCGTAATGTAAACAATACAAATGTCTTGAACACAAGATTGCTGTTTTCTCCCTAGTAGCAACAGCACATCTACAACTTTAGAGGTTTCTGTCACTCCCCCAAGTTACTAGAGGCATGAACCCACTATCGAGCATAAATATTCTCTCTTGGAGTTACTAACATCTACTCGGCCAAAATATCTACTACCAACGGAGAGAATGCAAGATCATAAACAACATACAGATAACATAAATATGATAAATCAATAGATCAACTTGACAAAGTACCAATATTCATCGGATCCCAACAAACACAACATGTAGAATTACACAACGATGATCTTGATCATGATAGGCAGCTCACAAGATCTAAACATGAAGCACGTGGAGGAGATGACAACCATCTAGCTACTGCTATGGACCCGTAGTCCAAGGTAGACTACTCACACATCACTCCGGAGGCAGGCATGGTGATGAAGAAGGCGTCCGGCGGTGATTCCCCTCTTCGGCAGGGTGCCGGGAAGAGCTTCTGGACCCTCCCGATCTCGCGTCGACGACGCTGGCGGCTTACAGTATGTTTCGTGGAAAATTGATCGGGCCTTTTAGGTTTTCCCGTCGAGGGGAATATATAGGTGGAAGGGCGGCGTCAGGAAGTGGACCAGGGGCCCACACTAGGCCCCGACGCGGCCAGGGGGTGGCCCGCACCGTGGGGTGGTGCGGCCGCCCTCTAGCTCCCCTCCATCTCTGCTTTGGACTCCGTCACGATCCAAGAAAAATAGGAACTTCGGCTTTTGTTTTGTCTAATTCCGAGAATATTTCCTGTATAGATTTTCTGAAACACAAAAATAGCAGAAACAGGAAGCTGGCACTGTGGCATCTCGTTAATAGGTTAGTTCTGAAAAATATATAAAAACGCCACGAAGTGTAACAAAACACAAAGCAAATGGTGTATAAACAAGCATGGAGCATCAAAAATTATAGATATGTTTGAGACGTATCAATGAACCACTGTATACAAGGAGGAGTTGGTGATGGAGATGGCGGTGAAGACGATGAAGAGGGCAGCGGGAGGCGCAGGGCGGCGGCGGTGGCGTGGGGACCTCCTTCCCTGCCGCCGGCATCATGGGCGAGTGCCGCCCCTTAGCCCCCTTCCTTTATGGCTTCTTGGGAGCCCTCCCCCATGGAGATGGGATCCATGGGGGAGGCAAAAATGTGGCTTTTGGAGGCTGCAATTCGTGGGTGGAGGAGTCCCCCACGAGTTGGGTTTCCTCCCTTTATATAGCTTCTCGGATTTCCGTCACCCAATCTAGGGTTGCAGTGGATCGGGCTTATCTCGGCCGTCCGGACTCGGAATCAGTTAAATTTTATATCTAGAGCGTTCCTCGCAAAATTTCCAACAACTGTGTGATTGGGGAGTTTTCCGTTTGACGCTGTCTTTGACCCATTACGTGACCATCTTCGAAAAAAGTTCTGGGACAGATTTCTGGAAAGTCCCGAGTTGACTCCAACAAGGTTTCCTCTTGTATTCTTGGTAATTCCTACACATCAAAGTGTAAAACAAGAACATTGTGCACTTTTGCAACTATTAGTAGGTTAGTCCAAATAAATCATAAACTTTATATAAAAATAAGTGTCAAAAGCGTAATATTAGCATAGAGCCATCAAAAATTATAGATACGTTATGGACGTATCAACATCCTCAAGCTTAGTTCCTGCTCGTCCTCGAGTAGGTAAACGATAAAAACAATATAATTTTTGAGGTGACATGCAGCCAATACAATCTTGATCAAGTCAATGTAAAGCATTGCAAGCTGAGATCAAAGTACTCTAAACATGGGCATAAAAGTTATAATTCTAACAATAGAACTTAGCAACCATGTTACAACATAAAAAGTAACACAAACAAAAGATCATGAATAAAAAATGCATTGAAAATTATTTGTTTGTTTGAAGCATAGAGAAAGCATATCAAAGTGGTATTCAACTTGTCTCTCATGGAATAGCGAAACATAAATGCATAGGACACCTTTAAAGTTTAAAGGGTGACTAGATACAAATAATTTGAGAACAAGCAATACCATAATCATGAATCAATCAATAATAATTTTGGGACTATGCATATTATACTCAGAATGAAAACTATGTTCTCTTAATTGGTGCATAAAGATAGAAGATGAAGACTCAACATAAAAAAAGGCCCCTTCGCAGAGGGAAGCAGGGATTTAACATGTGCTAGAGCTTTTCATTTGTAAAACAGAGATAACAATTGTTTTGGGAGGTGGTTGTTCCTGTCAACGAATGGCAATGGGGTTCTTGTTATCTTCCATACTAAACAAGTTGAGAGCGGTTCCGAGTATTGAAAATAGGCATTTACATGCTCTTTTATAAAGTTTGGCACTCCTCCCCACCTTTGCTTTCACAAACCATGGCTAACCGAATCCTCGGGTGCCTGCCAACAATCTCATACCATGGAGGAGTGCCTTTTTTAAGTTATAATGGTCTGACCAGCTCTCTTGCAAAATTAGTGACGAGCAGATGAAGCATGCAAGTTGAGGGGTACTTAATTTAATATGGAAGATAACAAACCCAACCACTACGTCCTCATGAGCTAAAAACAGTGTCACAAAATAAGAAGTATTTTGAAGGTTTTGAAAGGTAGCACATGAAAATTTACTTGGAATGGTTTGAAATGCCATGCATAGGAATTTATAGTGGACTCTTTGAAATAACTTTGGTTTTTGGGAGTTGGATGCACGAGTAGAGCTCATAACAAAAGACTGGGAGCGACCAACTAAGAGAGCAATAACGGCCATAATCATGCATAGCAACAAAATATTATTAATCAAAGCATAACGTGATATTACAAGTCAAAAAATAAATGATCATGGAGGCTTGAGGCGACTGGTTTATAGTCATAACATGGTGTGAGCATGCGCCAAGTCAACCTAGGTAAAGCATCAAAGGAGAATACCACAATATTATGCTTCTATATGATAAAAACAACGCATGATTCTTTCAATGGCACATTAAGCACTCTCAGTCATTTGAGACAAGTCATGCTACAACAATAACTACTAAGCATATAATCAAAATAATATCTAAAATGGCATGCTAAAGTCTAAGCCACAGTCTAAACAAGCTTCCTTTTGCACCACTATAAGCATGAAATATTTTACTCTTCTCCAACACCAATCAATTTATTTAAAACAACTCTCAAAGATAATAATCAATAAAGACTAGAGAGCTGATCATATATAACTGAAGAAAACTAATAAGCTCTAAACAAGAGATGCATGAAAAACAGGAGCTAAAAGCATTGCAATAGTTAGACAAGAATACTCAACAAATATAAATGAAGAATACGAGTATTCATGTGAAAAAGCGGAGCATCTGTCTCTCCCACATAAGCCATTTATTACAGCAAACAAAACAAAAGAAAACAAAAAACAAAAAACAACTGATGCTCCAAGAATAACACATAGTGTATGAAGCAATAAAAATATAGTGTCTTGAAAGATGACCTGATATTTTTGTTGATAAAGAAGGGAATGCCTTGGGCATCCCCAAGCTTTAATGCTTGTAATTCTTGGATATTTCTTGCGGTGACATGGGCATCCCCAAGCTTCAGCTTTTTTCCATCCTTCATCTCATCACATCATTCTCCTTTCTCTACACTTGAAAATTTCCTTCATACAAAACTTCACACAATTCTCATTAGCAACATTAGTTTATGCAAGATAGTAGATCCACTTTTGGTTCAGTTTTAACTCAAGTACAACATTAAAACATTAGCTACTGTATCAACTTCTTCTAAAAGCTCTTCTGATCAAAAGAACTCAAAAAGAAAGAGATCAAGAGGCAAATGCAAATAGTGGCAGGCATCTGTCAAAATAGAACAACGGGTAAAGATCGATTTTTTTAGAAAAATCTTCTGTTGCTCAAATCGAAAAGTGCAAAACTAACGAAAGTTGGATAATAACCTGGGGCATGTGCACAAAAAATTGTAGATCAATACGATGTT
This sequence comes from Dactylis glomerata, assembly GCA_007115705.1. Taxonomy (NCBI): domain Eukaryota; kingdom Viridiplantae; phylum Streptophyta; class Magnoliopsida; order Poales; family Poaceae; genus Dactylis; species Dactylis glomerata. The sequence continues at coordinate 1,360,091 of QXEO01000199.1, read as the reverse complement.
CTGGGATTTTTCATGAATTTTTACAGTGAAGCGCAGAAATCTGTTTCTGGACAGCAACTTCCCAAAATCTTACCTTCTTCCTATTAGAGGCTCTTCTTGGCACAAAAACGAAATAAAAGGATAAGGAGAGGTCATTATAGTAGCAACAACTTCCAAGACTCAACATAAGAAAAATTACTGAAAGAAAACATGAGTTATCTCCCAAGAGTGCTTTTCTTTAACGCCTTTGAGCTAGGCGCCCAAATAAAATCAAAAGAGAGAACCAAACAAAGAAGCAAAACGAAAGAAACTATATTTGTTGTTTTCAAATTATAAGTGAAAGTAAAGAAGCAATAAAAACGAAATAACGAGCCTAATAAAACTAAAGAAGATAAAACCAAGATATATAAAAGCAACTATAATACAAGTTAACACAATATATATCATGTGGATGGGTAATATAGAGTATGAAGGAGACAACCTCATGTTAGTTGATGAATAGGGGGATGACTCGGGCATCCCCAAGCTTAGATGATTGTATCTTCTTGAATATGTTCTTGGAATGCACCTAAACATCCCCAAGCTTGAGCTCTTGCGTCTTATTGTTCATCTCATATCACCATATTGATTAGAACTTATAAGCTACATCCACATAAAACTTCACAAAACTCATTAGTAGGGTTAGTACTCATTAAATAAAATCCAATAATGTTCAAGTATTGATAAGTTTCATAATCTTTACTCAACATTACCCACTGTATATACTAAGGTATTCATGATTTCCGTTGTCCGTCGAAAAACTAATGAAACTAATAACACCAAGTACAATATTGAATAAACTAAGAAATTTGTCAAAACTGAACGGTCTGTAAAGATGAAACTCAACGAGATAGTTAGATAGCTCAAATCGAAAAACTCAAAACTAATGAAAGACAGATCATAATCCCAGGTTTTATTCACAAAAAATTGCAGATCTGAGACTTGTCACGATTTTTTACAGTGAAGCACAAAAATCTGTCTAAACTGAACAGGCGGTGAAGATCGAATTTTTTTAGACAGCTACGTAACTCAAATCTGTCTAATGAATGAAAGATAATAAGCATTACTTTGAACTCAAGAAATTTCAAATCAATATCACGTTCTTGTGATTTTAAACATTTTATACGGCGAAGCACAGAAAATCTGCTTCTGGATAGCAAAGTAAAACTATCAACTTCCAAGTAACTAGAAACTACAATTATCACTTTACTTTTATGGTACAGAAGAATATGTACAATATATACAATATATATAATATGTACAAGTTTTTAACTGAAAAGCTTCCATTGAAAGATTTGTTTTGGTTTTATAGGCATGAACACAAGTGTTCAAGGTTGACCCCCACTTAACCATTACTCATCTTTCTAATCACTTTCCTTTTTGAATACGTTTTTTGGTAGAGAGTACAACTATTTTTTTGTAATTCGCCTTCCCTATCCGTATAATATAGAGAACAACTTAAAACTTGAAGTAAAAACTATTTAGAGATAAAGCAAACACGTGCACACAAGAATATTCACTCACACGCTATTGCTCCCCGGCAACGGCGCCAGAAAAGGTCTTGATATCCCACAAGTATAGGGGATCGTGTGTAGCATTTTCGATAAGTAAGAGTGTCGAACCCAACGAGGAGCTAAAGGTACCATAAACGTTCTCTCAAGTTCTATCAACCGCTGATACAACTCTACGCACACTAAACGTTTGCATCAACTAGGAAATAAAATTAGAGCAACAATACGGGTATGAGAGATAGATTTGCAAGATAATAAATACAAGAAAGTAATTGTTAGTGCTGCAGCAATAAAATATACTATGTAACCGTAAACTAACGATACCATGCGTGTGGAAAAGTGGTGGTAATAGTGGTGGCTTTGTGCAAGTTCAATTAGCGAATAAATCGGGTTCATTGTCTTCGATGCAGTTTTCTATGTGGGAGAGGATAAATATACATGCACTTCACTATTTAGAAATATAGGTATGATTGGATTGTTAGCAAGCATTTGCAAATACTAACAATACATTAAGGTTTCCCCAACCATAGCTTTAAGTTAATGGTCCTCTTACTCTCATACGTGCAACATTCCGGTTTGCGTCCTCAGGTTTCTGTCACTCTGGCAGAACTTCCCCTCCCTCTTATACATACTACAAACCCTATGATGTTTAATTCATGCGCACATAAATATAATAGACACCAAAGGACTGTACCATATCAACATACAACTCTAATGAACCGAAGACATTCAACCAAGCAATCAAAAGACAAATAAACTACACAAACATGACATAGATCATAGGATTATAACTTATAGCATCGAACACCATGTTTACATAGGACGGTATAGAGGTGTGTGGGAGGATGAACCACTATATACAAGGAGGCATTGGTGATGGAGATGGCAGTGAAGACGATGAAGGGGGCAGCAGGAGGCGCAGGGCGGCGGCGGCGTGGGGAGCTCCTTCCCTGCCACCGACATCATGGGCGAGCGCCGCCTCTTAGCCCCCTTCCTTCATGGCTTCTTGGGAGCCCTCCCCCATAGAGATGGGATCCATGGGGGAGGCCAAAACGTGGCTTTTGGCAGCTGCAATTCGTGGGTGGAGGAGTCCCCCACGAGTTGGGTTTCATCCCTTTATATAGCTTCTCGGATTTCTGTCACCCAATCTAGGGTTGCAGTGGATCGGGCTTATTTCGGCCATCCAGACACGGAATCAGTTAAATTTTATATCTAGAACATTCCGAGCGAAATTTCCAAAAACTGTGTAATTGGGGAGTTTTCCGTTTGACGCCGTCTTCGACCCATAACGTGACCATCTTCAAAAAAAGTTCTGAGATAGATTTCTGGAAAGTCCCGATTTGACTCCAACAAGATTTCCTCTTGTATTCTTGGTAATTCCTACACATCAAAGTGTAAAACAAGAACATTGTGCACTTTTGCAACTATTAGTAGGTTAGTCCAAATAAATCATAAACTTTATATAAAAACAAGTGTCAAAAGCATAATATTAGCATAAAGCCATCAAAAATTATAGATATGTTATGAACGTATCAGGAGTTAGCTCAGCTATGCTGTCATGGGGCACGCTTTCAATATTGCACTTATTCTTATTTAGTTGATATCATGATATTTTGTTTATGGATGCTTATCTTTGTGAAAGGAGTTGGAAACTTGTGAGTTCATGGAGTTTGTATATGTGTTAGAGAAACGCCTGGGCTGCTAATCTAAATCATGCATCATTCATGGTGGAAATTTATAGCATAACCATAGTGGACATTCGACGATGCATCTCAAAATAAAAAGTTATACCCAATGGTAAATAAAAGAGATGTCGAGGTGTACATTGTCTGTTAGTTTTGTCATTTTGATGTGGGACAGTTTCCATATCATCGGGCAGGAGGTATCCCGTTGGTGTTCTCAATGATACATGTATGCTTACAATGACAAGAACTTACTTGGGACCTAAGTCGATTAGCATGGTTTAAGTACTCGTATTTAAGGGACATGAGATTTTTCAACTTATGACTTGCCAAGCATATCTATAATATTTATAAAGTTGATCCCCACTATGTGTATTTAATGTTTGCAAGCTGCTCCCACAATGAACCACGTCACCTCAAATAATCAGAGCCATTTGATCAAATTTTGACACACCAGATTTTCTACCTGATAACAGCTAATTATCCAGCGCCAATTAATATTTATAAAGTTGGTCCCCACTATGTGTATTTAATGTTTGCAAGTTGCTCCCACAATGAACCAAGTCACCTCAAATAATCAGAGCCATTTGATCAAATTTAGACACACCAAATTTTCTACCTGATAACAGCTAATTATCCAGCGCCAATTTGCATTAACATGACGTCCGCAGTTGGTCTTCAGAGAAACCAAAACTACAAACCCTCTTCTCTTCCCCACTATCACCGCATTTACAATCCACTTCCTGTTATTGTTCTGGAAACATATTCCATTTAAACACTAATTGCTTGGAAGCTGTAGGGCTGCCGAGGCATTATGTACATACTCTACCTTCCGTGTAAACTTCCATCTTCACTAGCACCTCTGCAGGGCTCCTTGCTATGAAGTATGAACCAATGATTCCATTGAGTGTGCACTGTCCGCCAACAGAAAATAGTACAGATCGTCGCCACAAGTAGAATCAGGTTTGTAGGTCGCAACACTACATATCGTTGCCGCCTGGTGCCTGGTCGCTGGCCCATGCCAGGCTCCTTGCTCATCATCGCCATACTCTTCGCCGCCCAGCTCCTGACCGCGGTCGCCGCCTCGGTGCCTAGCTCCCCATTTGTCGCCACCGAGCTCATCGTTTCCTTGGTCGTGGGCTGCGTCTGGTTCTCGCTCGTCGCGGCCGCCCTCTTCGCTGGATGCAGCCGTGACGTGACGCTTGGGCGTCACCGCGTGACAACTAAGATGGAGGAAAGGGCTGAAGGATTGTCGACAGCACGTCAGCACGTGAGTAGGTGATGGTCGAGCAACGAGATTAGGCGCTGGTCGGGCTGACGTCCGGCTTCCCGCTTTCATCAGAACTTGCAAGATTTAGATTAGGCTGTTCATAGTTTTTTCTTCTATCTTCAACCTTAATTAAAATGTTTTTTTTTACAATCATTGAGTTCCCAACAGAACAATCAAATTATCTGGATTGTTATCCTTTTCTGCGAGAAAAAAATGTGCTTGAAGCCTTGAACCATTTAAGTCAATCACTAGGAGCAACTACATCTCCTTCAGCGAGTACACATATACATGTACCATTGCAGAATACATTTTCTAAATTATAGTCGCCACAAATGGTTAGTATCTTGCCGAGAAAGTGTAATTTACTTTATTAAATCAGAATATGATTACGGGTGGATTGAACCACGAGTTTGTGTATGGTACATAATTGTTTGTGCAATTTTACTTTGAGGAAGCGTGTGGACGAAGTCGTGTTTAGCTTTTTCAAGGCTCAGATGTAGCTATTGGAGCTTACTATGTTGTTTTCAATCATAATCCCTGATTAAATTATGCATTGCTCTAACATGTTACTTAATGTCCCACGGCAATGGATACAAATGACCATTAATTCCATAGACGGCTTATACTTCTGTATCAAGAAAATCTTCTCGAATGCCCGCCGCAACGCGCGGGGAATCAACTAGTATCTCATATTTGTACTCGCATTAACCTTAACCACTCAAGATGCCTGTGATATGGGCAATGAGAGCTCAAAGCTAATAAGTACCATAATTTTTTGGAAGGTTTATAAAACTTGCAATCACTACTTCCCTCCGCGAAGGGCCTTTCTTTTAATTTTATGTTGAGTCTTCATCTTTTACCTTTATGCACCGATTAAGAGAGCATAGTTGTCATTCTGAGTATAATGTGCACAGTCCCAAAATTTATTATTGATTGATTCATGATTATGGTATTGGTTGTTCTCAAATTATTTGTATCTAGTCACCCTCTTGAACTTTGAAGGTGTCCTATGCATTTATATTTTGCTACTCTATGAGGGACAAGCTGAATACCACTTTGCTATGTTTTCTCGCTGAAAACAAACAATAACTTTCAATGCATTATTATTCATGATCTTTTGTTTGTGTTACTTTTCATGTTGTAACATGGTTGCTAAGTTCTATTGTTAGAATTATATCTTTTATGCCCATGTTTAGAGTACTTTGATCTCAGCATGCAATGCTTTACATCGTTTTGATCAAGATTGTGTTGGTGCATGTCACCTCAAAAATTATTTTTTGTTATCACTTACCTACTCGAGGACGAGCAGGAGTTAAGCTTGGGGATGCTTGATACGTTGCAAACGTATCTATAATTTTTTATGATCCATGCTTGTTTTACACCAATTGCTTTATGTATTTTCTAGAACTAACCTATTAACGAGATGCCATAGTGCCAGTTCCAGTTTTCTTCTGTTTTTGTGCTTCAAAAAAGTTACATAGGAATATTCTCGGAATTGGACGAAACGAAAGCCGAAGTTCCTATTTACTTGAAAGGAAGACGGGGTCTAGAGCAGAGACGGAGGAGGGCCAGGAGGCAGCCACACCACCTGGTGGCGCACACCCCTCTAGCCGCACAGGGGTGTGGTGTGGGCCCCTGGTACACCCTCTTACATCACCCTTCCGCCTATATAATCCCTCTGACGCGAAAACCCTAAATAAATCGGAATCAATCCACGAAAAGTTCCACAGCGCCGCCAACAAAGACCAATTTTGGGGGACAAAAGTCTTTATTCTGGCACCCTGCCAGGACGGGGAATTGCCCCGGAGCCATCTCCATCGACTCCACCGCCATCTCCATTGTCGTTGTTGTCTCCCATGATGAGGAGGGAGTAGTTCTCCCCCGAGGCTGAGGGCTCTACCTGTAGCTATGTGGTTCATCTCTCTCTCCCATGGTGTGATCTTTATGTGATCATGAGCTTTGTATCTAGTTGAATTGGTAGATGTTACTCTTCATCTATTATGCTACTCAAGTAGTTTTATTTTTATAATCTCCGGAGACATTGTCCCATGATGTGAAGGTGACAGTGTGCGCATTATGTGTGTCTCTTAGGCTAAAGTTTATAGTTATACTTAGGGATTTCTATTTTTGTGCCCTCAGGTCCTTAGTTGTACTCAGTTTTCCCCAACTCGTTAGTTTTTCCTCAGTTTTCCCCAAGCCCTTGTCTGAAACCCTCATAAGGAGCTCGGACGGGAGGATTCCCATTTAGTTTACCATTCCGTGCTGACGAGTGGGGCCGCATCGTGTGGGGCCGCGTCGTGTGGGGCTGGTAGAAAGGGACCACGTGGGACGGGACGAGACCGTGTTTGGTCATACGAGCGGAGCTGGGGCCGTAGTGTGTGGGGCCGTAGCATGTGGAGCCGTGTGGGTCCGGGACGTGGGCACGAGTGGTTTCTATCTCTTTCGCCCAGATTAGCAGTTTTCAATGCACCTTTTTCCTCTCTCTCTCTCTCTCTCGATCTCATTCATTCTTGATTGCTCAAATTGGTAGCAAATCTAGAGCAGCTTCTCCTTCTGTTTTTTAACGCCATTCATTTCTTTATGCCTTCATTTTTACCCAATCAGGTACTCCCAACGATCCATATTACTCTTCACTAATACGGATGTATCTACCACTAAAATGTGTTTAGATACAACCACATTAGCGAAGAGTAATATGGATCGGAGGGAGTAGGAAATCTAGGTCACAAATCCGGAGAAAATATACGATAAGCTGCATACAGCAGCCAACATAGCATAGATATATGGGATCACAACAGATCCAATAGTACTACCGAGATCCAACATAAGCTACATTTTACATGGGATTAAGCTTGGAGGCTACGCAGGTGAATCCCAAGTGCTTTGTGTTTGGCCATGAACGCATGCACGTTCATGGTCGTTCCAACTCTAGCGCCACCAATGGCTCTGCCAATGGATTCAGCATGGTTCACCGGGCAGTTGAAGTCAGTGGCGCGGAGCCTCCTGTTGCAGAAGGGGCACCTGTAAACGCCTCGAGCAAAGTGGCGATCGTAATGGTCGGACTGCAGCCTCTTGAGGACGTGACGAGTCTTGGTGTGGAAGGACTCGTCGTCGCTGTCGACGTCGCTGCTCTGCACCTGTCATGTAGCACCAAAGATCGAAAATCACGGAGTCAATTGCAGCGATGATGGAACAGAGAGTGAACAAAAGATCATGCATGATAATATGGGCACGAAAAAAAGAGGTAGCCTCAGTTACATTGGACACACTTATATCCAGGATTTGAGTCAGTGAACCAAAGATCATGCACAACAAATTTGTACACACCAATTGTTCACTGACCAAACCCTGAATCAATTTGTGCCCAAATATTCATCATCATCGGCACAAATTAACCGGATGGGATTGATTACTCACATAAGTTAACCGAATCTTAAACAAAAGCAAATCACAAACACTAATAACGCAAGATCTAGAACTAGGAACAGACGAACCCTAATAATGCAAGATCTAACACAAAAGGATTGAACCAGGAACAGACAAACCCTAATAACGCAAGATCTAACACAAAAGGGTAGAACTAGGAACAGACGAACCCTAATAACGCAAGATCTAACACAAAAGGATTGAACTAGGAACAGACGAACCCTAATAACGCAAGATCTAACACAAAAGGATTGAAATGGGATAAGAACAAGAGAACAAAGGGTTACCTCGTCGTCGACGATGCTGGTGTCGTAGGGGTTCTCCGGCGCGACGTACGGCTCTTGTTCGTACGGGTCCCAATCGACGGGGGCCTAGACGGGGGCCTACACGGGGGCGGCGGCAGATGCGCCGGCGGCTGCGTCGGAAGCAGCGACAGGGGCCTGGACGGGGGCCTAGACGGGGGCGGCGGCCGATGCACCGGCGGCTGCGTCGGAAGCAGCAACGGGGGCCTGGACGGGGGCGGCGGCCGATGCGCCGGCGGCTACGTCGGAAGCACCGACAATGGGCATCTCATTCTTCTCCATCACCGGGGTTTTTTCTTCGGGGTTTTTTCGATGCGAAGTGGAGAAGATGATGGGACAGGAGAGGCGGTTGCAGTGAGAATGAGAGAGTGGGCGAGCGTCGAGGGAGAGAAAGAGGGGCTCTATAAAGACGAAGGTGACGTGTACCATAACACGCGTCCGCTATGCACGGCTGCACCATGCACCGCGACACGAGGCTAACCCTTCGACGTTTGGTGTACTCAGTTCTAACCTCGGGCCTTATACAGAAATTTTTATCTGTACTCAGTTTTCCCCTCGAGTACTTAGACTGGTAAGTGCAATATACTCAGTTCTACCCTCAACTAGCTGGTCAACAGAGAGTCAACAAACGAGATTAACATAGCTAATTGAGTCATTTCATGCGCAAAAAAAAACCAAAAAATTTAAAACATAGTGGCACCTACTCATGGAGTCTTCCTACGCAACCTGCCACCTAGGAAACCTTAACAAACATAGATAAATCAAGTTTTACCACAAATTTCCACTTCTCAGAATCACTAGTAGCTATGAAGATGCATGGTTTTCTACTCAAACCCCTTTGCAAAACATCTTCCCCAAAACATAGTTTGTCTAAATGAGGCCATAATTGTCACACTCATGTATATTTGAATTGCAAATAATTTTATGTAGCCCAATATGAATTATATTGTACAAAACACGCATTTTTCATTTTGTAATTCTTTTGTTTGAATCCCTTAGTCTATTTACTATTTACGTGCCCTTGGTTTCTTAGTACTACTCAGTTTTTCCCTCAAGTACTGTCACAAATGCTCACAGAAGTCCAAACTTATCCTGATTGGTTGAGCCGTTGTCACACAGATCGACTCCACCAACCGTTGATCCACTGATCTAACGGGCAGTATACCCCTCTCCGTCTCTTCGTGGCCACCCCTCTCTTTCTCTCTTCGTGGTCACCCCTCTCTCTCTCTGTCGGTGGATCAACGGTTGGTGGAGTCGATCCGTGTGACAAGAGACATACATTTATGGATTGTTTTGCCACATAACTATATTCCCTCTATTTATGCATTATTTTCCACAATTTAAAAATGTTAAACTAAAAAGTGGTATAATTTTGGTGTAAACAAGAGACATACATATTTGCGGATTTCGGTGAATGGATTATTTATCACCCCTCTAACAATTATCAACTATCTTTAGCATTCCCTTTCTTTTAGGGAATATAGTTTTGGTAATTTGAAATGGCCCAAAAGTGGTATAATTTTGGTAGAAACATGAGACATATATATTTGGCATATTTGGGGGATTTCGGTGAATGGATTATTTATCACCCCTCTAACAATTATCAACTATCTTTAGCATTCCTTTTCTTTTAGGGAATATAGTTTTGGTAATTTGAAACGGCCCAGAAGTGGTATAATTTTGGTAGAAACATGAGACATACATATTTGGCATATTTTGGGGATTTCGGTGAATGGATTATTTATCACCCCTCTAACAATTATCAACTATCTTTAGCATTCCTTTTCTTTTAGGGAATATAGTTTTGGCAATTTGAAACGGCCCAAAAGTGGTATAATTTTGGTAGAAACATGAGACATACATATTTGGCATATTTGGGGGATTTCGGTGAATGGATTATTTATCACCCCTCTAACAATTATCAACTTTCTTTAGCATTCGTTTTCTTTTAGGGAATATAGTTTTGGTAATTTGAAACGTCCCAAAAGTGGTATAATTTTGGTATAAACATGAGACATACATATTTGTGGGATTTCGGTGAATGGATTATTTATCACCCCTCTAACAATTATCAACTATCTTTAGCATTCCCTTTCTTTTAGGGAATATAGTTTTGGTAATTTGAAACGGCCCAAAAGTGGTATAATTTTGGTAGAAACATGAGACATATATATTTGGCATATTTGGGGGATTTCGGTGAATGGATTATTTATCACCCCTCTAACAATTATCAACTATCTTTAGCATTCCTTTTCTTTTAGGGAATATAGTTTTGGTAATTTGAAATGGCCCAAAAGTGGTATAATTTTGATATAACCATAAGACATACATATTTGGCATATTTTGGGGATTTCGGTGAATGGATTATTTATCACCCCTCTAACAATTATCAACTATCTTTAGCATTCCTTTTCTTTTAGGGAATATAGTTTTGGCAGTTTGAAACGGCCCAAAAGTGGTATAATTTTAGTAGAAACATGAGACATACATATTTGGCATATTTGGGAGATTTCGGTGAATGGATTATTTATCACCCCTCTAACAATTATCAACTATCTTTAGCATTCCTTTTCTTTTAGGGAATATAGTTTTGGCAATTTGAAATAGCCCAAAAGTGGTATAATTTTGGTAGAAACATGAGACATACATATTTGGCATATTTGGGGGATTTCGGTGAATGGATTATTTATCACCCCTCTAACAATTATCAACTTTCTTTAGCATTCCTTTTCTTTTAGGGAATATAGTTTGGGATATAGTTTTGGTAATTTGAAACGTCCCAAAAGTGGTATAATTTTGGTATAAACATGAGACATACATATTTGTGGGATTTCGGTGAATGCATTATTTGTCACCCCTCTAACAATTATCAACTATCTTTAGCATTCCTATATTCCCTAACACTTTTTTTTGGTAATTTCGGTGAATGCACACACTAACTTTGAAAACAACTACAAGTACATGTAACTGAATAATGGATTTGTAACAAGGGATCCCTTGTAACAACTTCTAGCGCTTGATGAGCAATGATAAGAATCCGATCGCAATTATACAAAAAAAAAACTAGCCATCAGATTAGCTTGCTTCTTCAACTCGATCAGCTGCTTTAACTGCTTGTTCATTTTCTTCAGTTCTCCCTTCACTTCCACCAGTTCTGCATTGGGAGCATTAGGCATAATCGGAACGGCTCCTCTCTCCGCCGCATTCTCTACAGCAAGTCCCCCCCCCCCTCCCAAATTGCGCTCCCCAATAGCGCCAATTGATTCCTGCAATTTCAGCCTCTGAATGTACACATCGATCCACTCGAAATACCTGCATTTCTTCAGGATCTGAAAACAACAACGTGAACCCTAAATCCCAAATTCGAGGGAATAACAAGAAAATCGAGAGAAAACAGAGCAATTGGAGCGAGATCTAACCTTATCCCCCTCTCTATATGGCAAGCTCTCGCATGCAAGGAACTTACATCCACGGTTGCCATTGTCATCCGTCTTACAGATCGACTGCTTCAGAGGCTCCTGGTGTGGGCAGTCAGGGCATCTTGTCAAAGGCACGGGTCCATACTGCGGCCATAAAGAACGGGAGGTCGAAGAGAAACTAGACATCACACGCATGCCGGAGAAGGGCTGCCGCTAGCGGAGAAGAAGAACAATGGGGCGCAGGGAAAGAAAGGGGAAGCAATGGCACGGGCACGGGCGCGAGGCTGGCTCGGGCTCCCATTTTGCAACGGTCACCTGGGTAAGCTGTGGGTCTGGCGCGCTAACGTGGACAAGTTGTGGGTCCCACGATGATCTGGATAAGTGGAGACGTTTCCACTGCGGGGCACCAACAGCAGCCCCACTTGCCAGCACCAACCAACGGTCAACTAAACGGGATTCCTCCCGTCCGAGCTCCTTATGAGGGTTTCAGACAAGCGCTTGGGCAAAACTGAGGAAAAACTAAGCGGCTGGGGAAAACTGAGCACAACTAAGGACCCGAGGGCACGAAAATAGAAATCCCTTATACTTATCATGAGTTATGATTGAGTTGGATGTCTCTATGAAATTGTGGTGTTTGTCTGGAACCGTCTAGTGCACTCAAGGTGACAGTGTGGGATAATCTAGATTGGGGAATGCAAACTTTTAGGAGTGCTTTGTAGCCCTACACATGATTAGTGTTTGTTATCCAACCAGAGAGTAGTTCAGTGTAGCATAGTGAAGAATGGTATTTATATGTTCAATTATGTTATCTTTGTTGAAAGTGTCCACTAGTGAAAGTATGATCCCTAGGCCTTGTTTCTAAGCATTGAAACGCCGTTTACAACTAGTTTTGCTACATGTTTGCTCGCAGTGATTTTTATTTCAGATTGTAATTACCACTTATAATCATCCATAGTACTTGTATTTCACTATCTCTTCGCTGAACTAGTGCACCTATACATCTGATAAGTGTATTGGGTGTGTTGGGGACACAAGAGACTTCTTGTATCTTAATTGCAGGGTTGCTTGAGAGGGATATCTTTGACCTCTTTCTCCCTGAGTTCGATAAACCTTGGGTAATCCACTTAAGGAAAACTTGCTGCTGTTATACAAACCTCTGCACCTGGAGGCCCAACACTGTCTACAAGAATAGAAGTGTGCGTAGACATCAGCAGCATGAGGAAGAAGAGGTATATCGTGTGGTGGAGGACTCCTTCGAGTCTCTTCGCGGGGACCGGGTGCGTGCCTGTCTCAGGGCCAAGAACAAAGGTATGAAGGCCGTGGCCTCTCTACAGATTCCCGCTAGCAGGTTCGGTGAAGCGCTCTGCGAGGTTTGGATGTCAACCGCGACTTGGCGCAAGGCTGCCTGGGAAGCTCGGGCAGCGGCCTCGATGTCGGGCTGTAACAACCATTATGCCGGCGAGGGGGCAGTGCTCGATAATGCATACACATCAAGTAGCTCTGCATCAAGCTCTGGTGGGGGCGGCCATGTGCTCGACAATGCAGACGCATCAAGCAGCTCTGGCTCCGGCGAGGGCGGCTCAATGATTGACGTCTCCTCTCGAAACGAGGGGATGTTTAAGTAGTTATTTTAGTTAAACTAATTAGGCCCTACGTATGTATGTAATGTGAAGTTAGGTATCTTTTTGCAGTAGGAAGGGCATCCATGTTTGATTGGAGCCGCTTCAGACTGATGCCAAAATATTATTAACGGCCAACTTTTATAACAGGAAGGATAACCATGTTTGATTAATTGGTGCCCTTCCATATGTCCAAATATAAATATTATTAACTGATCCAAAAATTACTATTTCTCTCCTGAAGAGATATAAAATATGAGCTAGTAATATATAACGCGTGAGTACATACCAAATAAAACATATGACTGGTGGAGAAATAACTGTGAGCTTTGCTTAATTCGCACACGGTAGTTGTACAAACAACCGTGTGCTTTTCTAAGTTCGTACACGGTAGTTTTCTAAACAATCGTGTGCTTTCCTTAGTTTGCATACGGTTATTATTTTGTGGCTCGTGTGCTAAATGAGGCCCATAAGGGCCCAGCTAGCTCGACACTACCTTATTTCTCTTATATATAAGCATCCAGCTGTGTCTGTCTGTTCACTTGTATTTCCATAGCCGCCACACTCCACTTTAGTACCAGCAGAGCAGAGACACCGGCCGGTCTCACTACCGGCGACAAACACCACTGCTCCGTCTCTAATGAGGACCTCTACTCCGGCGGCTTGCTCGCCAGAGTCTCGTGCCAATCCGCGCGATTGTACAATGGAGGTGCCGCCGATAATGCCGGTCAAGCCGCCTTGTCTTCGCCAGCGTCAACGTGCGTACGCGAAGCCTTCTCAGAGGTTAGCATGCATTTTTAGTAATATATAGTGTAGCTCTGCTCTGTAAGCATTGTTAGCAAGGCTAGATCCATTAGAATAATGTAGATCTGATTTGTAAGCACGGTTAACAAAGCTATATCCATTAGAATATTGTGTTAGGCTCCGCGGTTTCAGTTTGTATACTCATTAGCATAAATAGCAATGACGAATTTTATATAACACACTTCACATTTCACTTTGAGTACTCGAAAGATAATGGATCTACCATGTGTAGCAACAACATTCACATAGTTCAGTTAGCAAGAATCGATTTTATATAATAGATCTACCATGTGTAAGCAAAACACTAGCAAGCACATATATTCAAGTAATGCCACCATCGATTTTATGTGACCTAACACATAGCACATACACTACTAGTTTTTCTAATCTTTTATATATTCAAGTAATGCCACTATCGATTTTATGTGAGCTAACACATAGCACATACACTACTAGTTTTTTCTATCTTTTATATATTCAAGTAATACCACCATCGATTTTATGTAAGCTAACACATACACTACTAATTTTTCCAATCTTTTATATATTCAAGTAATGTCACCATCAATTTTATGTGAGCTAACACATATCACATACACTACTAGTTTTTCCTATCTTTTATATATTCAAGTAATGACACAATCAATTTTATGTGAGCTAACACATAGCACATATACTACTTGACGAGGTTCTACCCCGGCAATACCCATGTTTAGGGCTTTTAATTCATGGAGAGAGCGTGGGATCCGACAAACTCGACGGCGGTCGCGGAGCGACAGGGGGCACACGAAGGTTTACCCAGGTTCACGTCCCTTGGTGGAGGATCGCTACATCCTGCTAGCAATCTAGTATATATCACAATGGTGTTTTACAGGGAGCTGTCATAGGCGAATTTGATGTGTGTAATGTAATCTACATGAGATGTCCCTCTAGGGGGTGCCCCTGGTGGCTTTATATATGCAGCCAGTTAGGGTTTACAAGGTTTCTTGCCTTCTACTCCAAGTCGGCGTGTTGAGCCTTGCGGGCTTCATGTATATCCTTCGAGTGGACTTCTTCCTTGGCCAATAGTGGGTATGCTAAACATGAGGACCTGATGGGTCATATCCTCGTCAGTAGCCCCCGAGTGTCTAGTCGAGTTGTAGAGTCGGGTAGAGACTTAAATCTCACCTTGAAGTCGTAGTCTTGCATGTCATGTGGCAGAACACAAAATGAAGTTGACACGGCGGCGTAGTCGTCGCGGTGGTGGAGTCGCATGGTGGCTGAATCACCGTGATGATGGAGTCAAGCGCTTGCTGTTCCGCGGATCATTAGGGGCGATGTCATTGTTGAGCCCCAAGTGTTTGGTCGTTGTGGGCGAAGAGGTTGGTATCGCTGGGATGTGGATGACAGGAGTCGAACACCGCGGACTAGAGTCGACGTGGCGTAAAGTCATCGGCGTCGAGTCAGAAGGAATCAACGATATGGACCAGAGTCGACATGGTTGACGGTATGCTGCTTCAAGTGCAGTAAGCAATGTAGAGGACTGCTAAGGTTAGCAGTATGCAAGGCACAACCCCCGAGCGTATTGTCAACGATGGGTGCTAAAGGAGTGAATGCTAAGGTTAGCATGTAATCGTAGCCCTCGAGCGTGTTGATAGCATAGGGTTGTAGGGCGTAGCCCCTGAGCGTGTTGCCAACGCTGGGTAAATATGAGCAGAAATACCGAGACCCAGAAGTTTTTTTTTTGACAAGGGTACCGTAGGGGAAGCCCCTACGGTGTTATTTTTCATTAATGGAAAATATTTACAAGTATAAAAGAAGGCTTAAGCAAGCCTAAAAATACCGAGACCCAGAAGTGCGTCGGGTGATGATCATGGGGATTGGCATAACACGTCTAGAAAACTCAAAGCAACGAGTCCAGTTAATTGCACATCAACAAAGACAATGTTAGCTTACTCAAGATCGAGTCCCCGGACTCGAACCCACGTGGACTGACGTAACCTCGACTCTTGCCGCGTTGGACTTATCGAGTCGAAGCTCAGTAAATGCATGACACTCGACGCGTCCATCGGTGTATTCCTTCATGCCACAGGCATGGAAATTTCCTTGGTAGAGCGCGCTTGCTACGTATACCGGGCCAATCAGTGTTGCTACCTATGGGCTTATCTTTGTATTTGACATACGACATCCGAACAGGTTTATGGTTACCACGTTTCGGGAATTTTTGAAGGATGAGGTCGACCCATACTCGAAAATAACATGTGTGGCGCTGAAGACCGAGAGAGCACTTCGCGGGACAATAATACCCGCGCTTGAATAATATCAAGGCGCTGCTGGCCCGAAGGAGCGATTCGAGGGACAGTAATACCCGCACTCGAATAATACCAAGTCACTGCTGGCCCGAAGGAGCGATTCGAGGAACACTAACTCCCGCACTCAAATAATACCAAGGCGCTGCTGGCCAAAGGAGCAATTCGAGGGACAATAACGCCTGCACTCGAATAATACCAAGACGCTGCTGGCCCAAAGGAGCGATTCGAGGGACAAGAATGGCCGCACTCGAATAATACCAAGGTGCCGCTGGCCCGAAGGAGCAATTCGAGGGACAAAAATGCCCACACTCAAATAATACCAAGGTGTTGCTGGCCCAAAGGAGTGATTTGAGGGTCGAGAGAGTCCACACTCGAATAATACCAAGGCGCTGAAGGCCCAAAAGAGCGTTTCGAGGGACCACAGCCCGCACTCGAAAATAATATGCGAAAGATGTTGTCAATTGGCGGATGTTATCTCCCCCAGTAGCCCCCAAGGGTGAGTCAAAGTGCTTGCACTTGGGCTTGCCCTCAAGATTTAGGTGTTTTCTATCGACTGCCATAGCCCTTTGTCAAAGATCCGGAGTGTGAGTAAATGCATATCTTTAAGGTGAAGCCCCCGAGCGTGGGTTGAAGTATTTTTAAGGCGAAGCCCCTGAGTGTGGGTAGTCGCATTTGAGCGAGTCCGTGATAGGCGGAGATGTACTCAACGCGGCGGACTGGAGTCGACACGGGAGAGGCTTATATTCGACACGGCGGACCGGAGTCGACGCGACGAACATGTAGTCAATGCGGCAGACCGGAGTCGACACGGCAAACGCGTAGTCGATGCGGCGGACCGGAGTCAACATGACACACATGTAGTCGATGCGGCGGACCAAAGTCGACGCGGCGAACGTGCCGTCGATGCGGCGGACCAGAGTCAGCGCGGCAAACGTGTAGTCGATGCGGCGGACCGGAGTCGACGCGGCGAACATGTAGTCAATGCGGCGGACCGGAGTTGACATGGCGAGCATGTAGTCAATGCGGCGGACCGGAGTTGACGCGGCGCATGTGTAGTCAATGCGACGGACCAGAGTCGATGCGGCGAATGGTTATACTCGATGCGATAGACCGGAGTCGACACGACGAAGGCGTGTAATCGCTGACCTGTAAAGTTAGCTTGCATGGTGCAGCCGTTGAGCATCGGGTGCGGCAAAAAAAAACGACTTTTAGTAGAGGAAAACTTAGCTTTATTGGGTGCGGAGTAGGCGCGGTCGTGTTCATAGAGGTAGGCGAGTTGCTGCCATAGAATCACAACCACGATCGGAGGCGAAGTTGTTGTCGATGGAGTCGCCTCGCTGGAGTTGAAAGATGAAGGGCATGCATGGGCCATGTTGAGGTAGAGCCCCCGACCGTGGCAAGTGGCAGTCAACGCGGACCAGGGCGCGGCGGAGTCGACGCGGATGTAGTCAGTGTGGACGTAGACGTAGTGGTGTCAACGCGGACGTAGTCTACACAGACGAATGCAACATATAAACTAAGCCGAAGGAATCGACGTTGTTGAAGACAAAGTAAGCTGTAGCAAAGAGCGGCGATGAAGTAGGCCGCAACGAAGCCAAAGTTGGCCACACTGAAGCAGTCGATGTATTCTTCGCCGGTGCAAAATTTACGGCATACTCGTCCTGATCCGAGTGACATGCACGTAGGAGCTAATCACCTAGCAAAGCACCTTTAATGGATCTTTCTTTTTTCTTCGTCTCCGTGTATGAAGCCATCTGATTGCCATGCTTCTGACTACTTTGTTTCTTTGGCTTGAGTTTTGATGCCTTGCCGTCTTGGATTTTTATGGTCGATCGCGTGAGGCTCCTCGAGGTACACGGATCGATATACGTCCACGAGCGGCCGCGTTGCCTGGCGGTAATATGATCCAGAGCCTGCGCGCGCTTGGGGACTCAGCCGCACGTGGTAGTAGATGGATACCAGTTCCAGCGATCCGGCCGCACGTAGATTGGTAGACAAGGGAGCTTCTGTCGACTAGCACAAATCCGGATTGCGATGAGTGTTGATGAAGAAATTCGCCACTGTGATCCGGCAGATGCAATCTGGTGCATGAAGATGATGAAGGAGCTGGCGAGCCCGTAGATCGAGATCCTGTTGTCCCCATGATCGGCGCTAATTGACGAGCTTCTACCCCGACAATGTCTATGTTTAGGGCTTTCGATTCATGAAGAGAGCGTAGGATTCGGCAAACTCGACGGCGGTCGTGGAGCTATAGAGGGCACACGAAGATTTACTCAGGTTCACGTCCCCTTGGTGGAGGATCGCTACATCCTACTAGAAATCTAGTATATGTCACAATGGTGTTTTACAAGGAGCCGTTGTAGGAGGATTTGATGTGTGTAATATAATCTATACGAGATGTCCCTCTAGGGGGTGCCCCTGGTGGCTTTATATATGCAGCCAGTTAGGGTTTACAAGATTTCTTGTCTTCTACTTCAAGTCGGCGTGTTGGGCATTGCGGGCGTCATGTATATTCTTTGAGTGGACTTCTTCCTTGGCCGATAGTAGGTATGCTAAATATGAGGACCCGATGGGTCATGTCCTCGTCACTACTAGTTTTTCCTATCTTTTATATATTCAAGTAATGCCACCATCGATTTTATATGAGCTAACACATAGCACATACACTACTAATGCTACCATCGATTTTACAACAAGGATGATATTTTGGTGGCACTACATAATAATTGGACAGTATCATGTTTGCATCACAAGTGGAAGGTAGTACGAACCCAAATCATGTCAACTTGCATTTTCTGAATATTACCTTGTCTATTTATGTTCTAAATCCAATTAGTTCCTGTAGTTTCTCAGTCTTGTGCTATGCACTTGAGAAAAGTCAAGAGCCTCCTCAATTTTGCTACTAATAGTATGCAGGCATATGGGGTTCCCCCTCCCTTGTCACAAGGATTTGCAAGTAAGTATATATTTTTAAGGCACTTTCACTAATCTAGTTTGCTTCTAACATGCAAGTGATTCACTTCACTATTTCTGCTGAAACTGATTAGATGCATATCAATAGACAAGTTGTGCCAACCGTCGCTATTGTGATATTTTGGTGTACTGCATAAGTCACTTTTTTAGTTAAGAGTGTCTTATGCAGTGCTACCAAAATTTCCCACGGGTAACGAGAAGACAAGATGGATGAAAGCCAAGATCCTCTCCATATTTCAACACAAAGACAAGGTGGATCAATTCGAGGGCTCCATCATGGAGCAAAGACGTAATCGAGATAACCTAAATATTTCAGTATAAAATCATTTTTTGTTGACATGCATGTACATATGTGGTGTATGAAATGTACAATATAAAGGAAATGAGTTTTGCTTATGTATTTGCATGCAATATTAATTTATATAAGCTTCATTTCTGTTGATGGTCATTGCATATTGCAAAAACCGTATGCAATCATAAACTAAGCAGACAACAAGAACAATGAAGAAATATGGGGGATGTGGGATAACACATATCATTTGTCATAATAAAACGTTTGCGATCTACAACTATACCAACGACTAATCGTAAAAACTCATTTGTGAAGGCCCTCAGATTCGCAAACGCTTTCTGAGCGTAAATCATGGGCAACATTTTACCTATCACACACGGTTAAATAAACTGTTTCCTTATACGCTGTCTTTTAAGAGTTATATCTTAATTTAATGATTTTGGTGTGCATAGGGTTGGTCTATCACTTCAACTGTCTTTTGTCTATAACCGTGTATACGAGTGGTATTTTAACTAAGATACAATACCACTTTATTTATTATTAAGTATGCTACCATATTAGTATTTTTCACTAAGAAACTTGAATTGTGAAAGACCTTATTATTACATACTCTTTACCTGGTCATGTGTATGTGCCCGATCAACAATAACAAATGACAGCAAAGCACATCTAGAGAGGGGTGGTGCCAGTTTTTTTTTACCGCAAAATATGTCAGATAAATAGTGGCTTGTGTATTAAGAGAGAGATAAGTAAGGGAAAAATATGTGTCATCCCTTAGCATGTCATGATCTCTTAGACCATAACATACTTTAGTATGTTTTTTCCCATATAAGGTGAATTCTCTTAGGTTGTGTTTGGATGAGATTTTTTAGCCAAATTCACTATACCACAAGGCCAAAATCTAAACCAAAGCGATACAATAGCTTTCACAACTTCCCCAACGTAGTTGATTTTCTCAGTGAAAAATGGAATTAGGGGTACCCTCGGATCTCACTTTGTTGCATCGAGCCAAAAACATGAAAAATACCCGACATTCCACTAGTAAGTGAAAACTGGTCGGTTCATTTCTTTTCTTTTCTCCCCAATATGACTCCATCCCTTCATGCTTTATTTTCCATCCACGACCCACACTAAGTAGAGAAGCAACCACACTAGGGTTCCCCTTTGTTGGCCTATCCCAATGTCCTCCGACGGAGCTGACATGAATTCAACCCTACCAGTTTGTGGCTCCTTTCCCCACCCTTGGTCGGTGCTATAATCGACTCGACGATGCCAAACACCAACACCCAGCTAGCCACCGCCTTCATAGCTCGGTTGTCGCACTGTCACCTCCACGAACTACGCCCAATGTCGATAGTCGGAGATTGACTGCGTCATCTGCAATATGCTTTCCCCCTCATCTCCTCTTCCACATTTCCCCCTCCTCCCTCACATGCTCTACAACCCGTACTGGGTTTCTTTTCTGATTTTTGATTGCCATGTACTATAGCAATTTGTTGGTAACATATCAGAATGGTTATTGTCTATGATATATATATATTCATTATTGTATGGTTTGTGATATACAACCATTTGTGCCCTTTAGATCCTGATTTGGAGTTTACCCCTAATGTGCTCGTGAGAATGCTTGTAGGAAGCTGCATCCTTGGTCTATAATATGTAGGTGGAGTGGTGATGTCCTATTGTCCAACATACTATTTAGTGATATTGTTGCATAATAGCTGAAGCATTGAATTTTTGTGATTAAAGTATGGGTGCAGTATGGGATAAGGCAAATGTAAAGAATTTATGTGATTTTTGTAGAGCATAGGTTCTTGCTAGGCACATGCCCTTAAGTCACTTGAATAAAGTGGGGTGGATGAACCTTCAAGACTATTTTGCAAAAAAAGTCTAGGAGCAGTGATGACCCACAAGTATAGGGGATCGTAATAGTCTTCGAGGGAAGTAAACCCCAAATTTATTGATTCAACACAAGGGGAGCCAAATAATATTTATAAGCCTTAACAGATGAGTTGTCAATTCAGCTGCACCTGGAAATAGACTTGCTCGCAGCGGTTTATCAGTAGCAACAGTTTTATAGTGGTGATAGTAGTAAAACAGTAGCAACAATAATAAATTAAAGACAGTAATAATAGCAATAGTAAACAATAGGATTAAATATTGTAGGCATAGGGATAGATGTACGGGCGTTGCATAGATAAGATAATTCATGAAATCAGTGAGACATGGACAATTGCAGATAAATAAAGATAAAGCATCCTAGTACTAAACAATCATAGGCATGTGTTCCGTATATAGTCGTACGTGCTCGCAATGAGAAACTTGCACGACATCTTCTGTCCTACCAGCCTGTTGCAACAGGGCCTCAAGGAAAACTAATGGTAATTAAGGTACTCCTTTTAATAAAGTACCAGAGCAAAGCATTAACACTCGATGAACACATGTGATCCTCACATCACAGCCACCCCCTCCGGTTATCCCAAATTCTGTCACTTTGGGGCCTCGGGTTTCGGACAACGATATGTGTAAACAACTTGCAGATAAGATCATAAACAACAAGTATCATCATAAAACAATAACAAGTTCAGATTCGAGATCATGGCACTCGGGCCCAAAGTGACAAGCATTAAGCACAACAAGTTGCAACAATGTCATAAGCACTAATAATAGATACTAGGCACTATGCCCTAACAATCTCATAGAAAATTATATGAATGATCTCATCCAATCCCTACCATCCCCTTCGCCTACAGCGGGAATTACTCACACATGGATGGGGGAGTCATGGATAGTTGATGGAGAGACGTCGGTGATAATGGTGATAAAGATCTCCTCCAAATCCCCGTCCCGGCAGGGTGCCAGAACGGAGTTTCTAGTTCCGAATCGCAGTTTCTGATGGTGGCGGCGCAGCGGAAGTCTATCTGGGAAAAACGCCGAACCCCCGCTCCTTTCAGGTCAGAGGGTATATGTAGGCGGAAGGAGGGGCCGAGGCGATGGCCGAGCTGGCCTCACCACAGGTGGGCGCAGCCAGGCCTGGGCCGCGCCCCCTAGTGGTGAGCCCGGCTCCCAGCCTCTCCCCGTCTCCTCTTCTGGCTCCGTGGGTCTTTTGGTAAAATAGGATTTTTGCAATATTTTCCGGGATTTTTCCTAAAAGTCGGATTTCTACACAAAAACAAGACACCAGGGCGATTCTGCTAAAAATAGCGTTAGTCTGTGTTAGTTGTATTCAAAACACATAAATTAGAGAAGAAACAATAGCAAAAGTGTTCGGGAAAGTAGATACGTTTTGGACGTATCAACTCCCCCCAAGCTTAGCTATTTGCTTGTCCTCAAGCAATTCAGTTAACAACTGAGAGCAATAAAAGAAACTTTCACAAACACATTTGCTTCATAAGATGTACATATTCTAACTATATGATCAAGTACTCAGTCAATTCATAATAAGAAATATACAACTAATGTTACCTCATAGTCAAACAAGCTATGAAAGAGTGCCAATGCACTAATAACAAGCAACATGAACATATGAAGCTACAAGATTGTAGTATTCATAAATGATATGGAAGAGTGGTATCCCGCTTGCCTTTATTTGTGGAGCAAAACATAAATGGTGAGGCACCTCTGAAGTTCAAGGGAAGACTAGAAATAAAAACTATCAAAGATACAAGCATCAAAGTTATACCAGAATTAACTGTATCCTGGGACAAGCACATTACACTAAGAATAACAGCTATGCTTTCAAGAAGGTGCTTAAAGTTAGAAGATGAAGACTCAACATAAAAGTAAAAAAAAAGGCCCTTCGCAAAGGGAAGCAGTGATTTAACATGTGCTAGAGCTTTTCATTTGTAAAACAGAGATAAAAATTTATTTTGAGAGGTGGTTGTTTCATGTCAACGACTCGCAATGGGGACTTGCTATCTTCCATACTAAACAAGTGAGAGCGGTTCTGAGTTCTTTGAAATTTGGCACATTGGTGCTCTTTTATAAAGCTTTGGCACCCCTCCCCACTTTTTTTCCTTTCTCAAACAATGGCTAACCGATTCTATCGGGTGCCCACCAACTTTCACATACCATGGAGGAGTGCCTTTTTTAGAATTAAATTACAATGGTTTGACCAGCTCCCTTGCAAAATTAATGACGAGCAGATAAAGCTGCCTAGTCGAGGGGTACTTAATTTAATATGGAAGATAGCAATTCTGACCACTACGTCCCCATGAGCTAAAAATAGTGGCACAAAATGAGAAGTATTTGAAAGTTTTGAAAGGTAGCACATAAAAATTTACTTGAAATGGCTTGCAAATACCATGCATAGGAATTTATAGTGGACTCTTTGGGATTACTTGGTTTTCAGGAATTGGATGCACGAGAAGTATTCCCTCTCAGTACAAGTGAAGGCTAGCAAAAGACTGGGAAGCGACAATCGAGAGAGCAATAGCTGTCATAATCATGCTTGCGACAAAACAAAATTAATATAGGCATAAAAATGATATAAGAACTCTGAGGCAAAGTAAATCATCGAGGCTTAATTGACTTTTTGTTTAGTCATATGCATGCTTGAGCATGTGCCAAGTCGATTCAAATGAAACTTTCAGAGGAGGATACCACAATATCATACCATATTATGAATAAAACAATGCAAGCAAGCATCTACATGACATGCTACAAATTATTAGTAAATTGGAACTAATCATATGAGAGCAAGAACTACAAAGCATCCATTAAATAACATATACCTTACATGAACCGACTAAGCATGTCCACATAGATGAGTATATGTACAAAATGAAAACAAATGGAGTTCATACCAGCCTCTTACCACATCTCGGATTGTTATATGTCGTCATTATTGCCTTTCACTTGTGTGGCTTGAATAATATGAAGTGAAAACCAAGCTCCAATGGAACAAACTTTACAAAACCGAAGAAGAACAACAAATATTTTTGGGTTTTCGATTTTTGAAACAAGAACAGAAGGAAATAGCAAACAAACCAAAATATTTTTGGATTTTTCAAATATCAAACCAAAAACGGCAAGTAAAGCAAACCAAAGCT
Organism: Dactylis glomerata; assembly: GCA_007115705.1. NCBI lineage: Eukaryota > Viridiplantae > Streptophyta > Magnoliopsida > Poales > Poaceae > Dactylis > Dactylis glomerata. Next base: position 1,335,433 of record QXEO01000199.1, on the reverse strand, counting down.
AGAAAACTAAAAAGACAAACGAAGAGAAACAACAGAAATATTTTTGGTCTTTTTGTGTTTTGGAAAGTAAACATAAGAACAAGAACAATAGAGAAAAGAAAGTGAAACATGGATATACAAAGTACCGACAAAATATGATATGTAGATGAGTGAATCGTCGGCGTACCTCCCCCCAAGCTTAGGCTTTTAGCCTAAGTGGAGATCTATCTCGTCTCTGATACATGCCCCATGCTGGTGGGTCATCATTGGCATAGTCATAGCCCGACCCTTGTGAGGATGAAGCAGATGGTGTATAATCATAATAAGGCCGCTGGTATGGAAATTCTGCAATGTTAGAGGGCTGGACCAACTCCTCGGTCGCCTCTCCATCGTGCACGGGCGGCGGGTGCTCCTCTAGATACGCGTCGAGCTCATCCTCCGTAAGTGACCATCCATGCCTGCGATCAAGGTTAAACAAAAGAGGTGCAGGCAAATGGACTGATCGATCAGTCTTCACTACCTTCCAGGTAGATTTCTTGAACAAGGATATCTCAAATGTCAAGTTATTCAAACAAGTATGAGGAGAAACAAACTTATGAAGTAACATAGAATTAAAATCAAGCCTCTCTACAGGGAACTGGAGGTCTAAAATATGAGGCACTACACCATGAAAAGCTAATAAGCGCGAAGCTATGAGACCTCCACAGATCCCCCCTTTCTCACGGTTAGCATCAAGACGGAAAGCTATTAAAGCACCCAAATTGTAAGTCCTATCACATCTCAAAGCAGCAGCAATAAAATCTAAATCACAGGAGGATAACTTACTTGCAACTTTCCTAGCAAGAACACACTTGGTAATGAAGTAGGCAAAATATCGAATGGATGGAAAATGAATATTCCGAATTTTACCATTATCTCCCATGAAGCTTCTTCCTTGACAAATCTCCTCATATAGGTCCATCAATGGCCTAGGTCACTCCCTCATCCTTTCACGTGATCCCCACTGTGGTACTCTAATGGCTGCACAGAAAACATCAAGGGGCAAGTCCATAGATTTATTGTAAATTTTATAATGAACCATGGGGTTAGATGTGGACCAACTGAATCGAAAATCCTGCACCACAAACATTGTTAGTTTAACAAATTGGGGAGGTTCATCATCAATAAAATGTTCCAATCCTACATTAGAAATTAGGGTTTGGAAGTCCTGCAGGATTCCAGCAGCATTCATGAACTCCGAGCATGGATAGATTGAGGGAAAGACCCTCTCTTCACGGTGAACTCTCATGACATCATGCACTTCTAGTTCATGTTGAAAGAGTTGGTATGCATTCTCCTCCATTTCTGAAATTTTTAACAAACCTCATAAAAAATGATTTTGAGACAAACAAATGTAGGAAACTACTATAGGGAGTTACTAGAGGGCTAACATGCATCAAAATAACATTTCTAAGCAATAGAACAAGCATGCAAACTCATTTCACCTGTAACCTATAGAGCTAAAATACTCAAGAAATACTCTACTAAACAAAATTCCACTTGGACAATCAGAGGATTCACATACCAGAGAGCAATTGCTCCAAATCTCAGCAACAAAGATGGGCTGAGCAAGGAGATCGAAAAATCGCGATGGAGAGCAGCAAGAACACGAGTTTGAGCTGGGGTGTCGAGATTTTTCGGGAGAGAGAAAGAAGTGGGGATGAAGAGATAAGTGAGTGGCCAGGGGCCCCCCCTCACCATGGGTGGGTGCGGCCAGGCATGGGCCACGCCCCCTGGTGGTGAGGTGGCGTGGTGGGTCCCCCTGAGGTCTCCCAGGTGCCTCTTGATGCGGCCAGGATGACCACCCAGTTGGGAAACCCAAGAGGAAGGTATGATGAGCACAGTAGCAAGTTTTCCCGCAGTAAGAAACTGAGGTTTGTCGATCCAGTAGGAAAAAGCCAAACTTGAGAAGGTGACGCTTGCTAGCTTCGTGACACTCCAGCAAGGGCACCGTTTACGATTCTTGTTGGTGCGTCTTCAACTAGTAGCAACGCGGAACCTGCACACAACACAACCAAGTACTTTGCTCCCAACTTACGATGAGGTTGTCAATCTCACCGGTTTGCTGTAAACAAAGGTATGAGCGTATCGAGTGGAAAACAGTAGTAGTATGCGAGAAAGTAAAAAGTGCAAGTAATAGTAAAACGGTGTAACAATGTAAAGGAAATTGGACCGGGGTCCACAGTTCACTAGTGGTGTCTCTCCATAAGATAAATAACAACATGCTGGGTAAACAAATTACAGTTGGGCAATTGATAGAATAAAGATAACGTGCATATGTCACGAGGATCACTATGAGATTTACTCTGGACATTACAGCAAGATACATAGACCGCCATCCAACTGCATCTATGACTAATAATCCACTCGCAGGGAATCATCCGAGGACCCTTGAGTATTAAGTTGTGAACAATAGATAACTGCATTAAGCAAAGTGTGTAATGTAAACAAAACGAATGTCCTTGGATACAAGAATGTTGTTTTCTGCCTAGTGGCAACAACACATCTACAACCTTAGAGGTTTCTGTCACTCCCCAGATTAAATAGAGGCATAAACCCAACTATCGAGCATAAATACCCCCTCTTGGAGTCACTAGTATCTACTTGGCCAAGATAGGTACTAACAACGGAGAGCATGCAAGATCATAAACAACATAGAGATAACATAAGATATATGATTCAGCACATCAACTCAACATAACACCAATATTCATCGGATCCCAACAAACACAACATGCAGAATTACACAAAGATGATCTCGATCATGTAAGGCAGCTCACGAGATCTAAACATAAAGCACATGGTAGAGAAGACAACCATCTAGCTACTGCTATGGACCCCTAGTCCAAGGTAGACTACTCACTCATCGCGCCGGAGGCAAGCATGGCGATGAAGAAGACCTCCGGTGGCGATTCCCCTCTCCGGCAGGGTGCTGGGAAGAGCTTCTAGACCCTCCGATCTCGGGTCGATGACGACGGCGGATCACGATGTGTTTTTAGAAAATTGATCGGGTGTTTAGGTTTTTCCCGTTGGGGGGTCTTTATAGGCGAAGGGGCAGCGTCAGAAGTGGACCAGGGGGCCCTCACCACAGGTGGGCGCAGCCAGGGGCTGGGTCGCGCCCCCTGGTGGTGAGGCTGGCCCCTGGCCCCTCTCCATCTCCTCTTCGGTCTTCTGGAAGCTACGTTAAATATCCGGATGTTTGGCTTTTGTTTTGTCCAATTCCGAGAATATTTCCCGTGTAACTTTTCTGAAACACAAAAACAGCAGAAAACAGGGAAGTGGCACTGTGGCATCTTGTTAATAGGTTAGTTCCGAAAAATGCATAAAAATGCCACGAAGTGTAACGAAACACTAAGCAAATGGTGTAAGAACAAGCATGGATCATCAAAAATTATAGATACGTTTGAGAAGTATCAGCATCCCCAAGCTTAACTCCTGCTCGTCCTCGAGTAGGTAAGTGATAACAAAGAATAATTTTTGAGGTGACATGCACCAACACAATCTTGATCATCTATGTAAGCATTGAGTGCTGGAATCAAAAGAACTTAAAACATGGGCGTGAAAGATATAATCTTGATAGCAGAAACTTAGCAACCATGTTATATCATGAAAAAGAACACAAATGAAAGATCATGAAAATGAAACAATAAAAGTCAAACGTGTGTTCAAATCATATGAAAAAACATACAAATGGTTTTTAGCTTGTCCTTCATGGGAGAGCAAAACATAAATGCATAGGACACCTTCAAGTTTAACAGGGTGACTAGATACAAATAATTTAAGAACAAGTGAAACCAAAATCATGAATCAATCAATGACAAACTTTGGGACTATGCACATTAAACTCAGAATGACAACTATGCTCTCTTAGACGATGCATAAAGATAGAAGGTGGTGATTCAACATAAAAGTAAAAGAAAGGCCCTTCGCAGAGGGAAGCAGTAATTAAACATGTGCTAGAGCTTTTCATTTGTAAAACAGAGAGATAAAAATTGGGTTTTGAGAGGTGGTTGTCTTTGTCAACGACTGGCAATGAGGTTCTTACTATCTTCCATACAAAAATGAAGCAAGTTTTTGAGAGAGATTGGCACTTTTGTGCTCTTTTATAATGCTTGGCACTCCTCCCCACATTTTTTCCTTTCTCAAACCATGGCTAACCGATTCCATCGGGTGCCCACCAACATTCACATACCATGGAGGAGTGCCTTTTTTTCTTTTTTTCTTTTTTTTCTTTTTGGAATAAACAATATGGAAGATAGCAAATCCGACCACTACGTCCCCATGAGCTGAAAACATTGTCACAAAATGAGAAGTATTTTGAAGGTTTTTTGAAAGGTAGCACATAAAAATTTACTTGGAATGGCTTGCAAATACCATGCATAGGAATTTATAGTGGACACATTGCAACAACTTGGTTTTTAGGAGTTGGATGCACGAGTAGAGCTCATACTCACTACAAAATGAGGGCTAGCAAAAGACTGGGAGCGACCAACTAAGAGAGCAATAACTGCCAGAATCACGCATAGCGACAAAACATCATTAAGAGAAGCATAAAATGGCATCAAAAGTCAAAAACTAAATGATCATAGAGGCTTATGGCAACTTTGTATGAGTCAAACATGTGTAAGCATGCGCCAAGTCAACCCAAATAAAGCATCAAGGAGAAAACCAAATAAATGCTTCCAAATAATAAAAACAACGCATGATTTTTTCAAAGGCTCATTAAGCAATCTCAGTCATTTGAGACAAGTCATGCTACAACAAAACCACTAAGCATACTATCAAAACGACATCAAGCACAACATGCAAAATTCTAAGCCGCAGTCTAAACAAGCTCCTTTTTGTACCACTTTTTTGCATGAAATTTTTTCTCTTTTCCAACACCATTCGAACTTTTTTGAAACAACTCCTTTGATGAAAACCAACATGGACCAGAGGTCAAAATACACCTTGATATAAAGATATAAGAAGATCTGAACAAAAATCAAGACGAAAAAACGAAAGCTAAACGCAGTTCTAGAAAAAGAGAACACTCATTGAACGATAAGAGTAAAAAACGGAGTGTTCTTGGCAAATGAAAAGCAAGGAAAGTTCTCCAAAAGAAATTTGTTGGGGTCCAACCATTTATTGCAGCAAACAAAACTCACCAAAACTAAAAACTAAAGACAAGACGCTCCAAGAAAAATGCATAGTGCATGAAGCAATAAAAATATAGTGTATTGAAAGGTGACCTGATTTTTGCCGATGAAGAAGGGGTGCCTCGGGGGCATCCCCAAGCTTTGACGCTGTACCTCTTGGATATTTCTTGGGGTTACATGGGAATCCCCAAGCTTGAGCTTTTGTCCATTCTTCAACTCATCTCATCATTCTCCAATCCCTACACTTGAAAACTTCCTTCATACAAAACTCAACACAATTCTATTAGCAACATTAGTGTAAGCATAATAATGAATCAACCCCTTTTTGCTTCAGATTTCAACTCAAAACCACCACATATAAAGCATATACTACTGTAGCAACTTCCCCAAAAGTTCTGTGGTCAAAAGAACTAAAAAAGAAAGCGATAAAGAGGCAAACACAAATAGTGGCAGAAATCTATCAAAACAGAACAGCTAACAAAGGTTGATTTTTTCGAGGGTTTTTTGTTGCTCAAATCAAAAAGTGTACAACTAACGAAAGTTTTAATATAACCTGGGGCATATGCACAAGAAAAGGCAGGTCAAAAAGATATTCTGAGAATTTTCACGAATTTTTACGGTGCAGCACCGAAATATGTTTCAGGACAGCAACATCCCCAAATCTTACCTCACTCAAATTAGAGGTTTCTCTTGGCACAAAAACGAAATAAAAAGGATAAGGAGCGGTTATTACAGTAGTAATAACTTCCAAGACTCAAATAAAAGAAAAAGAACTGAAAGTAAAACAATGGGTTATCTCCCAAGAGTGCTTTTCTTTAACGCCTTTGAGCTAGGCGCAGAAAGTGCAAATCAAGTAATATCAAGCAATGAAGAATCAAGTTCATAGTTTGCTCTAAGAATAGAGTCAAAAAGTAATTTCTTTCTCTTTCTAGGGAAGTGTTCCATACCTTTCTTGAGTGGGAATTGATATTTGATGGTGCCTTCCCTCATATCAATGATGGCACCTACAGTTCAAAGAAAGGGTCTTCCCAAAATAATAGGACATGAAGCATTGCATTCAACATCCATGACAAGAAAATCAATGGGAACAAGGTTATTGTTAACCATAATAAGAACATCATTAATCCTTCCCAAATGTTTCTTCTTAGCAACATCAGCAATAGGAACATCATAATAACACTTTTCAAGCGGTGGTAAATCAAGCATGTCATAATTTTTTCTAGGCATAATAGAAATACTAGCACCTAGATCACATAAAGCATGGCAATCAAAACCATTAACATGCATATCAATGATGGGTTCCCAACCATCTTCTAACTTCTTGGGAATAGAAGCTTTTTGCTTCAACTTTTCATCTCTAATTTTCATGAGAGCATTGGTAATATGCTTGGTAAAAGCAACATTTATAGGGCTAGCATTAGGATTCAAAGCAAGCTTTTGCAAGAACAAAATAACTTCAGATATATTGCAGCCATCAACATAAAAATCATTAAAAGAAATAGAGCTATCATCTCCTACACTACGAAAAAATTTAGCACTCTTTTGAGATTTTTTTTTGCAGTTTTGGGCTTTTTAACACAAGGAGTACGAGTTTTCTCTATACCAATCAAAGTAAGAGGATTGCTAGCATTTGGAACAACATCATTAGAGGTAGTAATGGTACATACCTTCATCTTTCTAGCTATCTCATCTTCTCTTTCCCACCTGGCATGCAATTCTGCTAGCATCCTAACATTTTCATCAATTCTAACTTGGATAGCATTAGCAGTGGCAAAAGTATTGTTCTCCTTCACCTCATTAGGCAACACTTTTAGTTTCAGAAGTTCAACATCAAGAGCAAGGCTATCAACTTTAGAAGCAAGAATATCAATTTTGCCTAACTTTTCCTCAACAGACTTGTTAAAAGCAGTTTGCTTACCGATGAAGTCCTTGAGCATGACTTCAAGCTCAGAGGGCGCGGCCCTAGTGTTGTTGGAGGAATTATGATAAGAGTTACCATAACCATTACCATTGGTAGAAGGATACGACCTATAATTGTTACTAGCAAAATTGTTCCTATAAGCATTGTTGTTAAAATTATTATTTCTAATGAAGTTTACATCAACATGCTCTTCTTGAGCAACCAAAGAGGCCAAATGAACATTATTAGGATCAACATGAGTCCTATCATTAGAAAGCATAAGCATTATAGCATCAATCTTATCACTCAAGGAAGAGGTTTCCTCAACAGAATTTACCTTCTTACCTTGTGGAGCTCTCTCGGTGTGCCATTCAGAATAGTTTACCATCATGTTATCGAGGAGCTTGGTTGCGGCGCCCAAGGTAAGGGACAGAAAAGTGCCTCTAGCAGCTGAATCCAATAGGTTTCTTGAAGAAAAATTCAGTCCTGCATAAAAAGTTTGGACAATCATCCAAGTAGTCAGTCCATGAGTAGGGCAATTCTTTATCATAGATTTCATTCTTTTCCAAGCTTGAGCAACATGTTCATTATCAAACCGTCTAAACTTCATGATATCACTACGCAAAGCTATAATCTTAGCAGGAGGATAATATTTCCCAATAAAAGCATCCTTAGACTTAGCCCAAGAATCAATACTATTTCTAGGCAAAGATAGCAACCAATCCTTAGCTTTTCCTCTCAAAGAAAAAGGAAACAACTTAAGCTTAATAATATCACCTTCTACATCCTTATATTTCTGCATCTCACATAGCTCAACAAAATTGTTGAGATGAGCTGCAGCATCATCAGTACTAGCACCAGAAAATTACTCTTTCATAACAAGGTTCAATAAAGCAGGTTTAATCTCATAAAAATTTGCAGCAGGAGCAGGTGGTGCAATAGGACTGCAGATAAAATCACTATTATTATTTCTAGTAAAATCACACAACTTGGTGTTCTCATGAGTACCCATTCTAGCAAAGCTAAAAGCAGACAAGTAAAAATAACTATAAAGGAAACTATTTTTTTGTATTTTTGATAAAAACGATGCAAGTAAAAATAAAGTAAAGCAAAACTAAAACAAAGTAAAGGATGTGCGTCCAAACCTCCCCTTGCAGAAATCTTCTTTTTCCCCGGCAACGGCGCCAGAAAATTAGCTTGACGCGGTCAGGATGACCACCCAGTTGGGAACCCCAAGAGGAAGGTATGATGAGCACAGTAGTAAGTTTTCCCTCAGTAAGAAACCGAGGTTTGTCGATCCAGTAGGCAAACGCCAAACTTGAGAAGGTGATGCTTGCTAGCTTCGTGACACTCCAGCAAGGGTGCCATTTACGATTCTTGTTGGTGCGTCTTCAACTAGTAGCAACGCGGAACCTGCACACAACACAACCAAGTACTTTGCTCCCAACTTACGATGAGGTTGTCAATCTCACCGGTTTGCTGTAAACAAAGGTATGAGCGTATCGAGTGGAAAACAGTAGTAGTATGCGAGAAAGTAAACAGTGCGAGTAATAGTAAAATGGTGTAACAATGTAAAGGAAATTGGACCGGGGTCCACAGTTCACTAGTGGTGTCTCTCCATAAGATAAATAACAACAACATGCTGGGTAAACAATTTACAGTTGGGCAATTGATAGAATAAAGATAACGTGCATATGTCGTGAGGATCACTATGAGATTTACTCTGGGCATTAAAACAAGATACTTAGACCGCCATCCAACTGCATCTATGCCTAATAATCCACTCGCGGGGAATCATCCGAGGACCCCTTGAGTATTAAGTTGCGAACAACAGATAACTGCATTAAGCAAAGTGTGTAATGTAAACAAAACGAATGTCCTTGGATACAAGAATGTTGTTTTCTCCCTAGTGGCAATAGCACATCTACAACCTTAGAGGTTTCTGTCACTCCCCCAGATTAAATAGAGGCATCAACCCAACTATCGAGCATAAATACCCCCTCTTGGAGTCACTAGTATCTACTTGGCCAAGATAGCTACTAACAACAGAGAGCATGCAAGATCATAAACAACATAGAGATAACATAAGATATATGATTTAGCACATCAACTCAACATAACACCAATATTCATCGGATCCCAACAAACACAACATGTAGAATTACACAAAGATGATCTTGATCATGTAAGGCAGCTCATGAGATCTAAACATGAAGCACATGGTGGAGAAGACAACCATCTAGCTACTGCTATGGACCCATAGTACAAGGTAGACTACTCACTCATCACGCTGGAGGCAAACATGGCGATGAAGAAGACCTCCGGTGGTGATTCCCCTCTCCAGTAGGGTGCCGGGAAGAGCTTCTGGACCCTCCCGATATCGGGTCGACGACAACGGCGGATCGCGATGTGTTTTTGGAAAATTGATCGGGTGTTTAGGTTTTTCCCGTCGGGGGGTCTTTATAGGCGAAGGGGCAGCGTCATAAGTGGACCAGGGGACCCACACCACAGGTGGGCGTGGCCAGGGGCTGGGCCGCGCCCCCTGGTGGTGAGGCTAGCCCCTGGCCCCTCTCCGTCTCCTATTCGGTCTTCTGGAAGCTACGATAAATATCTAGATGTTCGGCTTTTGTTTTGTCCAATTCCGAGAATATTTCCTGTGTAACTTTTCTGAAACACAAAAACAACAGAACACAGGGAACTGGCACTGTGGCATCTTGTTAATAGGTTAGTTCTGGAAAATGCATAAAAATGCCAAGAAGTGTAACGAAACACTAAGCAAATGGTGTAAGAACAAGCATGGAGCATCAAAAATTATAGATACGTTTGAGACGTATCACCTCTCTACCCCATTTTTGACATAAAAATTTAAAAAGATTTTTCTGGAATTTTTTGAGAAACTTTATTTTCGAGGATTTTTCAGAAAAATGATAAGAGAATAAAACTCGGGAAAACGACGGTGGAGCAATAGCAAGCAAATCAAAACCAAGTATACAGCAGCTCTAAGATACTCTAATCATGCAACTAACAAAGGGAACAAAAATGGTGCAAGTAAATACGAGTGAGGTAAAGTAAATGCGGTGAAAACGAAGTTTCATTCATATAAAATCACTTTGTTAACAAGGTTGATCAAGTCTTGTTACCAAACCAATTTTATATGTGGCAAAACTTTGCATTTCACTATATGCTTATGTTACCTCGACCTTGATAGGCATAGTCCCAATCATTACAATTTTATATTCTTCCTTGGGCTTTCGCTCTGAACAAATAATTTGACCAACTCGGATGGTCTCAACATTCTTGATTGAATTTAGAGCATTCTTTCTATCAATCTTCTTGGGAAAATAGACCGTGTACTCTTTGTCATTGACATTAAAAGTTACTTTTCCTTAATTGCAGTTAATAACCACACCTGTAGTGTTTAGAAAAGGTCTCCCAAGAATAATAGACATATTATCATCTTCAGGCATTTCCAACACAACAAAGTCAGTTAATATTAAACAACTGTTAGCCACTTGAACAGGAACATTTTCACATATACCAATAGGAATAGTAGTAGACTTATCAGTCATTTGCAAAGATATATCAGTTGATACCAATTTTTCTAGATCAAGTCTCTTATAAAGAGAAAAAGGCATGACACTAACTCCGGCTACCAAATCACATAAAGCAGTTCTAACATAGTTATTTTTAATGGAGCAAGGAATAGTTGGTTGATGCGTGGTAAATAACTAAGGTTTGTCGATCAGGAGAGGAACAGACAAACGACTGAAGGTGATGCTTGCTAGCTTGCGATAGCTCAGGACAATTTATAGGGCACCTCGTCCAAGCTTTGCTTGCTAGCTGCAACGCGGAACCTGCACACAACACAACCAAATACTTTGCTCCCAACTTACGATGAGGTTGTCAATCTCACCGGTTTGTTGTAAACAAAGGAATGAGCGTATCGAGTGGAAAATGATAATAGTATGCGAGTAAAGTAAATAGTGTGAGTAAAGTAAACAGGTGATAGCAATATAAAGGAAATAGGACCGAGATCCACAGTTCACTAGCGGTGTCTCTCCATAAGATAAAATGATACATGCTGGGTAAACGAATTACAGTTGGGCAATTGATAGAATAAAGATAACGTGCATATGATGAGAGGATCACTATGAGATTTACTCTGGGCATTACAACAAAATACATAGACCGCCATCCAACTGCATTTATGACTAATAATCCACTCACGGGGATATCGTCCGAACACTCCATGAGTATTAAGTTGCGAACAATAGATAATTGCATTAAGCAAAGTGTGTAATGTAAACAAAGCATATGCCCTCGAGCATATGAATGTTGTTTTCCCCTAGTAGCAATAGCACATCTACAACCTTATAGGTTTCTATCACTCCCCCAGATTAAATAGAGGCATGAACCCACTATCGAGCATAAATACCCCCTTTTGGAGTCACTAGCAACTACTCGGCCAAGATAGCTACTAACAACGGAGAGCATGCAAGATCATAAACAACATAGAGATAACAAAAGATAAATTTCAGTACTTCAACTCAAGCATAACACCAATATTCATCGGATCCCAACAAACCAAACATGTAGAATTACATAACGGTGATCTCAATCATGTAGGGCAGCTCATGAGATCTAAACATGAAGCACATGGTGGAGAATACAACCATCTAGCTACTGCTATGGACCCATAGTCCAAGGTAGACTACTCACTCATCGCTCCGGAGGCAAGCATGGCGATGAAGAAGACCTCCGGTGGCGATTCTCCTCTCCGGCAGGGTGCCAGGAAGAGCTTCTGGACCCTCCCGATCTTCGGGTCGATGGCGGCGGCGGATCGCGATGTGTTCTGGAAAATTGATCGGGTCCTTAGGTTTTTCCCGTCGGGGGGTCTTTATAGGCAAAGGGGCATCGTCGGAAGTGGACCGAGGCGGTCTCACACATAGGGGGCGCGACCCAGCCCCTGGCCACGCCGCCCTGGTGTGAGGCCACCTCGTGGCCCCACTCCGTCTCCTCTTCGGTTCTCTGGAAGCTTCGGTAAAATTCTGGGCGACTGGCTTTGGTTTCGTCCAATTCCGAGAATATTTCCTGTGTAACTTTTCTGAAACACAAAAACAGCAGAAAATAGGGAACTGGCACTGTGGCGACTTGTTAATAGGTTAGTTCCGGAAAATGCATAAAAGTGCCACGAAGTGTAACGAAACGCTAAGCAAATGGTGTAAAAACAAGCATGGAGCATCAAAAATTATGGATACGTTGGAGACGTATCAGCATCCCCAAGCTTAACTCCTGCTCGTCCTCGAGTAGGTAAGTGATAACAAAAGAAATAATTTTTTAGGTGACATGCACCTACACAATCTTGATCATCCATGTAAGCGTTGTGCGCTGGGATCAAAAGAACTTAAAACATGGGCATGAAAGACATAATCTTGATAGAAGAAACTTAGCAACCATGTTATAACATGAAAATGAACACAAACAAAAGATCATGAAAATGAAACAATGAAAGTCAAACGTGTGTTCAAATCATAAGGAAAAAACATACAAATGGTTTTCATCTTGTCCTTCATGGAGAGCAAAACATAAATGCATAGGACACCTTCAAGTTTAAGAGGGCGACTAGATACAAATAATTTAAGAACAATTGAAACCAACAATATGAATCAATCAATGAAAACTTTGGGACAATGCACATTATACTCAGAATGACAACTATGCTCTCTTAATGGTGCATAAAGATAGAAGGTGGTGACTCAACATAAAAGTAAAAGAAAGGCCCTTCGCGAAGGGAAGCAGTGTTTGCAAGTTTTATAGACCTTCAAAAATTATGGTACTTACCGGCTTTGAGCTCTCATTGCCCCCATCATAAGCATCTTGAATGGTTAAAGTTAATGCGAGAACAATTATGATGCATATGCTTGACAAATCATAAGTTGAAAACCTCGTGTCCCGTGAATACGAGTACCCAAACCTCATGCTACTTTACTTAGAGTCCCAAGCAAGGCTCTTGTCATTGTAAGTATATATGTATCATCGAGAACCGCCAACGGGGTACCTCCGTGCCCGATGATATGGAACAAGCCCACATCAAAATGACAGGACAAGCAGACAATGAACATCTCGACATCTCTTTTATTTACCATTTGTTTAGCTTTTTATTTTGAGATGCGTCGTCGAATGTCCACTATGGGTATGCTACAAATTTCCACCATGAATTATGCATGGCTTAGATTGGCGGCCCAGGCGTTTCCCTAACACATATACAAACTCCATGATCCCGCAAGATTCCTAATTCATTTCACACCGCGAGTATCCATAAACAAAATATCACGATATCAACTCAAATAAGAAGTGCAATGTTGAGAGCTTGCCCCATGACAGCATGGTTGGGCTAGTCTCCAACTTACAACTTGCAAGCATAACAACTCAACATAAGAGACCACAATGTCAAATTTTAAGAACGAGAAAAATAAAGTGTGCCTTCCGGTTCATGAGAGCTTTACTGACCAATTTTCGCATAACACTGGTAAGAGTTTAATTTGAAGAGTAGATAAAAGCAAGTCAAATGTACTTTGGAATAGAAAATTGCTAATAGGTATGTATGGTGGACACTTTGACAACTTGGTTTTTAGGAGTTGGATGCACGAGTAGAGCTCATACTCAGTACAAGGCGAGGGCTAGCAAAAGACTGGGAGCGACCAACTAAGAGAGCAATAATGGCCATAATCATGCAAAGCGACAAAGCGATATTAAAAGAAGCATAAGATGGCATCAAAAGTTAAAAACTAAATGATCATAGAGGCTATTGGCGACTTTGTAAGAGTCTAACATGTGTGAGCATGCGCCAAGTCAACCCAAATAAAGCATCAAGGAGAAAACCAAAATAATGCTTCCAAACGATAAAAACAACGCATGATTTTTTTAAAGGCTCATTAATCAATCTTAGTTATTTGAGACAAGTCATGCTACAGAAAAACCACTAAGCATACTATCAAAAAGACATCAAGCACGACATGCAAAAGCCTAAGCCGCAGTCTACACAAGCTCCTTCTTGTACCACTTTTTTACATAAAGCCTTTTCTTTTTTCCAACACCATTCAAAAAAATTATAAACACCTCTTTTGATGAAAACCAATAAAGATCATAGGAAAAAACACACCTTGATGAAAAGATATAACAAGATCTGAACGCATATCAAGGTGAAAATCGAAAACTAAACGCAGTTCTAGAAAAAGAAGAACACTCGTTGAAATGTAGGAATGAAAAACGGAGTGTTCTTGGCAAATGAAAAGCAAGGCAACTTCTCCAAAGGAAATTTGTTGGGGTCCAACCATTTATTGCAGCAAACTAAACTAAACTAAACTGAAAACTAAAAACAACTGACACTCCAAGAAAAACGCATAATGCATGAAGCAATAAAAATATAGTGTCTTGAAAGGTGACCTAATTTTTGCCGATGAAGAAGGGGTGCCTCGAGGGCATCCCCAAGCTTTGAAGCTTGTACTTCTTGGATATTTCTTGGGGTGATGCATGGGAATCCCCAAGCTTGAGCTTTTGTCCGTTCTTCAACTCATCTTATCAATCTCCGATCCCTACACTTGAAAACTTCCTTCATACAAAACTAAACACAAATCTATTAGCAATATTAGTGTAAGCATAACATAGAATCAACCTCTTTTTGCTTCAGGTTTCAACCTAAAACCACCACCTATTAAGCATATACTACTGTAGCAACTTCCCCAAAAGTTCCGTGATAGAAAGAACTCAAAAAGAAAGCGATAAAGCGGCAAACACAAATATTGGCAGAAATCTGTCAAAACAGAACAGCTGAAAAGGTCAAATTTTTGAGGGGTTTTCTGTTGCTCAAATCAAAAAGTGTTCAACTAATGAAAGTTTGGATATAACCTGGGGAATATGAACAAGAAATCGCAGGTCCAAAAGATATACAGAGAATTTTCACGAATTTTTACGGTGCAGCACTGAAAACAGTTTCAGGACAGCAACATCCCCAAATCTTACCTTGCTCAAATTAGAGGCTTCTCTTGGCACAAAAACGAAATAAAAAGGATAAGGAGAGGTCATTATAGTAGTAATAACTTCCAAGACTCAAATAAAATAAAAATAACTGAAAGTAAAAAATATTGGGTTATCTCCCAAGAGTGCTTTTTTTTAACGCCTTTGAGCTAGGCGCAGAAAATTGCGAATCAAGTAATATCAAGAGATGAAGTGCTAGGATCAGCGGGTGCCTTACGTCTTCCTTTCTTACCTTTGCTCTTGACTCTAGGAAAGACGTGACTATTGCAAGGTGGAGAGATAAATCTTATATTGCCTTTTCCCACATCTATAACGGCGCCCAGGAGCTTCAATAGGGATCTTCCAAGTGTGATTTGTCCTTTTTCTACACATTCAATAACAAGATAATTAGTAGATATCATTCTTCCTAGGACTTTTGTAAAGACTCCTTCAGCTATTCCAATGGGAAATATAGTGGCATTATTAGTAAGGGAAATTACTTCTCCCCCCTCAGAAAGCTTCCAAAGACTCAAAGATTCATAAACATCCTTTGGCATAAGACAAAATTCAGACATAATATCACAACGAGCATGAAAAGTTTCACCACCAATGGTGATTTTTACTATAGGATACCAACTCAAAGGTTCAGAATTTGTTGGCACATAATCAAAATGCTGGCGTAAAGTATCGTAGCAAGTATTCAAACTAGCAGTGCGAGTCTCAAGAGTATCAAGTCTATTAAAAATGCACACAAGAGAGGAATCAAAATAGGTTGGCATGCTATAAATTGTAATCAACTTCTTTATAATATTGAAGGCTTGATCTCCATCACAATGAAGGAAATCTCCTTCTGCAGTAGCATCCAAAGCATATCTATAACGAAGAGCAAGTCCAAAGTAAAGGCAACTAAGAAGCAAACTCAAAGTCATTTTCGGTTCAGTTTTTCCATGCCAATCATAAATTCTAGACCAAGCTTCCTTAAAACTTTCCTCCTCTTTTTGTTTGAAAGTGAAAATCATATCCTTGGGCGACATAGTAGTAGCAACTGAACTAGACATAATAAACAACTACAAAGGATTCTATTTTTTTTGGGGTTTTTGATAAAATGATGCAAGTAAAATAAAATAAAGTAAAGCAAAACAATAAACAAAGTAAAGGATGTGCGTGCGAAAACTCCCCTCGCAGAAGTCTTCTACTTCCTCCCCGGCAACGGCGCCAGAAAATATGCTTGATGCGTGGTAAATAACCAGCCCGTTGGGAACCCCAAGAGGAAGGTGTGATGAATATAGCAGCAGATTTTCCCTAAGTAAGAAACCAAGGTTTGTCGATCAGGAGAGGAGCAGACAAACTACTGAAGGTGATGCTTGCTAGCTTGCGACAGCTCAGGACAATTTATAGGGCGCCTCGTCCAAGCTTTGCTTGCTAGCTGCAATGCGGAACTTGCACACAACACAACCAAATACTTTGCTCCCAACTTACGATGAGGTTGTCAATCTCACCGGTTTGCTGTAAACAAAGGAATGAGCGTATCGAGTGGAAAATGATAATAATATGCGAGTAAAGTAAACAGTGCGAGTAAAGTAAACAGGTGATAGCAATATAAAGGAAATAGGACCGGGATCCACAGTTCACTAGCGGTGTCTCTCCATAAGATAAAATGATACATGCTGGGTAAACGAATTACAGTTGGGCAATTGATAGAATAAAGATAACGTGCATATGATGAGAGGATCACTATGAGATTTACTCTGGGCATTACAACAAAATACATAGACCGCCATCCAACTGCATCTATGACTAATAATCCACTCACGGGGATATCGTCCGAACACCCCATGAGTATTAAGTTGCGAACAACAGATAATTGCATTAAGCAAAGTGTGTAATGTAAACAAAGCATATACCCTCGAGCATATGAATGTTGTTTTCCCCTAGTAGCAACAGCACATTTACAACCTTAGAGGTTTCTGTCACTCCCCCAGATTAAATAGAGGCATGAACCCACTATCGAGCATAAATACCCCCTCTTGGAGTCACTAGCAACTACTCGGCCAAGATAGCTACTAACAACGGAGAGCATGCAAGATCATAAACAACATAGAGATAACAAAAGATAAATTTTAGTACTTCAACTCAAGCATAACACCAATATTCATCGGATCCCAACAAACCAAACATGTAGAATTACATAACGGTGATCTCAATCATGTAGGGCAGCTCATGAGATCTAAACATGAAGCACATGGTGGAGAAGACAACCATCTAGCTACTACTATGGACCCATAGTCCAAGGTAGACTACTCACTCATCGCTCCGGAGGCAAGCATGGCGATGAAGAAGACCTCCGGTGGCGATTCCCCTCTCCGGCAGGGTGCCGGGAAGAGCTTCTGGACCCTCCCGATCTTCGGGTCGACAGCGGCGGTGGATCGCGATGTGTTCTGGAAAACAGATCGGGTCCTTAGGTTTTTCCCGTCGGGGGGTCTTTATAGGCGAAGGGGCATCGTCAGAAGTGGACCGAGGCGGTCTCACACATAGGGGGCGCGGCCCAGCCCCTGACCGCGCCGCCCTGGTGTGAGACCACCTCATGGCCCCACTCCATCTCCTCTTCGGTTCTCTGGAAGCTTCGGTAAAATTCTGGGCGACTGGCTTTGGTTTCATCCAATTCCGAGAATATTTCCTGTGTAACTTTTCTGAAACACAAAAACAGCAGAAAACAGGGAACTGGCACTGTGGCGACTTGTTAATAGGTTAGTTCCGGAAAATGCATAAAAGTGCTACGAAGTGTAACGAAACGCTAAGCAAATGGTGTAAAAACAAGCATGGAGCATAAAAAATTATGGATACGTTGGAGACGTATCATTGGTATACCTGGATCTCCAAGCTTCTCCAGAACTTTACCATCGAAAGAATAATTAGCAAGTAAAGTGGAAATTTCCTCATTAGGAATCTTCCTTTTGTTAGTAACAATATCTTTCATATACTTTGAATAAGGAGGCATTCTAATAGCATCAGTCAAAGGAATTTGCAAAAATAAAGGTCTCATCCATTCACAAAACTTGTTGTAGTGTTCTTCTTCCTTGGATTTGTGTTTCTTACTAGGAAAAGGCAGTGGTTTCTGCACCCAAGGTTCTCTCTCATTACCATGCTTGTTGGCAATGAAGTCTTCCTTAGTGTACTTTGCATTCTTGGCAAGCTTTTCTGGTTCCTCTTCAACTTCTTCTTTATCGGAAGCATCACCTGGTTCAGTTTTGGCATCAGAAATAGAAACACTATTAGGATCTTTACCTGTTTCAGAAGATTCTGCAACTGTTTTATGCTTCTTCTTCTTCTTCTTGGAAGGAATATCATCTCTTGAAGTGCGTTGAGAATCTTGCTCGATCCTCTTAGGATGTCCTTCAGGATATAAGGGATCTTGAGTGGTAGCACCTCCTCTTGTGCGTATTTCACATGCTTGTTTTTCTCTTAAAGCATTAACTAGCAAATCTTTTTGCACCTTGGTAAGCTGATCAATTTGAGTCTGAACCATTTGAAAATGTTTAACAAGCATCTTCACATCATTGGAGATTCTCTCCACAATATCATGCAACTTGTTAATAGCTCTAGAATTTTCCAACAAATGATTCTGCACCCTTCTATTAAAATTATCTTGCTTAACAATAAAATTATTAAACTCATCTAAGCATTGATCAGGAGGTTTAGAGTAAGGAATATCTCTATCATCAAAGAGTTGGAGAGAGTGTACCTCAATAGTATATGAGTGAGGGATTGGCTTACATAATTCTTCTATAGGAGGTAAATTCTTCACATCTTCAGATTTAATCCCTTTTTCCTTAAGAGATTTCTTGGCTTCCCTCATAACTTCATTATTTAATTCAATCATTCCTCTCTTCTTTGGTGTTGGCTCTGTAGTTGGCGCTGGTGTTGACTCAGCCATAGTCCAATCATCATGATTCTGGCTTATTTTAACCATTAGTTCTTCAGCTTCAGCCGGAGTTCTTTCCCTGAAAACACAACCAGCATAACTATCCAGATATGTCTTAGATTCATCAGTTAGTCCATTATAAAATATATCAAGGAGTTCATTTTTAGGCAATGGCTCTTTAGGCAATGCTCTAATTAAAGAGCAAAACCTTGTCCAAGATTCAGGCAATATCTCTCCTTTTCCTTGTTCAAAGTCAAAGATTTTCTGCACATCAGCATGTTGAGCACTAGCGGAAAAATATTTCTGAAAGAAAGTATTAACCAAAGCAATAGGACTATCAATACATCTAGGAGACAAATTATTAAACCAAGTTTTAGCTGCATCTTTCAGTGAAAAAGGAAAAAAATTAGCAACAAAGTAAGTGCGAAGCTTAATATCATCAGAAAACAAATTACTCAAAGTAGAAAGCTCATTCATATGTCCCATAGCACTTTCGTTTTCAGTACCACAAAAAGGGTCTTTCTCAACAGTAGATATGTAAGATAAATCTAAAGAGAAATCATAATCCTTATCTCTAATATTTATGGGAGAAGCAGCAAACTTAGCATCAGGTGATAATTTATATCTAACAGCATGTCTTGCTAAAAGTTCCTTAACAGCATTAGCATCACGAGTGGCATGAGCTTGAGCAATAAAATCATTGTCAAGCTCAATATAAGTGTCATCAAGATCATCACTAGGACTTTCCCTAGACTCAGGTGAACTAACAGGTGTAACAGTAGTGTTCCCCAATTGCTTAGTCCTAGCAATTGTACCATATAAAAAGGAACCTAATGAACCACTCTCATCAAGCACAGTAGAAGCATCATCAAAATTATCAGTAGCATTTTCAAACTCAGCAGAAGAAGTAGCATGTGCATGCGGTGGTGTAAGCAACTTACTCATAACAGATGGCGAATCAAGAGCAACAGAGGTGTTCAGAGTCGTACCTCTTCTTGTAGTGGATGGCAATATAGGAACTTTTCCATCACGAGGTTTACCCATGATGAATGAATTGCAGCGAACAATATGAATCCCAAGTGAACTTATAAATAAAGCTATGCTCCCCGGCAACAGCGCCAGAAAATAGTCTTGATGACCCACAAGTATAGGGGATCGCAACAGTCTTCGAGGGAAGTAAAACCCAAATTTATTGATTCGACACAAGGGGAGCCAAAAAATATTTATAAGCCTTAACAGATGAGTTGTCAATTCAGCTGCACCTGAAAATAGACTTGCTCGCAGCGGTTTATCAGTAGCAACAGTTTTATAGTGGTGATAGTAGTAAAATAGTAGCAACAATAATAAAGTAAAGACAGTAATAATAGCAATAGTAAACAGTAGGATTAAATACTGTAGGCATAGGGATAGATGTACGGGCGTTGCATGGATAAGATAATTCATGAAATCAGTGAGACATGGACAATTGCAGATAAATAAAGATAAAGCATCCTAGTACTAAACAATCATAGGCATGTGTTCCGTATATAGTCGTACGTGCTCGCAATGAGAAACTTGCACGACATCTTTTGTCCTACCAGCCTGTTGCAGTAGGGCCTTAAGGGAAACTACTGGTAATTAAGGTACTCCTTTTAATAAAGTACCAAAGAAAAGCATTAACACTCGGTGAACACATGTGATCGTCACATCACAACCATCCCCTCCGGTTATCCCAATTTCTGTCACTTTGGGGCCTCGGGTTCCGGACAACCATATGTGTAAACAACTTGCAGGTAAGATCATAAACAACAAGTATCATCATAAAACAATAACAAGTTCAGATCTGAGATCATGGCACTCGGGCCCAAAGTGACAAGCATTAAGCACAACAAGTTGCAACAATGTCATAAGCACTAATAATAGATACTAGGCACTATGCCCTAACAATCTCATAGCAAATTATATGAATGATCTCATCCAATCCCTACCATCCCCTTCGCCTACAGCGGGAATTACTCACACATGGATGGAGGAGTCATGGATGGTTGATGGAGAGACGTCGGTGACGATGGTGATGAAGATCTCCTCCAAATCCCCGTCCCGGCAGGGTGCCAGAACGGAGTTTCTGGTTCTGAATCGCGGTTTCTGATGATGGCGGTGCAGCGGAAGTCTATCTGGGAAAAACGCCAAACCCCCGCTCCTTTTAGGTCAAATGGTATATGTAAGCGGAAGGAGGGGCCGAGGCGATGGCCGAGCTGGCCTCACCATAGGTGGGCGCGGCCAGGCCTGGGCCGCGCCCCTGGTGGTGAGCCTGGCTCCTAGCCTCTCTCCGTCTCCTCTTCTGGCTCCGTGGGTCTTCTGGTAAAATAGGATTTTTGCAATATTTTCCGGGATTTTTCCTGAAAGTCGGATTTCTGCACAAAACAAGACACCAGGGCGATTCTGCTAAAAACAGCGTTAGTCCGTGTTAGTTGTATTCAAAACACACAAATTAGAGGAGAAACAATAGCAAAAGTGTTCGGGAAAGTAGATACGTTTTAGACGTATCAAGCAGTCAGCGCATTTGCGCCTAAAACAAATGGGACAATCTGAAAACAAGTGATGCATGTTTTATGGAGTTGAAATATGATGCTATTGGATCTAGATCGGATGATGCTAGTAAAAACATGGATTGTGATGATGAATGGTGGAAATAACATCTTGCATTAAGTGGCATATTTTACATTGAAGTTATCTATTTTGTCTTGTTGATTTTTCTGGAAGTATCTAATATTGAATATTGTGTTTCAGAGTTGTCGTGATCTAGCCAATGGAAGGAAATGCAAGTATGTGTAGTTCAGAAAACATGAACGTGATAACTCTGGTGGCGATGAAGCGGTTGTTGAAGATAAATTTTATGACATTGAAAAGTTGAAGTCGGCCGCTTTTTAAGAAAAAATGACAAGAAGCACTAGGCAACCAACACTATGGTTGAAGAGAATGAAGAGAAAAAGATCAGTCCTAAAAGTGTTCAAGGGTACTGATATGTCTCAAACGTATCTATAATTTTTGATGCTCCATGCTTGTTTATACACCATTTGATTTGTGTTTTGTTACACTTCGTGGCGTTTTTATGCATTTTCCGGAACTAACCTACTAACGAGACGCCATAGTGCCAGTTCCCTGTTTTCTACTATTTTTGTGTTTTAGAAAAGCTACACAGGAAATATTCTCAGAATTGGATGAAACAAAAGTCGAACCTCCTATTTTTACCGAAGCTTCAGGAAGACCGAAGATGAGACAGAGGGGGGCCAGGGGCCGGCCACACCCTAGGGTGGCGCGACCTAGGCCTGGCCTATGCCACCAGGGGGTGAGCCGCCCTGGTCCACCTCCTGACGCCGCCCTTCCGCCTATATATTCCCCTCGACGGGAAAAACCTAAACATCCGATCAATTTTCCTCGAAACATACTGCAAGCCGCCGTCGTAGTCGACGCTAGATCGGGAGGATCCAGGAGCTCTTCCTGGCACCCTGCTGGAGAGGGGAATCCCTGCCGGAGGCCTTCTCCACCACCATGGTCACCTCCAGAGTGATGTGTGAGTAGTCTACCTTGGACTACGGGTCCATAGCAGTAGCTAGATGGTCGTCTCCTCCACCATGTGCTTCATGTTTAGATCTTGTGAACTGCCTTACATGATCAAGATCATCTTTGTGTAATTCTACATGTTGTGTTTGTTGGGATCCGATGAGTATTGGTACTATGTCAAGTTGATATGCTTAATTATTATCTTTATGTCATCTCTTTGTTGTTTATGATCTTGCATGCTCTCCATTGCTAATAGATATTTTGGCCGAGTAGATGCTAGTGACTCCAAGAGGGAGTATTTATGCTCGATAGTTGGGTTCATGCTTCTAGTAATCTGGGGGAGTGACAGAAACCTCTAAGATTGTAGATGTGATGTTGCCACTAGGGAGAAAACAACATTCTTGTGTTCAAGGACATTTGCGTTGTTTACATTATGCACTTTGCTTAAGGCGATAATCTATTGTTCGCAACTTAATACCCGATGGTTGCTCGAACGACATCTGGAGGGTGGATTATTTTTTTGAAAGGGTAAAACAGTGGGAGAGAGTCCCACTACAATTTTTATAAATTGAGTTAAGTGTTACACAGTTACATAATTACAAGCATCTATCTAGCAGGAGAAGAGAAGAATATACAAATTTACAAATTTATGTGCAGAAGCCAGTCTTTGAAATGATCTAAATGTTTCTCCTTCATTCTGTACTGAATCCATCTAAGCTCTTGTCTGAATATAGCTCTCCAGCTTGCAATTGTTGGATTCTCATTATTGAATATCTTGTTATTTCTAACAATCCAAATGATCCATGTCGCCAAAATTATGATCTCCATGAAGAATGGAACATTTATTTGTTCTCTGAGGTCTGAAAAAGTTTCCAGAATTGAGAGGTCTTTATTTCTGTTAGGACAAATGATGTCCCAACATGCTGAAGCAAATGGACAGGTGACAAAAAGGTGGTGAAGAGTTTCTTCATGCCTACAATCCAGAGTAGCACATGAGTACGATTGAATAACAAAATTCTTCCTCCCAAGCAAATTCCTTGTATTTAGTCTGTCATGGAGCAGTAGCCAGAAGAAAAATTTGTGGCTAGCTTGGCATGAGGATTTCCAAATCCATTTGAAGTGTTGGGGAACAACCTGAAATCCTATCAAAGCTTTGTAAGCCTTTTTGGTTGTAAATTCAGTCCCTCCCCAAATGTAGCTCCACTTATCAATGTTTCCTTGTTGAATAGTGTTTATTGTAGATTCAGAAAGAACTTCCAGAGATTCAAATTCTGAGAAGGCTTGCTGGGATAGAGGCATGTGAAAAAGATCTTCCAGAAATTCAGTTTCCATCACTTGATGAACAGATAATTCTGTATTCTTTGCAAATGTCAGAAGATGAGGGTATTTATGCATTAGGCATTCTGAATCCCAAAGATCTTTCCAGAACAGAACTGATTTCCCATCGCCTATGTGACATCTGCTTATACCCTTGTATTTGTCCAATAATTTTAGATGTGCTTTCCACCAAAAAGAACCTTCCAAGTGATTTCCAGGCAGATGATCTTGAGCATAATAAGATGACCAAACAAGGTTTACCCAGGGAATATCCAGTCTGTTGTAAAATTTGTGAAGGTTTTTCAATAAGAGTGCATTATTCTGAACATCTAGATTTAGTACACCAAGTCCTCCCTGATCTTTTGGCTTGCAAACAGTTGTCCAGGCAATGAGAGCAGGACCTCTTGATTGAACTTCAGTGTTTCTTTTCCTCCACAGACAATGTCTCATATACTTAACAACTTGATCCTTTATGGTTACAGGGATATCCAGGCAAGCCATGTATGAAATTGGCAGTGAAGCAAGAACTGATTTTACCATGAGCAGTTTCCCACCATAATCAAGAAAATCCACAATTCCACATAATCTCTTTTCCACCCTTTGAACCATAGGGAGGAAATATTCCAGAGAAGGTTTTGTGATTCCCAGAGGCAGACCAAGATATGTAAATGGCAGTTGACCTTTTTTACATGACAAGGTATTTGCAAAGTGTTCCAATCTTAGATCATCCATATTGATTGGCATCATACAAGATTTGTTGTAATTCACTTTCAGACCAGTTGACTCAGTGAATGAATGAAGAATAGCTTTCAAGCATATGAGCTCACTGGAATTTGCTCTCATTACTACCAGAGTATCATCAGCATATTGAATCACAGGAAAATTAGGGCATGCTGCTCTGCTGATGGGTGGAGAAATTAAGTGTTGATTCATGGCCTTATTAAGAATTGCTTGCAATAAATCTGCTGCCAGAACAAAAATTAGGGGTGACAAAGGATCTCCTTGTCTCACTCCTCTCTTGCAATAGAATTTTTTCCCAGGGACACCATTAAGCAGGACAGATGAAGTGCCAGAGGATAGAATCATTTTGATCCATTTAATCCATTTATCTCCAAATCATCTAGCTCTCAGAATTTCAATAATAGCAGAGTGCTCAATTTTATCAAAGGCTTTCTCAAAGTCCAATTTTAAAATTAGGATTTCCTCCTTAGATTGGTGGCACTGAAACAGATATTCATATGCCCATCCCAAGCAATCTTGAATTGACCTTTTGCTAAGAAAACCATACTGATTCTTATGCACAAGATCTAATATAATTCCTTGGAGTCTATTAGCTAGAAGCTTGGTGACAATCTTCATTACACAATTCAGAAGAGAGATAGGTCTGAAGTCACTTGCAGTTGATGGGCTATCAGATTTTGGGATCAAAGTGATGTAAGATGAATTTATGCTTTCAAGATTTATTTTGCCTTCAAAGAAGTCTCTGATAAGCTGTTTAACATCTTCAGAAATAATTTCCCAGCAGCCTTTGATAAATTCATTGTTAAACCCATCTGGACCTGGAGATTTGTCATTTGGCAGGTCCTTGATCACATCATCAATCTCTTTATCAGAAAAAGTTTCCTCCAATTTATTTTTAGATTCAGAACTCAGTTTTGAGGGGTAAAGATCTTCAATGTTAAACAACATTTTTGGATTTCCAGCATTACCCATTCTTTCTTTGAAAGTCTTCCAAAGGATAGCTGCTTTTCCTTCATGATCAGAAATCTCCACTTGCTCTTCATTCTGAAGTGTTGCAATATGATTGTGTCTAAAATTGATTGTAGCCTTTGTGTGGAAAAATTTAGTATTTTCATTTCCTAGCTTGACCCATTTGATTTTCCCTCTTTGCTTCCAGTAAATTCTCTGATTTTGAATTAGCTCAAGGACATGAGATCTCAAAATATCTCTTAGATTCCATTCAGCAGTAGATAGAGCTCTGAATTCTTCAAAGTTATCAAGCAACTCTATCACTTCATTAACTTGTGCAATAGTCCTCTTTAGGCATGGAAGATTTTTTGCCCATAGCTTAAGTCCTCTTCTGAGATTCTTGAATTTTGCATTTATCTTCTTAGCACTATCTGTATAATTAACTGGAATGTTCCAAGCATTCTGAACAATGCTTTTAAAAGATGAATGGTGCAACCAGTAATTTTCAAATCTGAAAATGGGAGATCTTGGAATATTACTTTCAAAGGCAATCACACATGGCACATGGTCTGAGGTGGGCTTCACCATAGAATAAACAAAAGAGGAAGGGTAAGAAACTGTCCAAGATGCAGAGGTGAAAACCCAATCAAGTTTTTCCAATAAAGGATCTTGCTGCATATTACTCCATGTAAACTTTCTCCCTTTGAGTGGTAATTCAATAAGGCCAAGTCTATTGATTGCATCATTGAACAGAAGCATATCATTTATATCTCCTCCAGGTTTGTTTCTGTCTTCAGGTCCTCTGATGAAATTAAAGTCCCCCAGGACAATCCAGTCAGTATCATCTGGCATATCAATGTTGGCAAACCAATCAATAAATAGAGATTTTTGTTCAGCATGACAAGGTCCATAGATAGCAGTAAGAACCCAAGAATCATTTGAAAGCTTGCATGTGAAATTGATTGAAATAGAGAAATTATTCTGGAAAGCAAATCTCCATTGAAAACAGCATCATTCCACACAATGAGAATACCCCCAGAAGCACCAACAGATGGCAGATAAGTGAATTTGTTTAGTCTTCTAGGACAGAATTTTTTGATGTATTGCTGATCAAAAGATTCCCTTTTTGTCTCTTGCAGACAAATGATGTCACAGCCACACTCATCAATTTTATTTGACAAAGCAGACCATTTTTTCTCTGAATTGATCCCTCTAATGTTCCAGTTCAATATTTTCCAAATTCTCTTATTATTCATGATGAAACCAATGGGGAAGTATTTCTAAGATTTGCCCATTCACAAAATGGGCATCAGATCTGTCATCATAAAAATCTTTTCTGCTTAATAATCTCATCATCATATTGCAGACAATCTCTCCAATCACAGAATGATCAAACCAACAATTCCAGAACCAAGTCTCATAACAGCATTTAACATAATTCATTACAGAGTAGCTCAGCAAAATAGCACAGGTCCAGGTTTTAACAAACTTATTACAGCAACTATGGGATTTTCCCCATATCATAGCAAAAGTATGCTGACTAAACATTGGAAACTAGTTGCTTTTCTTCTTCTTTCCCTGCTGGGACTTGACATCAACATCCCCAGCTTCCTTCTCTTTGTTTCCCTTCTTGTTCTGCCTTTTCAACTTGCTGTCCAGATTATCAGAAGAGACCTTGCAAAAGGAAGTTGCAAGATTTTTGACCACATTATTCTTTGTAGTTGGAGAAACAGCCAAGCATGATAAACAATTTTTATTGTTACATCAGGTGACAAGGGTATAGCTAATAGAGCCCGTTAGTTGTGTACCCCTAAGGCCCGTTAAACTAGGCCCAATTGTAATGATAGTCGAATACGAGTTCTTACCGTATGTCGATATTGTAATCTATATCGGACCCTACCCGATCCTCGAGACCTGGCCACCTATATATAGGGGCCAGGAGGGGACGATGTAGGGCAGATTGAAAGCAAGCCAGGTTGAACACCCAAGTTTACTTTCGATACACACCTATTTCGACTAACTTTACCTTCGAGTTCATCCGACGCCCTATCTCCCCGATCCTAAGTCCTTCATCTAGGACATTTGTCGAGTTAACCCCTCGTCATCAGGAGTGGTTTCTAAAGCCATCATTTAACTCCAATATTCTTGGACTTCTCCTTACCTCAGATTCAACAAGAACACCTTTGCCCCTCCTCTTCCTTTTTGGAGCATCTGGAGTCACCACATCCTCTTTTTCCCATTCAGACTGGAGTAACTCATCCGAATTTTCCTCCATCTCAGCAATTTGGCAGACAGGTGCCTGCTGGACAGTGCAAGCATCAGGAACAACAAAAGGAATACTGTTTTCCCTTGAATCATTTTCAATCATGATTTGCCATAGAGAAGAATTAAGAAATTGCTTGGCCCAATCAAATTTTTCAGGCGTCACCAGCATGAGAGTGATAAAGTTAAACCAATTTGCTGGAATATGAATTACCTTAGACTCCTTATGAATGTGAGGGGCAAAGTACTTATCCCACATCTGCATTCCTTCCTCTGAGAAATTTATTTTCTGAGATATCTCTGATACTTTCATTTGATGAAAAAAAGTTTGGACTCTCCCTAGGTGAATATGAGCCAGTTCTGGTTCTACCTCATTGAAATGATGAAAACCCTCACTGTCAGCCTCTTGTTGGCCAGCATTGTTGCCATTAGAGCTTTCCATTGCCATGTTCTCATCCTCTGAGCTTACTTCAGCTTCATGGTATGCCAACATTAGGCTTTGAACTCCCACACCAAGAACAGGGAAATTGTCAAAGTTCAAGGCAGGCATATTTCCATTCACAATAACAGGAGCAACAGGCTGCTGAACAAAAATATTATCAAGTTCCACAGCCATATCTTCATTTTCCATTTCAACAGGATTTTGCATTACTTGATTGACATCCAGGTTAGGAGCATTTTGCTGGATAGGGACATTGCTTGAAAGATCCCCAGCAGAGATGGGATCAGTCAAAGTAATACTACTTGCATCATTGACCTGGAGATTATCTGGAGCTTCAAAGTTCTCTGCAACATCCATTGCATTCAGAAGGTTGTCCAAAGGGTTTGGCTGCAAATGATGAGGTACATTTCCTTCCTCTTGAAGCTGTTGCTGATTGTTGCCACCAAGAGCCCAATGACCATTTCCCCAGTTATCATCCTCTACAGGCTCTTCAACTAATGGCACAAGGTTCTGATGGAAGTTTGGTGGAGCAGGGGCATGGGGGTCTACCCCATCATCAGGAAGTGGGTCTTCATCTTGTGGTCCAGCAACAATCTGATTTTGCTGCAAAATCTCAATGGAAAAGGTCCAAGATTCAGAGTCTGCTCTTTCTCCTTCAGTTAATCTGATACTCTTGGGGATTTCTCTAAGCTGATCACACCTTATCTTGGCAATAATTCGACCTTTGTGATTTGCATCATTCTCCCAAGCAAGCAGTCTACCAAACTTGCAGACAACAGCTCTCACATCTTCAGTCGACCAGTTGTCCAGAGGGGGGCCAACTAAAAGGATCCAGCACTCTCTGTCCAGGTGGGCTCTTCTCCAATTTGCTCCTTCATTATGCTTAACAAAAGACACCTGAACATCTTCAAATACATGTGGACTACCTTGGACCAAACGGTCCCTGTCCCTAAGATGAGCAAACTGAACATAGGCTTCACCAAACAGACACTTTTGAATGTCTTTAAATCCAACCCTAACAGAGTTTACTAAGAAATCTTGCAGCACATCTCTGATATTAGCAAAGTGTACCTGGCCCTCAGGCATTGGTGAGATGGTGGCGATTGCCCAGTCTTCATGGTGACGCGCACGTCGGGGAAGAACCACCCGCTGAACTCCAGTCCTCCCCTCCACATGTAGCACTTCAAAGCCATTGGGGACGAAATCAGATGGGTCAATCGGAATGTTGGCCATTTGGCCGAAGGAGCAGACTGCCGGCGATTCCGATGGAAGGGGAAAACTGGGGTTTACTGTGCTAGGAGGAGAATGCGAGGAGGCGAGCAGAGCAGTTGGGGACGAGACAGAGCCAGGGAATAAACCTCTAAAGGAAGTAGCCGTGATGATCGGGGTTGTCGGCCCGTGGGCTTTGAACCATTTTTGGACAGAACCAGCAGGTCAGTCCGAACAATCAGGGGCTTTAAAAGTTTTGTATTTCATAAATGGAAGTAAACCCAGGAGAATTAATTTGGAATTAACCTTTGGTCGGTAAACCCAAATGCCGGTCCTAGAATTATTCCCCTCAATTAATTTGTCATTAGGACCAATTGATTCTGTCTCCCCATTAACCACCTGCGCAAATGAAGGCTTAACGGCCGAACCGTTATTCAACGGGCCCTTAATTCTTTCAAAAACAGTCTTGACCGGAACAAGCTTGTTCTCAATTGAATTTGAATTTGGAAATTTCAGTCTATCAAAAATAGATTTCCTTGGAATTTTGTGCTTAATAGTTTGCCACGAATCAATCTGTTCCTTGTAAAATCTTTTCTCCTCAAAAATCCAATTAGGACCTCCATCACCCCAAAGATTGATAAAGAATTCATAATCTGAATCAGAGAATTTTGATTGATTGTAAATGCTAAAGCCCACTGATTTTGAAGCAACCGAGAATTTGAAAGTTCTATCTCTTAGAAATTTCACTTTAAACAGAGAAGCAAGACCACCAAAGCATGCTTGAAGAACAACTCCAACAGTATGAATATTGAGTCTGAATTTAGATCTTCCAAATGAGATCACTAGAAAGAATTCTCTTCTTCTAGGTCCTTCAAAGAAATTAACTGGGTGTCCAAATTTTTTCTGAATGGATCTTTCAAAGTCTAAGCCCATGCGAAAGTTCAAAGCAGGAGCCTTAGTGTTCTCAAACACTTGCTCAAGATTTAGACTAATCTTATCACCAATGAAAGCTTTGTGACAAGGAAAAGAGAAGGTCATACCAGATTGGATGATTTCTCCTTCTTCAACAGATTGTTTTATCAACAATGTTCTCATGATCAGAAAGAAGGAGAACCATGGAGTCTTCATGTCTGAACACAAGGAATCCACCCGAAAGAGAAGCATCATGGTTAAGCCAAGAGACCATGAAGGAGACACGCCACCTTTCAACCATAGGAGACCCCATGGAGGCCGGCCAAGGCCGGCAGAACGCCGGCAAAGGGGGCCAGAACGTCGACCACCTCTCCTCACCTCTCCCCCCTCTCTTCCAGCTGGACTTCTTCAACCACTGAAAGTGCCGGATTGAGGGTGGATTATTAGTCATAGATGTAGTTGGATTACGGTCTATGTATTTTGTCATAATGCCCAGAGTGAATCTCATAGTGATCCTCATGACATATGTATGTTATCTTTATTCTATCAATTTCCCAACTGTAATTTGTTTACCCAGCATGTTGTTATTTATCTTATGGAGAGACAACACTAGTGAACTGTGGACCCCGGTCCAATTTCCTTTACATTGCTATTACCGTTTTACTTTTACTCGCACTGTTTACTTTCTTGCATACTATTACCTTTTACCACTTGATACGCTCAATCTTTTGTTTACAGCAAACCGGTGAGATTGACAACCTCATCGTAAGTTGGGGCAAAGTTCTTAGTTATGTTGTGTGCAGGTTCCACATTGCTGCTGGTGCAAAGTAAAGCCCTGGACGAGGCGCCATATAAATTATCCGGAGCTGTCGTGAAGCTAGGAAGCATCAACCTTCTAAAGTTTGGCTTTCTCCTACTGGTTCGATAAACCTTGGTTTCATAACTGAGGGAAGACTTACTGCTGTGCTCATCATACCTTCCTCTTGGGGTTCCCAACGGAGTGTAATCTATACGCCATCAAGCATTTTTTTTCTGGCACCGTTGCTGGGGAGAAAGAAGATTTATGGAAGGGGAGTCTCTCACGATCAATCTTTTACTTTGTTATTGTTTTGCTTTATTTCACTTTTACGTGCATCTTTTTTATCAAAAATACAAAAAAATTAGTTCCTTTATAGTTGTTAATTTTACTTGCTTGCTTTTAGTTTTGCTAGAATGGGTACTCCTAAGAACACCAAGTTGTATGATTTTACTAGCACCAGAAACAATGATTTTATCTGCACTCCTATTGCGCCACCTGCTCCTGAGGCAAATTTTTATGAGATCAAACCTGCTTTGTTGAATCTTGTTATGAAAGAGCAATTTTCTGGTGTCAGTTCTGATGATGCTGCAGCTCATCTCAACAATTTTGTTGAGCTATGTGAGATGCAAAAGTATAAAGATGTAGATGGTAATATTATTAAGCTTAAGTTGTTTCCTTTCTCTTTAAGAGGAAGAGCTAAGGATTGGTTGCTATCTTTGCCTAGAAATAGTATTGATTCTTGGGATAAGTGTAAGGATGCTTTTATTGGAAAATACTATCCTCCTGCTAAGATTATAGCTTTGCGTAGTGATATCATGAAGTTTAGACAGTTTGATAATGAACATGTTGCTCAAGCTTGGGAAAGAATGAAATCTATGATAAAGAATTGCCCTACTCATGGACTGACTACTTGGATGATTGTCCAAACTTTTTATGCAGGACATAATTTTTCTTCAAGAAACCTATTGGATTCAGTTGCTGGAGGCACTTTTATGTCCCTTACCTTGGGCGCCGCAACCAAGCTCCTCGATAACATGATGGTAAACTATTCTGAATGGCACACCGAGAGAGCTCCACAAGGTAAGAAGGTAAATTCTGTTGAGGAAACCTCTTCCTTGAGTGATAAGATTGATGCTATAATGCTTATGCTTTCTAATGATAGGACTCATGTTGATCTTAATAATGTTCCTTTGGCCTCTTTGGTTGCTCAAGAAGAGCATGTTGATGTAAACTTCATTAGAAATAACAATTTTAACAACAATGCTTATAGGAAATTTTTTGCTAGTAACAATTATAGGCCGTATCCTTCTACCAATGGTAATGGTTATGGTAACTCTTATCATAATTCCTCCAACAACACTAGGGGCGCGCCCTCTGAGCTTGAAGTCATGCTCAAGGACTTCATCGGTAAGCAAACTGCTTTTAATAAGTCCGTTGAGGAAAAGTTGGGTAAAATTGATATTATTGCTTCTAAAGTTGATAGCCTTGCTCTTGATGTTAAACTTATGAAACTAAAAGTGTTGCCTAATGATGTGAAATAAAGCAATACTTTTGTTGCTACTAATGCCATCCAAGTTAGAATTGATGAAAATGTTAGGATGTTAGCACAATTGCATACCAGGTGGGAAAGAGAAGATGAGATGGCTAGAAAGATGAAGGTATGTACTATTACCACCTCTAATGATGTTGCTTTAAATACTAGCAATCCTCTTACTTTGATTGGTGTAGAGAAAACTCCTACTCCTTGTGCGAAAAAGCCCAAAACTGCAAAAACTTTTTCTACAAATAGTGCTGAAATTTCTCGGAGTATGGGAGATGCTAGCTCTATTTCTTTTAATGATTTTGATGTTGATGGCTGCAATATATTTGAAGTTATTTTGCTCTTACAAAAGCTTGCTTTGAGTCCTAATGCTAGTTCTATTAATATTGCTTTTACAAATCATATTACAAATGCTCTCATGCAAATTAGGGAGGAAAAGTTGAAACAAAAGGCTTCTATCCCCAAGAAGTTAGAAGATGGTTGGAAGCCCATCATTGATATGAATGTTAATGGTTTTGATTGCCATGCTTTATGTGATCTAGGTGCTAGTATTTCTATTATGCCTAGAAAGATTTATGATATGCTTGGTTTACCACCGCTTGAAAAATGTTATTTTGATGTTCCTCTTGGTGATGTTGCTAGAAAGAAACCTTTGGGAAGGATTAATGATGTTCTTATTATGGTTAACAATAACCTTGTTCCCGTTGATTTTCTTTTTATGGATGTTGAATGCAATGCTTCATGTCCTATTATTTTGGGAAGACCTTTTCTTCGAACTGTAGGTGCCATCATTGATATGAAGGAAGGCACCATTAAATATCAATTCCCACTCAAGAAAGGGGTGGAAATCTTCCCTAGAAGCATTTTATTGTGGTTTTCTACTTGATGCATTATTTGGGTTGACTTGGTGCATGCTTACAACATGTTTGACTCTAACAAGTCGCCATAAGACTCTATGATCATTTGATTTTTTTACTTGTGATACCACTTTATGCTTCGGTTTATGATGTTTTGTCGCTATGCATGATTATGGTCGTTATTGCTCTCTTAGTTGGTCGCTCCGAGTCTTTTGCTAGCCTTCATTTTGTACTGAGTATGAGCTCTACTTGTGCATCCAACTCCCAAAAACCAAGTCTTCAAATGTGTCCACCATACATACCTATTAGCAATTTGCTATTCCAAATACATTTGACTTGCTTTTATCTATCCTTCAAATTAAACTCTTTCTGGTGTTATGTGAAAATTAGTCAGTAAAGCTCTCATGAACCTGATGGCACACTTTACTTTTCTCGCTTTTAGTAATTTTGGCATTGTGGCACTCTTATGTTAATGTTATGCTTGCAAGTTGTAAGTTGGAAATTAACCCAGCCATGCCATCATGGGGCAAGCTTTCAACATTGCACTTTCTCTCATTTGAGTTGATATCGTGATCTTTTGTTTATGGATACTCGCAATGTGAAATAAGTTGGGATTTTGTGAGGTCATGGAGTTTGTATATGTGTTAGAGAAACGCCTAGGCCGCTAATCTAAGCCATGCATCATTCATGGTGGAAATTTACAACATGCCCATAGTGGACATTCGACAATGCATCTCACAGTAAAAAGTTATACCAATGGTAAATAAAAGAGATGCCGATGTGTTCATTATCAGTTTGTCCTGTTATTTTGATGTGGGCTTGTTCTATGTCATCGGGCAGGAGGTACCTGCTACTCCAAGTTGATGTGGGAGCAAACTGTCCTTGTGCGTGGTGAATGACCAGCCCGTTGGGAACCCCAAGAGGAAGGTATGATGAGTGTAGCGGCTAGTTTTCCCTCAATTAAGAAACCAAGGTTTATCGAACAGGAGAAGGGAGACGATGACGACTGAAGGTGTTGTGGAACCTGCACACACACAAACAAATACTTTGTTCCCAACTTGCGATGAGGTTGTCAATCTCACCGGTTTGCTTGAAACAAAGGTTATGAGTGTATCGAGTGGAAAACAGTAGAGTATATGCGAGTAAAGTAAACAGTGCGGGAAAAGTAAACAGGTGATTGCAATATGATTAAAATAGGACCGGGGTCCACAGTTCACTAGTGGTGTCTCTCCATAGATAAAATAACATGCTGGGTAAACAAATTACAGTTGGGCAATTGATAGAATAAAGATAACGTGATATGTCAAGAAGATCACTATGAGATTTACTCTGGGCATTACAACAAAATACATAGACCGCCATCCAACTGCATCTATGACTAATAATCCACCCCCGGGGATATCATCCGAACACCCTAGAAGTATTAAGTTGCGAACAACAGATAATTGCATTAAGCAAAGTGTGTAATGTAAACAAAGCATATGCCCTTGAGCATATGAATGTTGTTTTCTCCCTAGTAGCAACAGCACATCTACCACCTTAGAGGTTTCTGTCACTCCCCCAGGTGAAATAGAGACATGAACCCACTATCGAGCATAAATACCCCCTCTTGGAGTCACTAGCAACTACTCGGCCAAGATAGCTACTAACAACGGAGAGCATGCAAGATCATAAACAACATAGAGATAACAAAAGATATAATTCAGTACAGCAACTTAATCATAAACACCAATATTCATCGGATCCCAACAAACCAACATCATAGTATTACATAACGGTGATCTCAATCATGTAGGGCAGCTCATGAGATCTAAACATGAAGCACATGGTGGAGAAGACAACCATCTAGCTACTGCTATGGACCCATAGTCCAAGGTAGACTACTCACTCATCGCTCCGGAGGCAAGCATGGCGATGAAGAAGACCTCCGGTGGCGATTCCCCTCTCCGGCAGGGTGCCGGGAAGAGCTTCTGGACCCTCCCGATCTTCGGGTCGACGGCGGCGGCGGATCGCGATGTATTCTGGAAAACTGATCGGGCCTTTAGGTTTTTCTCGTCGGGGGGTCTTTATAGGCGAAGGGGCGATGTCAGAGGAGGGACCAGGCCCCCTCACACAGGGGTGGCGCGGCCAGGGGCCTGGCCGCGCCGCCTGTGTGTGTGGGGCCCACGTGGCCCTCCTCCGTCTCTTCTTCGGATGTCTGGAAGCTTCCCCGTGATATAAGTCTTCAGGAACTTGTTTCATCCAATTCTGAGAATATTTCCTGTGTATCACTTCTGAAACACAAAAACAGCAGAAAACAGGAAACTGGCACTGTGGCACTTCGTTAATAGGTTAGTTCCGGAAAATGTATAAAAATGCCACTAAGTGTAACGAAACAATAGGCAAATGGTGTAAAAACAAGCATGGAGCATCAAAAATTATAGATACGTTTGAGACGTATCAGTACCCCATTGGCGATTCTCGATGATACGTGTATGCTTACAATGACAAGAGCTTGCTTGGGACCTAAGTCGAGTAGCATGAGGTTTGGGTATTCGTACTTCACGGGACACGAGGTTTTCAACTTATGATTTGTTAAGCATATGCTTCATAATTATACTCGCATTTACCTTAACCATTCAAGATGCCTATGATGGGGGCAATGAGAGCTCAAAGCTAGTAAGTATCATAATTTTTGAAGGTTTATAAAACTTGCAATCACTGCTTCCCTCTGCGAAGGGCCTTTCTTTTATTTTTATGTTGAGTCTCCACCTTCTACCTTTATGCACCGTCTAAGAGAGCATAGTTGCCATTCTGAGTTTAATGTGCATAGTCCCAAAGTTTATCATTGATTGATTCATGATTATGGTTTTGCTTGTTCTTAAATTATTTGTATCTAGTCGCCCTCTTAAACTTGAAGGTGTCATATGCATTTATGTTTTGCTATTCCATGAGGGACAAGCTGAAAACCACTTTGCTATGTTTTTCCATATGATTTGAACACACACTTGACTTTCAATGTTTCATTGTTCATGATCTTTCGTTTGTGTTACTTTTCATGTTATAACATGGTTGCTAAGTTTTTATTGTCAAGATTATGTCTCTTATGCCCATGTTTTAAGTACTTTGATCCCAGCACTCAATGCTTTACATCGTTGGTCAAGATTGTGATGGTGCATGTCACCTTAAAAATTATTCTTTTGTTATCACTTACCTACTCGAGGACGAGCAGGAGTTAAGCTTGGGGATGTCTGATACGTCTCAAACATATCTATAATTTTTGATGCTCCATGCTTGTTTATACACCATTTGCTTTGTGTTTTATTACACTTCGTGGCATTTTTATGCATTTTCCGGAACTAACCTACTAACGAGACGCCATAGTGCCAGTTCCCTGTTTTCTACTATTTTTGTGTTTCAGAAAAGCTACAGAGGAAATATTCTCGGAATTGGACGAAACAAAAGCCGAACCTCCTATTTTTACCAAAGCTTCGCGAAGACCGAATATGAGACGGAGGGGGGCCACGGGCCGGCCACACCCTAGGGTGGCGCAGCCTTGGCCTGGCCCGCGCCACCAGGGGGTGAGCCGCCCTGGTCCACCTCCTGACGCCGCCCTTCCGCCTATATATTCCCCTCAACGGGAAATACCTAAACACCCGATCAATTTTCCTCGAAACATACTGCAAGCCGCCGCCATCGTCGATGCGAGATCGGGAGGATCCAGGAGCTCTTCCCGACATCCTGTCGGAGGCCTTCTCCACCACCATGGTCACCTCCGGAGTGATGTGTGAGTCTACCTTGGACTACGGGTCCATAACAGTAGCTATATGGTCGTCTCCTCCACCATGTGCTTCATGTTTAGATCTTGTGAGCTGCCTTACATGATCAAGATCATCTTTGTGTAATTCTACATGTTGTGTTTGTTGGGATCCGATGAGTATTGGTACTATGTCAAGTTGATGTGCTAAATTATTATCTTTATGTTATCTCTATGTTGTTTATGATCTTGCATGCTCTCTGTTGCTAGTAGATATCTTGGCCGAGTAGATGCTAGTGACTCCAAGAGGGAGTATTTATGCTCGATAGTTGGGTTCATGCCTCTAGTAATCTGGGGGAGTGACAGAAACCTCTAAGGTTGTAGATGTGTTGTTGCCACTAGGGAGAAAACAACATTCTTGTGTTCAAGGATATTTGCATTGTTTACATTACACACTTTGCTTAAGGCGATAATCTGTTGTTCGCAACTTAATACCCGATGGTTGCTCGGACGACATCCAGAGGGTGGATTATTAGTCATAGATGCAGTTGCATTACAGTCTATGTATTTTATCGTAATGCCCAGAGTGAATATCATAGTGATTCTCATGACATATGTACGTTATCTTTATTCTATCAATTGCCCAACTGTAGTTTGTTTACCCAGCATGTTGTTATTTATCTTATGGAGAGGCACCACTAGTGAACTATGGACCCCGGTCCACTTTCCTTTACATTGCTATTACCGTTTTACTTTTACTCACACTGTTTACTTTCTTGCATACTATTACCTTTTACCACTCGATACACTCAATCCTTTGTTTACAGCAAACCGGTGAGATTGACAACCTCATCGTAAGTTGGGGCAAAGTTCTTGGTTGTGTTGTGTGCAGGTTCCACGTTGCTGCTGGTGCAAAGCAAAGCCCTAGACGAGGCGCCATATAAATTGTCCAGAGCTGTCGCGAAGCTAGCAAGCATCAACCTTCTGAAGTTTGGCTTTCTTCTACTGGTTTGATAAACCTTGGATTCACAACTAAGGGAAGACTTGCAGCTGTGCTCATCATACCTTCCTCTTGGGGTTCCCAACAGAGTGTAATCTACACGCCATCAGGTACTTGTGTCAAGATAGAGTCTGCAGCAGCAAAGACAACGGCATATATTGATGTTTCATCCACTCCACCCCAAACAAGCATACATGCATGTTCCAAGCGTGGTTTATGTATTGAAGATGGTGAAAGATTGTGGGGGTGGAAGAAGGAACTGATATCAGGCATGAAACCACAATTTTGATCATGAATCCTGAATTTAGAGAACTTTCCACAACTTCCTTCAAACATATAAAAAGAAATCTTCATTTGCTAGAGAAGGAACATGAAAAGGAGATGAGGAGTTGATGTAGAACCATATTGTTTTCATGTTGTGTTATCTATTTGCTTATGTTTGGAATATATGTAACAACGGCGCTTATGCTTGAATGTTTGGAACATCAGTTGCTTATGTCTGAATGTCAACCAATATTTCCTTGTGTTTTGGAATATTATAAAATGTTTTCATCATACTTCCTCTTTCGCAAAATGTTCCATATTAGTTCTGGCCAAAGTCAAATTTGTAAAGTTTGACCTGGTATGTAAAACATAGACATTTACAACGCCAAATACATATAGTATTACAATGTGATTCATGATACTTCTAAGAGTACTTGATAAGGGTATGACTACCAACGTCCGTTATATTAGTACCCCCGAGGGCTGTTCGGGTAGAGGCCCATAGAAACATACGTCGAAGATAGGAGTCGAAGTGTAATTATAGTCGAATAAGGAAACTGTATTGTAAACCGCCATATACGGTGAGTCCGTATCAAACCTGACCGGATCCTCAAGACCTGGCCACCTATAAATAGGGGCCAGGAGAGGCCGGCCAGAGAGACATCGAGATTTAGCCTGTAATATCAAGCTTTGTCTCAATATCAAGTTTCGCCTTGTTTGTGTGAATCCTTACCTTCGAGTTCATCCAACACCCTATTCCCTCAATCCTAAGTCCATCATCTAGGACATTGTCGAGTTCTACCCTCGTCAATTGGCGTCGACCATGAGGATCCTAGGCGTTGGAATCATGAATTCGACGACTTTTTCGCCTTCAACCAAGAACAATTCGAAGATCGACGGAAACCAGATCACTTTTAGAGCCATAGATTTTCAGTCGCATCCACCCACCCTAGCTCCGGTCTTTGCAAATTTGTACGATCGGGAGCTTCAACTTTCGCGTCGGATCTCTGGCTTTGTTCGCCTTTCAGATCCGATAAATTCGGATCCGTCGGCAAAAAAACCGCAACCACGACAACTTATATGTGACATTATAAATGTTGATATATTTCTCTGCATACTTGATAAAAAATATGAAATTTGACTTGGACTATAATTAACATGCACCATTGATTTTAGCAAAGAGGGTATAATTCTAGCCAGACAAACATATTTGTATAAATAGCACCAAAAGATAAGGATGTATGAAGATATCATCTCTTTACCTACATAAGATAAACATTGCTCATACTTTCACGATTTCAAATTCCCTTAAACTTTTATAAGTGTCTATTCACTACCTGTGTTGTTTTTTCATTTTTGTAGAGAATCAGAATGACTTGTTTACATGTCCACCTAATATTAAGGAGGAGCGTTCCCTTCATGCCTGATACATTGCATATGTATGTATGAACTATGCAGTTCACTGTGACATTGTTTTATATCTTTTGCATCATAAACAAGTGATTCCACCGTGAACTTTTGGGTATGAAAGTAGGAAAACTTGCTTTCGTGTATTTTTTTTTACTTTCATGAAACTTCCCAAAACTCAAGTGGACCAAGGATTTTTGCCACATCAGTATTTTTGAAAATGAAGAATTCACGACCATGGAGGATTCAACGACACATGGAGCCCGAGGTGGGGCCCATGACGTGCCTGCGCGCCATGGTGGGCCATGCCGCCTCGAGCGTCTGATTGCCTCGATTTCAATGCCCACACACAGGTCTGAACTAAAACCGACTATATATATGCCCCTTTTATACTTCCATATGACGCGGTCACCACGATAGGAGACCAAACAAAGATAGAATCTCCGCCACCGTTGAAGATTGTAGAGGGAAATGCCGCGACGGCCATCCCTAGTTGCAACTTTAGTTCCAACGTCTTCACCATCGTCGACATGATGAGAATGGAGTAGTCCACCTATGGGCTACGAGTTTATGACAGTAGCTTGTTCTATCTTTCTCTAGTGCTATCATGTTAGAATCATATGAGCCGCCTACATAATTATGGTCACCTTTATAATTATCCTAGGGTGGATCTTTTGTTTATGAGATGAATTATGATATGCAAATTTTTGGTACATGACTTGGACCGACATCGTGTGGTAGTTTGGCTTCGCTCCTGGGAATTATATGATGGCCCGAAGTCCGTGCTCAACACCCTCGACACTTTCCTTAGAGAGGATTAAGCCACACTCCAATGAGCCCACCCAATCTACTAAAAAACATGGCTTTTTTTTTGGATTTTCAACGGGGGAGAGCTTCCTAGACCCTAGTGTTTCTTACATCAGAGACGGGAGGTACAAAAATCAATGGGCTCTGTCAAATTAGCTATAGGTTGTGACATATCAACGATTTCTACGGAAGGTGATAAGATTATATCTTAAGCAGTTATGTATCTAGGACCTTTGACGCAAATTGATGCGTCTCTAACTCCATAGAGAGAACCACACTCTAGTGTTTCTTATCACTAGAGCAAGTAATAATGCATTTCACATTATTAACAAGTTTGACTACAATATTGGTAAGCAAGGGCGGATCCAAGCCCCTGGCAACCAGGGCCATGGCCTAGGGCGCAGCGACAATACTTAGACTTGACGATACACTGTAGCAAAATTATTGAAGGTATTGTAGCTATAGTTATTAAAGATGACTCGAAACATACGAAAAGGCCATTCTAAGCCCGGGCTCAGATACACTGGATTTCTGGACCGCATGTTTATATTAAACAAATAGCGTATGAGGTACGTATTCCTGTTGTAGGTCTTTTAAATAAAGCAAGCGCTGCCGCACTGGACCCACATCTGTGCTTGTCCTAACGTCCAACACCACGGCGCTCCGTTCTCGTTCATAACGTGGGCGATTCCCGACCTTCACCGCCGGCAAGCATCTCGGCTCACTCCGCCATAGAAGCCCCCTCCCCTCCCCTCGGAATCCAGCCAGGCCCCCATCGCCAGCAATCCTCCTAGCCTTCCGCCGCCGTCGAGCCCCCCCGGACACCAAGCCCGAAAAATACCTTCTCCTCCCTCCACGATCCCCTCGATCCCAGATTGATGCGCCTCCTCCGAAGAAGCGTAGCCGGCAAGCTCTTTCCCCCTGCGAGCTGCCGGCCAGGTCCAGTGCTTCCGCCCGTCCCTGTGAAAATACCTTCTCCGCCCACTACTTCCGCCCGCCCCTGCGAGCTGCCGGCCAGGTCCACCGAGCCGCCCCAACGAGCTCCACGCGCCGCCCCTACAAATGCGCCTTTTCCCCTCACGGCGCCGCCGGCCGAAGCCCCTTGGCGCCACCGGCCGAAGCCCCTTGGCGCCACCGACCGAAGCCCCCCGGCGCCGCCGGTCGAAGCCCCCCGGCGCCGTCGCCCCACTCGATGCCCACCGAACGGACCATTTTCCTGGACCACGGGTACATGACGATCCCGCGCACCTGTACCACAGGTACAGCTGTTTCCCGGCTCTGCCGTCCCGTATCCGTTCGCTTCGTCTAGCTACGTACCCGTTGTATTCGTCGATCGTATTTCTCTATACCACCTCGCGCTGACACAGCCGGCACAGAACCCAAGATAGAACGTGTGGACAGGAAAAAGGGCTCATCTGAGCCCGGGCACCGAAACTCCCCTCTCCGAAACATAATGAATTTCTAGATCCGTCACTGTTGGTAGTACGAATAATCCCTAGATCCAACGCGTCCCTCAGTTCAGGAAGCAGAGACAGCACGATCCAAGCGGCACGTGAGAGAGACCGACCGGCCTTCCCTTCGTTCCCAAGCCAGACCGCGCCGCGTATAGCCCCAAGCCGGGTCGCCCCCGCGTCGCACGCCGGAACAGAACTATACCGCGTCCGCGACTGCCAAAGCGGAAAACCCCCAAATCCATCTCCCTGATCTACCACCGCCTCCACCTCCGCTTGCTTTTGAACCCGCCTCGTCTCGTCTCCCCCAAAACCACCACACCACCAGCTCAGATCGCGCGCCTCCCCCTCCTCCTCCTCCTCCTCCTGCTGCTGCTGCCGCCGCTACAGTCTAGGGCGGCGGGGGCGCGGGGATGGCGTCGTCCATGAGGCGGCGGCCCGGCCGCGGGGGCGGGGGCCCGGAGCGGGTGGCGGAGAACTGGGAGCGGCTGGTGCGGGCGGCGCTGAAGCGGGACCGGGCGGGCGGCGCGGGGCCCGGGTCCTCGGCCGCCGCGCACGCCGCGGGCGGAGGGGTCGGCCTCGCCTCCGCCGTGCCGCCCTCGCTCGGCAGGACCACCAACATCGAGCACATCCTCCAGGCCGCGGACGACATCGAGGACGATGACCCCAACGTCGCCCGGATCCGTAAGCCACCCTTCCTCC
This sequence comes from Dactylis glomerata, assembly GCA_007115705.1. Taxonomy (NCBI): domain Eukaryota; kingdom Viridiplantae; phylum Streptophyta; class Magnoliopsida; order Poales; family Poaceae; genus Dactylis; species Dactylis glomerata. The sequence goes on along the minus strand of QXEO01000199.1, from coordinate 1,292,502 downwards.
CTTCCACCCTCCCTCGCCTCGCCGCTTCGCTTGCTTGTTGACGCTTTCCTGCCGCCGCGGCCCGAGTAGCGCGTGCAGGGTCAAGGCCGTGGGGGAAATGTCTTGCCCCAATTCGGTGCTCACGCAGCGGGGTTGAGGGTTTCTAGTGCGCTCCCATTCTCTGCTGCTTGCAGACCGACATGGGATTAGTTGCAGAACTCGTACCAGCGTTGCCCGCTGATTTTGGCTGATCCATCACTCACCAGGGGCTTTAAAGGCCACTGCATCATCAGATACTAACAAACTAGCTCACCGTTCCCCTTGGGAAAAATGAATCCAGGCATTTTGAATACTCTGTGATAGCTTAACTGACTCCAATGCGATGTGATCGTCACGCACTGCTGAACCCATGCCAATACTCTGTGATATGCTTAGACTCATAACCTGACTAGAGATTCTTAACAAACTATAGAAAAAAGCATTTAACCCGATAACTCGGCCCACAACGTGGTACATGCAATTTTTAGTTGACCTCAAGGACATTGACCATAACGCCGCCCAGACGTGACAGCATGCTTATCATGTGTAAACTGTGTTTCCTGAGCTTCGCGTATTGTTGCCCTACAGTTTGTGAACAAGCATACACCATGGCTCAAAATCTGGATCCGAGCAGCGATGGGAGAGGGGTTCTGCAGTTCAAAACTGGCTTAGCGTCTGTGATCAAGGTATGCTACTTCTCGCTGTGTGGTGTAATTACGTGCACTATGTCTGCTCAATCTCTCTTGCAGCTAATTGTTCCACTTTGGTATTTAACTCCCTATCGATGTCTCATGATATTATGCAGCAAAAGCTTGCCAAGAAGGACGGTGCTTCGATTGACCGTCAGAATGACATCGAGGTACTCTGGAACTTCTATTTGGAGTACAAGAGCCGGCGTCGAGTTGACGATATGCAACGAGAGCAGGAGAGAATGAGGGAATCTGGAACTTTTAGCACGGAGTATGTCTTTCTCATTGAATTGAATACATATTAGGTGCTTACTTGTTACAAGACACTAGTGTCGTAGCATTCCATGTGATTCAAATTTTGGCACGCAAACACATCTCACCTTTTGTCCGTCTCTGTCTGAGGAATCCATCTAGTTATGATATACGCGAAGTGCTAAGTTGGTCTTCTTTTTTAACGTTTCCGAGCAAAATTAAATTATTTGCTGAAGTACTACTATCAATATCCTTCCTGACCCTATCATTGTAGGATGTAATGCATGGCAAGCCATCTTGTGTACATTATATCATTGCTCATGAATATCCCATTTTTCACCATATGACCAGGATGGGAGCAAGGGCTGTGGAGATGAAAAAGATTTATGCTACTTTGAGGGCTTTGCTTGATGTTTTGGAAATTCTTGTTGGACAAGCACCAACCGATAGGCTCGGTAGACAAATTCTAGAGGAGGTAATTGCTTGATAATGATATAAATGATATTTCCTCGCCTTTTTTTGTTCCTTTGCACATTTTGTGTTCTATATTTGGTTGATGTCATATACACTAATCTATCTTGAGAGACTGGATTATTCATGCGGGTTGCTTGACATTTATGCTTCATTGAACTTTTATTCTTTCTCATTGAACTTTTCAGATAAAGAAAATAAAAAGATCCGATGCAGCCCTGAGAGGTGAACTGATGCCTTACAACATTATACCACTTGATTCAGCATCAGTGGGAAATGTTGTTGGGTTTTTTCCTGAGGTATGGTGTTTGTTCATGCTGCAATCTTATCTTCTCATGCCTTGCTAAATATTCTTTCCTCGTAGTTGTCTTCACTGTCTCTTGCAACTCTATTAGGTCAGGGCTGCAATTGCTGCAATTCAAAACTGCGAGGATCTGCCACGGTTTCCTTATGACACACCACAGCTGAGACAGAAAGACATTTTTGACCTTCTTCAGTATGTATTTGGTTTCCAGGTTATATTCTTGACCTTTTGTATTCTTCTTTGTTTCAATCATATTAAACTGGATCCTTGTTTAGTGTTTTGAATGATTTAATATGGTATCTTGCGTGTGAATCACCTTGAGATACTTAGTTCCACGTTTGTTCGATATACTTAGCTGCTCCTGCTAGTGCTGCATGTTTTTAGCTGTCAATCAGCTGATATTGAGATGCCACAGTTAGATTTTCCATATTACATTCCCTACTCTTGTTTGTGCATGCATCTTTTATCTCTATTCTGGATGTGGCTTATTTAGAAAACTGCCCAGTATCCTGAACATTAGATGTTACATACTCTGAGAAGCCAATCTGAGAGTAAGTTTGTAATGTGTTGCTGCCTCTTTTCAGTTTTACATCTGCCATCCAGTTCCTTGTGCTGTTAGGGGCATGTACATTGCAGAGTGCTTAACTAGAGGCGCTTAAGGAGAGAAGAGTGCTAAAACGTCACCAAGCACCGACTAAATTTTGTTTTCTCCAACGCGAGCAACGCTAACTCTGGTCCTTAGCTAGTGGGCCTGGTCCAGTTCTATACTTAGAAGAAGGCAGTTATTTTCTTTAGCACAGATGAGTCATCGAAGCCAAACTAGGTATTCTTTGCCTCCCGCAAGCACACAGCGGATCTGACGGGGCAAAATAAACCGGGTTTTTCTTAAGCACCTAGCCTAATGCATCTGCATTGTACATGCCCTTAGCGCTTACTTCAATATGTTTTTTCCGGTTTTCCCCTGTATGCCTGTAGGTATTGGGGGAAAATTTCTGGGTGGGATGGTCCCTTGGACCTCCACACCCACTTATATATAGCTCAACTGTACATTATAACACTCTAGACACTGCTAGGGCACTAACACAGACTCCACTCCACTAGAATACTCTAGACTCTCCTAGGACACCACTTTCATACTAACTCAGACTTCAACACTCCCCCTCAAGATGGGCATTTAACCACCATGACCATCTTGCTACAACTCCATGACACTTACTACAACCATTTCACGTCTAGCTTACAACTACACAAAGATACATGAGAGCATTTTACTCTAGCTCTTGCTCCATCGGCCATCAAGCACCCATTAAATTCTGACCATTCAAGTTCTGCTTCATGCAAGCCATCACCATCACCGTCCACCAACGACAAGCTAGCCACCTCCAATCGCACTCGCGTTGGGCCACCGTCGCCTCTCCAACCATGCGCCTTCTCACACCGGCGCCTACAACAGAGGCACCGCATGCATTTCATCATCAGCTTCAGCATCGTCATTACCTCTTCATCAACTCTAATTCCCACAGAACCACGGCTGCCTCACCTTAACACCAGCTCCTACAGAGACACAGCTGCCTCACCTTTGTCAATTGCTCCTTAACCAAGCACGTTTCGTGTGATGCTTCTTTTGTCTCCCTACTTTCACATGTCCTCCGCCTCTCCAAGATGGTCCCAGCCTTGATCTCTACCTTCTCTCCATAAGAACCTCAACCATCTTTGCTTCCAGCCCCTTGGTCACCACAGCTACTTCCATGTCTTTCCTCAAAATCTCGGACAACACCAGCAATGCAACCTCCTTGCTTACCATCTACATTACCACACCTCCACCGCCTCTTCTCTTCAAGATCTACCTCAAGTCAGTTTCCACGCTCACAGAGCAAAGATTTCACCACAATGACACCATTCTCCCCTGTTTGAGAGCTCATCTTTCCAACAGTCCTTGAGACTCCTATTTCTGCATGCACTGTTTCTGCAAGACTGCAAGCACTAAACAGAGGACAGCCAAACACCAGCAGGGACCCGTCACAGCTGCAACATATCAGTACCCTATCTTCCTTCTTGCCCTCCTCTGCTTCCCCTGTTCTTATCCGTTGCATTTTTCTTGTCAATCCCTACCGATGCTTCAGCGATCCTTTCTTCTTTCCTCTGACCAAACCCCGTTCTCTCAGCTCTCCTCTGCTCTTACAATGCTTCAAGCCCACAATAGCACCACCGCCACCTTCGTTTCCACCAAGCTCGACCAGCTCACAGACTGCCAGATCTCAGGTCTGATCATCCCTGATGATCAGATCGGTACTCCTCCGCCTCTGTACCCTCTTTGTCCCTAACTTATTCTCCTGCCATCAACAACTCAATTGTACCACTCTAACTAGCTTCCTGAGCAACCCCTCCGAATAGAGCAGCGACCAAGCCTCACATGACACATTTTGCAGCACGAGGTGGCTACCGGCTGCAAAGGCAACGGGGTGCGGCCTCTCGCCACCTAGGTGACTACAATGTGCCTGGTGTTGTTGACAACAAGAGCTAGAGTGGGTGCGGCAGTGGTGGCTCTGGTAGCTTGAATTAGGAGGAGAAGCCTAGCCCGGATACCATGTAGGTATTGGGGGAAAATTTCTGGGTTGGATGGTCCCTTGGACCTCCACACCCATTTATATATAGCTCAATTGTACATTAGAACACTCTAGACACTGCTAGGGCACTAACACAAACTCCACTAGAATACTCTAGACTCTCCTAGGACACCACTTACACACTAAGGGCCTGTTTGTTTGGGCTGTTTGTGGCTGGCTGTCCAGAGAAAGCTGCTGTGCAGAGAAAGCTGCTGTGTAGGGAAAGCTGCTGTTCTGAATTTCATTGTTTGGCGATTTAGCTGGCTGTCTAGCTGTTAGCTGAGAAATTGTCTAAAATAACCCTCAGTTATGAAAACATATATTTTCGTTGACTTAACTGTAAATAACGTGCCCAACATACGCTTGCCATAAATACACATATATATACAAATATATACAAACTAGAGTTATGACACTGGATTGTCCAAATTATCCCAGATTAATGATAATCATATCTACTCCTGGTGAGTTTAATAATCAGCCAAAAGCACCCTTATGTACACCACGATACCACATTAGCCTGTCCAGTATACGTCCAGTATACGTAAGTGCGTAAGTGCGTTGCGTCCGTATACACACATACCACATGCTTGTCCATTTCGGTTCTTGTCGAGGCGGAGGGTCGCCGGTGCGCATGACAAATGAATGGGGAGCAGATAACGTTTCGGTCAACCAGTGGCATTCCTCTGTAAATACTAGAAACGAAATGGGCAAAGTAATATAACGCTTCGGGAGTTAAGGGGAAAGCTGCGGGAAGCACCCCCATACGTGCTTCGCGCAGTTTGCCTATCAGCTACTTTGGCTTTGGCAAAGCCGGATTTCAAAGCCACCCCTTTGTTTCAAATCAACTGCTTATTTCTGTGGAAAGCTAAAAAAAGCCCAAACAAACACCCCCTAACTCAGACTCCAACAATGCCATCCTCTCTCCATAAGCAACAACCTCTACTGTCGGCTGATGTACCCAATTTTTGAACAGTTAATAATCTTAAACATGTATGCCCTCCAACAATCCATTGCATGATAGATTGGCACTTATGTTGTTCCTTACTGTGTGCATAGTTTTTTCTGGGTCTGCTTAGCTTGAGAATCGTATGTTATTTGATTCAGTTACCTATCAAGCAACAATGTGGCAAGTTGTTCATTCTTTTGTTTGCTGCTGCTCAAGTTTTTAGGCCTTTGCTGCTGCTCCAGTTCTTTCCCATCTTGTTCATGATTCCTTATGTTATTCTATCTGCACTGTGTAACTGGGCATTAGTGTTAGTACAATAGTGTTCCCTTGCCGACCTGGTTCCCCTGTGGGGTGGATTATATCTTGCTGGTTTATTCGACGCAGTGGATAAACCAGTGTACCTCGTTGTATTGTAAATAATGCGTGGGGAGGTGCAAAGTACCCTTGATTTCATTATTATTATTAGTATTATTTATTCTGCCTGCATCGATATCTAATGGGTGTGAATTTTTGTTCATATTTCAGGATGACAATGTTCGGAATCAGCGTGAAAATGTTACACTTACCTTAGCCAATGCTCAGTCTCGTCTCAGCTTGCCTAATGAGACAGAACCGGTTAGCTCCCCCCTCTTCTCATCTGGATACATCTGAATAAACAAACATTTCAGCATCTGGGTTGTGGAGTTCAATAAGATCCTTATCCATGTTGATATAATATTTCATGTAGTATTATTTTTTATTTTGGGTATTGACATGGTCTCAAAGGCATACGAGCATGATCAGTAATTTTATCACAAGAACTTTTCGTATGAAGTAGCTTATTTGGTGGGTCTTGCAAAAGTGCAAGCACCCACCTTGGTTCAAAACTTGCAAGAGGGGTGACAAGGGGTTCTACCCTGGGGGAGGAAAGCCTCCTTCCCCACTTTTAGTGTTTACTGCAAGCTAAGTCTTAAAACTGTTATCACCCTTAGCCTGATGGTCCAAATAGCCTATGGCCTATGTGATCAGTCGCCTTGTTGTCTGCTTATACTTTATGCAAAACTAAATTTTGTGTATACAATAGACATCTGAATAATAATTATTTTTGCATCATGGATGCTATATGTATACGCACAATTAGAACCCCATTTACCTTCGTCGTTTTATAATATCGCCTGAGGGAAGGGAGAAGGTTTTGCCAAAGTAAAGCTGAACTTTGTAAGCAATTGACGAGGTATAAGTAACTATTAATCAGAAATCCTTAGGTGTATTGCTCGTGGTCCATCTACTTTCGACAAATTTGTGGCTCTTGACAAAAATGAAATTTGTGACCTTCGTTATTATTTTTTTGTGGACATTTATCAGAAATTTTAGCTGTGTAATTTAATAACCCCAGCTCAATATACAATAAATATGTGCATGAATCTTGTAGAAAATCGACGAGAGGGCTGTTACAGAAGTTTTCTGCAAAGTTCTGGACAACTACATAAAATGGTGTAGGTTCTTGGGCAAGCGTGTTGCATGGACCAGGTATTTTTTAGTACCTATGAGCAGTTCTTCTTGCATGCTAGTAATTCCTTGGATGCTTACATGTTATTACCTATTTTGGTAGCCTTGAAGCAGTAAACAAGAACAGAAAAATCATACTGGTTGCTCTCTACTTTCTTATTTGGGGCGAAGCTGCAAATATTCGCTTCCTTCCAGAATGCCTATGCTACATTTTCCACAATGTGAGTCCCTCCTTGTCCTATATTGATTTTGTTTCCGAGGGATGCCATGTAGGCAATTAAATCGCCAATCGTTAGGCTCTTTTCTGTAGTAGCTAGTCTTGTCAGTTTGTGATGGTGCATCATCCATTTGTCATCTAATTATATTAGCTTCTTGGCAAGGTACCCTGTTTACCGTTCAGTTTTGTAAGTGTCAGAATGGCCGTTGCATTTTGTGCCTATCTAGATAGTTAAATCGTAGTTCACATAACTATTTGTGTAGACTGTCATTGATGGTGTAGCTTTCTACTATTTTTGTTGAACTGCCTTTCTTTGCGGAACACTCACACATCCTGAAATGGATTAATATCAACGTTCAAAAAAGCGCTAAGCGCTAGGCGAGCGGTGAGAGCCTACCCCGACTTGTTTGGGACTAAAGGCCTTTGTTGTTGTTGTTGTTGTTGCTAAGTGAGCGGTGAGGCTCCTCTCAGAGTAATTGCTGCTTAAGCGCCGCTTAAGCGTTTTGTACAGAATCGTACGGACACCGTAAGGGAAGGCTAATTGGCATATATAAGCCTAAAATAGGTGTATTTGTATCCTAATTCCTAAACATGTAATGTAATACTGCAGTGTATATGCTGCTGCAGTAGCAGTCAACAAAGCACACACAGTCACACATATAAGCAACATCCATCAGATTAAGCCGTAGCAGGAGCCTACATCAGATGAAATCCAGCGTTTCCGGCCGCACATTACTAGTATTAGGCACAGGCGCACAGCACATAGCCACTAAGCCACACACACACACGACAGTACACAGCAGCACACAACCACGAGCAGGGAGAAAGTATGTGAGGCTGAGACGCGGCGGCCGGCGGTGAGTTCGATCTGGACGGAGAGGGGCGAGGGGAACGAGGTCAAACGGTGGCGCAGGAGGAGGTTGAACGGCGGCGCAGGAGGAGCTCAAACGGTGGTGTAGGAGGAGCTTGACCGACGGCGCGCGGGCGAGCTTCAATGGCGCTGGCTGCCTCCTCTGTTCTGTCTTGGGTCAAGGTAGGAGTGGACGATTGGGGGGGTTCCTAACCCTAACCCTCCCTATCTTGCCCCCCCTCTTGCCGACCTGAGCTGACCGCACAGCCGCCACCTTCCTCCGCTTAGCGCGTAGTGGACCGCGCAGCCCCTAAGTGATGTGGAATCGCACTGATGCGCTTACTTTTCAGCTGAAGCGTATGCTCAGCGCCGCTTTTCTGAAAGTTGATTAATATGCTATGACACTCACAGAACTTTGCTTAATGCTGGAAAAAGATTCGGAAGTATTTTTTCTCGTAGATCCTCACTTTGCAGTAGAAAAGTGGTCCACACACGGAATAAATGATGTGTCCTCAAGAAAACAACTTCTTGTTTGTTGTGAACTTAAACTTGGCTCCTTTCCTCTTGTGTTTGAATATGTTCTTACAAGGGGAATAGTTCCTCTTTATTTCTATAGCAACAATTTTTGAACAGTTTCTTGAGCTGACAGATCCTTCTGGCATATTTTCAGATGGCAAAGGAACTTGATGGTATTCTTGATTCATCTGAAGCCGAACCTGCGAAGAGCTGTATTACCAGTGATGGTTCCACCTCATATCTAGAGAAAATAATCACTCCGATATATCAAACAATGTCGGCGGTATGTTCATTTTTGGAAGTTCCAGCTTGATTTTCAATCTTGTTTAACTGTTGTGTCTATTATATCTGAATCAGTATCCCTTCGTACTTGTGTGTATCTTGCTGTCTTTGGACCAACATTGATCTTTCCTAAATTCAGAATATGGTCCTATATTCTGCTGGTACAGTTTGGTACTTTTTACTGCCTTAAGGTCTTAGCATTACTTGAAATTGTTCACTCAGTCTCTTAGTTGGCTGTTTGTGAAATTTTATGGTTGTTTTGAGCCACGTGGTTTCTTTGTTCTGTCTTGTTACTTAGCATCTGCGTAACAATTTTCTTCCATAGTATGATAAGATGCTGTTTACATAGGACCTGGCGTACTGTCTTTTTATTCTTTTCTTCTGCATTAAGGTTAATGCATCTTATATCTTCCACAGGAGGCTAACAGTAACAATGATGGGAAGGCAGCACATTCTGCATGGCGAAATTATGACGATTTCAATGAATATTTCTGGTTTATTCCCCAAACCATTGCCTTTGTGCTGTTTTCTCTTATATCCATTGCATCACTGTAGCTTACTCTGCTCTGTTGTACATGTGTAGGTCACGCTCATGCTTTGAACTCAGTTGGCCACCTGCTGAGGGTTCCAAATTTTTGCGCAAGCCTGCTAAGAGGAAGCGTGTAAGTTGATCATGCATATTTTTCTAAAGACAGTACTCCCTCTGATCAGAAACAACTGTCGGTGACTTAGTACAAACTTTGTACTAAGTTAGTACAAAATCACCGACACTTATTTCGGATCGGAGGGAATAGTAGTTTTGATGATATGTGTGGTACAAACAGCCAAACACTGAGAAGCCTAGTCTTTACAGATCAATCGTTTGAGTTCCTGCTTTTGTATTACCTAGTTGCTGTCTGTTGTTTTGTCAGTGTATGACATGGGTAGCGGCTTCACTGGCAGTAATAACATCACCGCCGTTAGCCTGTTGGTGTAGCACAAAGTGGTACTCCCTCCGATCGGAAATAACTGTCGGGCACTTAGTACAAACTTTGTACTAAGCTAGTACAAAATTGCCGACAGTTATTTCCGATCGGAGGGAGTAGCAAATGAGCTGTTATCTCTTAGTTTGTTTCAGTTTTGAGCTATTTGTTTGATAAGTTCTCAAGACTGAGTTTGAGTCAGCGGATAGGTTTGTTTTGATTGGGCGTTAGAGTTTAGACAGAAGAGTCTAGACTTTCAGGGGACAAGACTTGTCAGCCCTACAAAAGGTTACAACCATTGTACCTTCAGGCACCTAGCAATAATAGCTCTAATTAAAAGTATTTTTCCTGTTGAAATAGTGTTGATCATCGCTCCATTTCACTATATGAAAATTTTGTAGTACTACTAAGGGGTGCGTTGGACACTTTGACTCAACTGGAATGAATATACTTTTAATTGAATATTCATCTATACGTTGTTCTCCGAGGGGCAGAGGACGACCAGAGTTGATAGGGGTGGGTGTTCGGTTCCCCCGAACCGATCGGTATAGTTCTTCGGTGTTTTTATTTTTTGGTTAGCAGAAAACATGGACCGATTGGTCACTCAGATTTAACGTAGCCGATACGTTTGGTGTCTGGATCGTTCGGGTAGCAAATACACGTGTGAGAGATAGGCAGACAGCCAGCTTCCACTAAATAAACGTGAGAGCACAGCCGGTCAGCCGCAGACAGCACCAACAGAAAATATCTAGCGATTGTAGATGCAAATTTTCTGCAGAAAATCACGCGCAAGACATGCGGTTTGGGGGAGGGCAAAGATCGCTCTGTGATGCGATTTATGGGGAGGGGAATCAATTAGTTGCCTGGAATTTTGGGACGCGGCGGCATCTGTTCTGCTCTGCGAGAAGATAGGACGAACACTAGGGGATTAAAGTGTTATCCTCAGTGCTTCGGTCAGTTCGGTCGACCGAGCATGCAGACGAATCGCTAACTGATGTAGTAGTAAAGAAATTGGTTTCAGTCACTTCGGCTTCGATCCAAGTTAAATTGGTTCGGTCGTTGGATTTTAGGTTTACATGCCCACCCCTAGTTGACATGGGATAAGGCGGTAAAAAGTGACTTGAGGGATTGGAATGTACCGAGAAACTTGGCTCTTGATAGGACTGCATGGAAATCAGCGATCCATGTGCCAGAATCTTAGTTTACTCATTCTTGGTTGATTCCTTATGTTTCTGTTGGGTTTCATATCTAGCCTACCCCAACTTGCTTGGGAGAAGATTTTGATGTTGTTGTCTTCATCTATACTTTCTTCTGTATAATCATTGTTTTTCTATACCTACATGCCTTCTGATTTTAATTTTTTCTACAGACCGGAAAGACCAACTTTGTTGAACATCGAACTTTTCTGCATTTGTACCGCAGTTTTCATCGCCTGTGGATTTTTCTCATATTAATGTTTCAGGTCAGTTGTTTGATACTATATTAATTTATAGGAATAATATATCAAGAATTAATAGCGCTCAATATGCCTTCTCTTTCTTTCTGAATGGTGCTGCAGTGCTTAGCTATCATAGCCTTCCACAATGGGAAGATAAACCTTAGTACTATTAAAGTAGTACTTAGCGCCGGGCCAGCCTTTTTCATACTGAACTTCATCGAGTGTACGCTCTCTATTTTTCTCCAGGATCTTCCTTTTTATATGATGGTTTTGCATGTCTTGTCATTTACACATTTTAAAAGTTGTTACCTGGACTATGACCTTATAACTTTTATATGTTCCTGATGCTCCTCTTTTTGTGGTGGCTCTTTTTTTCTTGCAGGCTGCTTGGATGTGCTACTCATGTTTGGTGCATATAAGACAGCGAGAGGTTTTGCTATCTCAAGACTAATTATCCGGTTCCTTTGGCTAGCTGCAGCTTCAACATTTGTAACCTATCTTTATGTGTGAGTAATCATTTTTATTTTGTTCTTAATTCTTATCCTTTCTCAGTGTGCACTAAGTTACCTATTCATTTGAATGTTGAATATTTAACAGGAAAGTCTTAGATGAGAAAAATGCAAGAAATTCTGATTCAACTTATTTCCGGATCTACGTTCTTGTTCTGGGTGGTTATGCTGCGGTTAGGCTCGTGTTTGCGTTGTTGGCAAAGATTCCAGCTTGCCACAGGCTATCCGATTTCTCTGACCGGTCACAGTTTTTCCAATTTTTCAAGTGGATATACCAAGTATGCATGTCGTCACTCTACATCGTGGTTTGAGAACACATTGTTTTCTGAAGTTGCGTATTCATGTTGTTTCTCTTTTGTGTTCCTAGGAACGATATTACATTGGAAGGGGACTTTATGAGAGTATAAGCGACTATGCCAGGTTCTTTCCTTCTCATTTCTATGAGTTTTGAACATTGTAACGTGTGTTGGAGGTCTAGGCTATCTACTAGCTCTCACCCAGGACTCTCTCTCTAAAGATATGAGCTTCACACTCACAGCTCTCTGTCTTGATGTGCTTCACACACAGACACATGTACACACGGCTTCTACTAGTAGGAAACTTTATTAGATATCTCAAATGTACCAAGCTTAGTTACATGGGAGGGGTGCTACCCCTATTTATACTTGTACATGACCCTTTAGATTGTTGCCATGTGGCACAATCCAAACCCTACACCATACTTCTAGAATACTCTACAAACCCTAGGTATTTCATACTACTCCTAAATATCTTACTCTCAAGGTTCAAAAAAGCGCTAGGCGCTAAGTGATCGGTGAGGCACTGCTTAGAGGAACTGTTGCTTAAGCGAGCTTAAGCGCTCAGGCTAAAATCATATGAACATGAAACAAGGAAGTCGAGATGGGAACATATACCCCTATAATATGCTGTAAATTTGTATCCTAAGCATGTAATGCTACATTTATGAGGAATACGGGGATTAATACCTTGGTTAGCCTCGGTTTTGCTTCATTTTCTTATAAACACGTAAGCAGCTAACCAAACAATGTAACAAACACAAAGAAGCAGCTAAGCAGTAGTTCAGTAGCAAGCAACTAAGAAAGACCTAATCAAATTAATATAGCATCGATGCATCGAGCAAGGAGCAGAGCAACACAGGCAACACACTAACACTCCCATAAGGAGATTCTAGCACAAAACACGACCAGATTCCCTGTCTCGCTTAATCGAACGCTTAGGCCAAAAGCGAAGCGGAAGGCAACCGCTCAGCGCTTAAGCGCGCTTAAGCGTACCTAGGCGTACGCTTTTTTGAACCATGCTTACTCTAGAACATTCCTAATTCTAGAGTTCTCCCTACATGCCCTAGATACTTCATGACTAAGCTAGCTCCTTCTACTAGCCAACTACAGTGACAAGATTACTCCTAACAACGTGTGGCACCCTTAGATTTTGTACACCTTCAGAATATCATCAAGATACTAAGATCCACCTGTGTAGGATTTGTAAAATTATGTGGGATGTTATCTGCAAACTATGCTTTCTGTTCTTATGGTCAGATAATCATGTTTCATGTCGAGCTTTGGTTATAATATGTGCTATGCTACTTGCGGTCTTTTTAGTGGCAAATACATGTGTGCACCTTCAACTGCCAACTGGTCACAATTGAATTATTGATTCACCAGTAGTTCTATCATATCAACTTGTGCTCGCTACTTGAGTATTCGTATTCTCTGTTGTGTTATTTACCTGCGACAATTTTTTTTATGCAGATACGTGATCTTTTGGTTGGTCATATTTGCGTGCAAATTTACTTTTACTTATTTTCTCCAGGTGGTTATAACTGCCTTTCAAAACTCTGATACTTACTATTTCTGTAAAAGTTACTTTATTTATCGTTACATTCCCTTTTGCAGATTCGTCCTTTAGTTGAACCGACCAATATAATTGTACAACTCCATGATTTGGAGTATTCCTGGCATGATTTAGTATCAAAGGGTTAGTAGACTTGTACATATCAAACTAACATTGTTGTTTTATTTCCACATCTTTTTTGAGGGTATAATTTGTTCCACGTCTTTATCAAGGAGACACCGTTATCATCTTATTTACCTAAGTACACTAGCAATGCCACTACCGTGCTAACGATGTCTTTGTAGGAAATAAAAATGCTTTGACCCTTCTCAGTCTGTGGGCACCGGTTGTTGCTGTAAGTTTCCTTTATTGACCTTCAATCTTATTGGAGAGAAAAGAAGTGAACTTTGCAAACGTTACATTGCTTACCATATTTGTATATCCAGATATATCTGATGGACATTCACATTTGGTACACTCTTTTATCTGCTCTTATTGGTGGCGTTATGGGTGCTAGAGCTCGCCTTGGGGAGGTACTATCACCTGCTTATGCTTTTTTTGGGATTTGTAAACTGGAAATCACTCTTACATGTGCCAATTAAATGCAGATTCGCTCAATTGAAATGCTTCATAAACGTTTTGAGAGCTTTCCGGAAGCTTTTGCAAAAACTCTTTCCCCACAAAGGTCCTTAATCCTACCCTTTAACATTGTGCCATCTTGAGGGGCTATAGAGCTGAAAACAGATTAAGGTTCTTTCCGTGTCTGTGTGGATCTGCTGCCATCAAGTTTAATTTGATTTATTTTTCATTCGCCATTGCAGGATATCTAACAGGCCAGTTCCTCAGGTAAACAAAGGCCTTAAACATACTGTATCTGTTACTCCCTTTAGATGGTAGTTCCACAGTACTCCCTCCGTTTGGAAATATAAGATGTTTTAGCTTTGTGAAGTGAATGTATCTAGACATCTTTTAGTGTATAGGTTCGTTCAAATCTATACACTAAAAGATGTCTAGATACACTAGCTTCACAAAGCTAAAACATCTTATATTTCTAAACAGAGGGAGTACATTTCAAGATGTCTACGTGTCCTGATATGCTCCAATATGTTTGTTTTACTCAATTTAGGTAACCATGCCACTCTATTTAAGCTTGTTGTTTCTCTAACACTAGATTCACTTATTTTCCCTGTTCAAAAAAAAAAAATCACTTATTTTTCTTGAACTCTGATGAAGTGGTTATGGCCTGAAAATTTTATTGTTTAAAGATTTTTTTATTTATCTTCAAAATGATCAAGGTAGCTATCTTCATTTTTTGTTTCTGAAATCCTGACAAGTGTATCTGAATGTACTGAGTTTTGATCATCTTGAACACTAGGATTCAGAAGCTACTAAGATGTATGCCTCAATATTCTCCCCATTTTGGAACGAGATTATCAAGAGCTTGCGTGAAGAGGACTATGTCAGTAACAGGTACATGAAATGCAGTTTAATCCTACCACTTTAAGCTCACTTATTTGGCATTTGCTTCGAGGTCATGAAAGGATTTTCTGTCAGGGAGATGGATCTGCTTATGATGCCAAGTAATTGTGGAAATTTAAGACTTGTGCAGTGGCCGTTGTTTCTTCTTACTAGCAAGGTATCCTAATTGAAATTAATTAGATCCGTTTTCTTTTGCAAGAACAGATCTTATACATACCAGGAACCAGTGCTTTGACTGCCATGACTCTGTTGGCTGCTTCATTTGTAGATCATGTTGGCCAATGACTATGCATCGGACTGTAAAGACTCCCAGTACGAGCTGTGGCACAGAATATCCAAAGATGAATATATGGCCTATGCTGTCAAGGAATGCTACTACAGCGCAGAAAGAATTCTTAATTCTTTAGTTGATGCTGAAGGACAACGCTGGTATGTTTTCTTACGGAAAGATGAAACATCTGATGCTAAGATCAACTTTATTCGATGGTTGCCCTAAATAATGTCTTGACTTATTTGTGATACATACTCCTGATCTATGTACAGGGTCGAACGTCTTTTCCGAGATCTCAATGACAGCATAACACAGGGTTCACTTTTGGTGACTATAAATCTGAAGAAGTTACAGTTAGTCCAGTCACGACTTACAGGCCTGACAGGGCTTCTGGTAAGATTGCTACACAACTGCTATATGTGATGCCTCCACAGTTCCACATATATTTTTTTTAGCAATGCTCAGTTGAGGGGTTATTACCCAGCTGTTTCCTGTCTCTGAAATTTATTGTGAGGCATTTTGAATGATAGTCTGATGTATATATTAGATACGCGATGAGACTGCTGATCGCGCAGCTGGTGTTACGAAAGCTCTCCGTGAGCTCTATGAAGTTGTTACCCATGAGTTTCTTGCACCTAACTTAAGGTTTGCAATGGAAAAACTCCTTTTGATTGCTGAAAGATATCTGCTCCATGGTTTCACTTTATTCTCTGGTGCAAATGTTTCTTCTCTTTCTGCAGGGAACAATTCGATACATGGCAATTACTGTTAAGAGCTAGAAATGAAGGGCGTCTATTCTCCAAGATTTTCTGGCCAAAGGATCTGGAAATGGTACCCCCACCTCCCTGCACAACTATGTGAAAATTGCTTGCTGGAAAAATTTCTTATGCCACCACCTCTTGTGGTGCTACCGTGCTACCAATTTACGGTATCACCACTAAAATCTCAGGATTGTTCTAGATTTTTTTGGCATATTCTTTGATGCTTCTGTGTGTCCATAGCATAGCTGCAGCCCTAAAGGGATAAGGGTGATAGGATACAAAATTGTCTCATGGCTTACTCTTTTATGTTCATACTAGAGCCGTGTATTTGTCCTTGCAGAAAGAACAAGTTAAGCGTTTACACTTACTTCTGACTGTCAAAGACTCTGCTGCAAATATTCCAAAAAATTTAGAGGCTCAGAGAAGACTGCAATTTTTCACCAATTCTTTGTTCATGGACATGCCAGAAGCAAAGCCTGTCTCTGAGATGATCCCTTTCTGGTACTATAAATGCTTACAAACTTCATGCTCTCAAGGAATAGGATGCTATTAACACTTATCTTGTGCAACAGTGTCTTTACCCCGTACTACAGTGAGACGGTACTTTATAGCATGTCCGAGCTATGTGTTGACAACGAAGATGGCATTTCTATACTTTTCTACCTTCAAAAAATCTTTCCTGGTAATATTATGATACTTAATTTCCACTACTTATTGCCACCTGTAATCCAATTGTTATTTTGCTTTTAACAATCATTTATGCACTTGTTTTGCTTTTGCTCTTCATATGCTTGCTTGTATGAGCTGTCGGGTAACTTCTTGACTCTGAATGGCTTGTTGCTTCTGATTCTTGTTCATCTAAAAATCCATTAGCCGTGACACATCAAGATATTCTTGCCAATTTAGGAATATTACTAATTTTGATATTGGGTAAAGGAATGTGTTGCGTTAATTTAGCAGAAAAAGTAAAGTGAAACATTTTAAATACAATGCTAATTAAATATCACAAATCCCCCACATGTCAACACATGCGCTTGCTTGGTGAAGCATTTCTGTCGGGTCACCTTAAAAAGAAAGTGTTCCCTTCTTGACAAAAACACTGATTTAGTCGTTAGGTTTACATCAGGCATGTAATCAGTAACTCATTTTTGTTGGAAGCAGATTGTCACTTAATTTCTATGGGTATATATGCCCTGTATTTTTATTTGCTTTGCAGATGAGTGGGCAAACTTCTTAGAACGAATTGGCCGTGGAGAATCATCGGAAGAAGATTTTAAGGAGAGTTCAAGTGATACCTTAGAACTGCGGTTTTGGGTATCATACCGTGGCCAAACTTTGGCAAGGACAGGTGAATTTGTTGTTTTATTTATGTTGCTTTCAACTGAATACTCATATTTAGGAGAATATATGTAATAAATGCCAAAATGGTCCTACAGCTTCATTTTGGTGCCAAACTGCATGTTTTTTGTAGTTGATATATTTCTTGACTTTATATTTCTTGCAGTGCGTGGAATGATGTACTACAGGAGAGCTTTGATGTTGCAGAGTTACCTGGAGAAGAGATATCTTGGAGGTGTGTGTGGAGTCCGCTTTGTAGTAAATCAATTAAATACGTTTCCTGGTTAATTTCATCCTTTTGTTTGCTCTATCAGGCATTGAAGATGGGTATTCTGCAGCTGAATATATTGACACCCAAGGCTATCAGTTATCTCCTGATGCACGGGCTCAGGCAGATCTTAAATTTACTTACGTTGTTTCATGTCAAATATATGGACAGCAGAAGCAAAGGAAGGCTCCAGAGGCTGCGGATATTGCTCTTTTAATGCAAAGGTTAGTTTCTTGACTTGTATTTCTTGACTTGTATTTCTTGTGTAGGCTGTAATATAGATTCTTTAACAAATGATCTTTTAATTCTTTTTGCTGACCAGTTGAGTTCTTTATTATAATGAGCATAGCCTACCCCAACTTTGCTTGAGACAAAAGGCTTTGTTGTCGTCTTCTTTTTTACCTTTTCATTATCTGGAGTTCCCTAAGATGTTTTTTATTGTGATTGCTGCTATACAGCTTTTAAATGTTCCAATGGATAATACTGACTGCATTTCATTATTACTTGTAGAAATGAGGCCCTTCGGGTGGCTTTCATACATGAAGAAGATAGTGTATCGAGCGATGGAGATCCTATAAAAGAGTATCATTCCAAGCTAGTAAAGGCTGATATTCACGGAAAAGATCAAGTTAGTAGAACTTCTATATTTGTTTGATTATTTATTTATTCTTTGGTCATTTTTTACCTATTTGAAATCAACGATAGATCCATTACTCACTCCCTTGTGATCCCACATACCATGTTTTATTGCCTGAGCTTTTTTGACATTATTCCCCTTAGTTATTCTGTTAAATATGCCCTTCTCAGTTAACTAGTGACACTGTTCTCTCCTGTTGATATACTGCATACCCTATTAGGAAGTAATAGCAGTTCTTGTCACGATTCCTGTTCCTTGATACTGCACTGCCTCTTCTAGTGGTGCTCCCATTTGCTAATCTAGGGAATTTTTTTTGCCACTCAAAATTTTGACATTTTGCTTTTGCCCTGCCAGTTCTTTATAATACATCATTTTTGCCCTCATTGGGTAAAAAACAAAATGAAAATGGTGAAATTTCGGTTTGCTTTTGCCCATTTTGATGTCATTTTGCTTTTGCTTTTGCCCCTCAATGGGGGAAAATGTGGCAAAAGCAAAATGTCAAAATTTAGAGCGGCGAAAGCAAAGTGGACAAAAACCAGTGTGGAATAAACAATATTTACCATCTACCAAACCCAACCCCACTTCTGGCAGTAATCACTAATTCTGTTGTGGCCTTAACTCTTCTTGTATAAATTTGATTACATAGAAGAAAAGTTAGGTTCTTGTCATCCACAATGTATTTTATCGGCATTACTTTTCATTAACCACTTGTGCTTCTTGTTGTTGTAACTGGTGTATATATAGGAAATATACTCCATTAAATTGCCTGGGAACCCCAAGCTTGGTGAGGGGAAACCTGAAAATCAAAATCATGCTATAATCTTTACTCGTGGAGATGCAGTACAGACAATCGATATGAATCAGGTATACTATTCTTCTTCAGTACTAACAGTACCCTTTAAACATATAACCTCGTTGATTCTCAACTCTCGCTAAACGTATCAGCTATTCAGCTGTCTAGATTTTTCTATACTTCTGTAATATTGAATCTGAGTTCCAGTAAGAACATCCTCATATGACATAATGGCCGCTTCTACGTTGCTCAACTAATTTCTAAGAATACTTCTCAATATATTGATGCTGAGCTATGCATGATTCGCTTAGTGTTACAACTTACATTGTGTGCCTTTCTTGGTAAATTTTGCCATAAGATGGATATTATATGCTTTCGATTTTGCTTGAATATTTCGTGAGCAGAAAAGATTTTTAATGTAAAATTGCAAAGGTAATACCCAACCAAATGTGTTGCACTAGATACCTCCCTTTTATCATATGCATGTTACACAGTATAGATGTTTAAGATGCTTCTTTGTAACCTAAAACAGCCCCCCTGATCGATAGAAATTCTCATGTAGGATAATTACTTGGAGGAGGCAATGAAAATGAGAAATTTACTTGAAGAATTCCGTGGTAACCATGGAATACGTTATCCCACAATTCTTGGTGTGCGGGAACATGTGTTTACGGGAAGGTATTATTCGACTATTCTCAGTTATTTTACCAGCTGTTGACATGTTTGTATCTTTCTGTATCAACCTGTTCAATTTTATTTTGCCAGTGTGTCTTCGCTCGCTTCATTTATGTCGAAACAGGAAACCAGTTTTGTTACTCTGGGGCAACGTGTTCTGGCTTACCTCAAGTGAGTAAATGTTGTAAACTATACCGTGGCGAACTGTAACAAATATCCTTACTTCCAACGAACGTGACAAAAATTTCATTTTGGCCCAACTTAATTGTGTTCTGTTATCCTTACCCAGGGTTCGAATGCACTATGGACATCCTGATGTTTTTGATCGGATATTTCATATAACCAGAGGCGGTATTAGCAAAGCTTCCCGGGTGATCAATATAAGTGAAGATATATATGCTGGTTCGTATTTTGTGCTCTATACAGTTAAGTTACATCATGAATGTGACATGTCGGCTCAGTGCTGCGAAAATTTACAAAATATGTTCTTTTTAAGCGTCTACTAGCATTCTCCGGGCATGCTAGTATTATGTAATTTTATGGGAGGACGAATCGGTCCAAAAAAGTGGTTGACGAAGGAGCCACCGCGTGCCTCCGCCGGCATTCTCCGTACATGCTGGTCCACTTTGTAGGAATGACTCGTGCCCAGGCGGGAAGAGGAGGACAGGACCCAGCCAGTACAATGGCATTATAGTGTTATGTGATTTTGTGGGAGGGTAAATCTGTCCAAAAATAGTGGTTGATGAAGGAACCTTAGTGCTTATATTTATTATTAGTTATAGAAAAACTTGAGGCTGTCATCTCTGTTAACCATCTCACTGGAGATAGGATGATAGACGGCATTGTTATCTAACCATTAGTTTGGATCAAGAGTGTTATCCATATATAGATACTGAAATACAAATACTTCATTCTATAAAGCTTGACTTGTAACCAATTTGCAGGATTCAATTCAACTCTCCGCCAGGGTAATATCACACACCATGAATATATCCAGGTACTCAATTTCGTTCACTTGTATGACAAAGTATACAACATTGATAATAGGCATTTAGGGCCCGTCTGGTTCCTAGCCACACTTTCCCAAGCCTAAGTTTAGCGAGTGTGGCTGAGAAATTGGGAGCCACAAAGTGTGGCAAAAGTTGCAAAGATTTCACTCTATGACAGGTGGACCATATGGATGATAGTGTGGCAAGAACCAAACACATACCAAACTGCCAAACTTTGGCTTGGCAGTTTGTGGCTTGGAACCAAACACCCCCTGTGCATACCGCATATATACCCATTATGGTTTGCACAAGACAGTGATAAAAAAGATCAAGATATTCATAGCTGTTTGACATGACGTCATGTGCATGTGGAAAGTTTGTTTTCAAAGATGTTTTCGAGAAAATGCAATCGCTTCTGAGGAGGTTAGAGCAGGTCAAGAAACATGAGAATTAATGAACATCCCAGGTCGACGGTAGCACGACTCTAAGGCCAGGTGCTCCTTCTTTAGGCCAAAGGGCTGCTTCTTCTTTGCTTTAGCCCAAAATGCAATCGCTTCTGAGGAGGTTACGGCATGTCAAGAAACAAGAAAATTAATGAACATCCTAGGTTGACGGTAGCACGACTCTAAGGCCAGGTGCTCCCGCTTTAGTCCAAAGGGCTGCTTCATCTTTGATGTTGGCGACAAGGCTGGTGGTGCAGGCACATGTGGAACTGACATATACGGCATATACATTAGTTTCAGTTATTTTCTTTCTGGATAGTGCAACATGAGCTAACATGCTTTACAATCAATGGAATTTCAACACATTTTTAAGTGCACTTGTGTATGTATTTGCTAAGGAGTGCTCATGCCATTATGTATTTGTATTCTCCAAAAATTGAGTAACTGTTTTGCTTCTTTCCAGGTTGGGAAAGGACGAGATGTTGGTTTGAACCAGATTGCACTGTTTGAGGGTAAAGTTGCTGGTGGTAATGGCGAGCAAGTTCTCAGTCGAGATGTGTATCGTCTAGGGCAGCTGTTTGACTTCTTTAGGATGCTAACCTTCTTTTACACCACTGTTGGGTTTTATGTCTGCACAATGGTATTCCTCCCTCTCCACCCTGCATCCTCGAGTTCACTTTGTCGTTGCTTGGTTGTGCCTGAATCATATGTCATGGGTTTATACATTATGAACGAAGTAACCGACTCACTTTGTATAGATGTGTTCAGACAAATTATTTTATTGTGAGTTGCTCCTACGTGGGCTTAGATATGCGTTGTACCATTAGTTGATAGTATATTATGACTTTGTACCCAAATTTAGGATATGCGTAGTACCCAAATTTGCCTGAGGCTATAAAGATGGGTACTTACCAGAATGGCGTAGAAACTGGATCCTTCTTGGGTATTCTCAGTTTAGGATTTAAGCAAACTTGTAATTCAACCTCTTTAAGATTGATCCTTCAAGTCCTTCACCTAAAACCTTTATTATGTTGAAGGACTTCTGAGTATAGTTAATTGATTGTTACATAGATGCCTTGTTCTTGTCTTGCCTGCTACCAGGTTCCCGATTTCATGTACTTGATAGCTAAAAGTATGCTTATAAAGAAACACTGCAATGATGAGCCTCATATAAGAATTGTGTTGAAAATTGGATTTTGCAATACGTTCATTTATAGGATTTCAGTCACATGCACATTCCAATAATGCCTTTATCTACATATTCATGTAGTTAATTACTACATGGTGTTGACTTATTTCCTTGTGTATCTGTGCATGCAGATGACTGTTTTAACTGTGTATATCTTCTTGTATGGGAGGGTGTATCTGGTAAGTTTCAAATTTCCGTTATGCCTCTAGTTGATGCATTTTTGCTTCTATCTGTCTTACAATTGTAAACTGCATCTGAAACTTTTAGGCACTCTCTGGACTCGATTATTCAATATCTCGCAAAGCCAGGTTTCTAGGAAACACTGCCCTTGATGCTGCTCTGAATGCTCAGTTTTTGGTCCAGATTGGTGTGTTTACAGCCGTACCAATGATAATGGGTTTTATTTTGGAGTTGGGGCTAATGAAGGTGTGCTCTTTCTTTCCTACTTATATGGTGATCCTGTCCTGTATTCACGTTATAATTTTAATCCCGTGCAGGCTATTTTCAGTTTTATTACAATGCAACTACAGTTCTGCTCAGTATTCTTCACCTTTTCACTTGGAACTAGAACACATTATTTTGGGAGAACAATCCTTCATGGTGGTGCAAAGGTACTTGCGACTTGTTAATGTTTACAGATATTACTTGCTCGAACTCTTCTGACACATGACCCTCTACGCAGTATCGTGCTACTGGACGAGGTTTTGTTGTTCGTCATATAAAGTTCGCTGACAATTATAGGCTCTATTCTCGAAGCCACTTTGTCAAAGCGTAAGTAGCTACTTTCAATCAATAAGTGATTTTGTACGGGTAGTTCATCTGCATGAGTAATGGTCACACAAATCCATTTCACCACATGGAATCTAATGGATATATTATTGCAGGCTTGAGGTTGCTATCCTGCTCATTGTCTACATTGCGTATGGATACACGAAGGGCGGATCATCATCCTTTATTCTTTTGACTGCTAGTAGTTGGATCATGGTTATGTCCTGGCTTTTTGCGCCATACATTTTCAACCCTTCTGGTTTCGAGTGGCAAAAGTATGTTAGGACCAATCCTATCTTTTCCCTTCAGATTTCTTGGCATTCAAGCTTGATGATCATGATTGAGAAACTGAGACTTTATTTTATATTTTCCTCACTACTGTGATGAAACTTATAAATTATAGAATAAAAAAAATATATGTACACTCGTCATGCTAGTCTTAGAAATATGATTATAAGATACTTTTTGTGAATCACAGGATGTAATTGCTATCCTACTTCTGGTTTTCATGCTTTACCTTTACTGACTCCCATTTTTGAACGTCAGAACTGTTGAGGACTTCGATGACTGGACAAATTGGTTATTTTATAAAGGTGGAGTTGGTGTAAAGGGAGAAAATAGCTGGGAATCTTGGTGGGATGAGGAGCAGGTCAGTAACCATGTCGTTGTGTGGAAATTCTATTTGTTTAAGCCATGTGCTTCTTATTCTTTTCACTTAAACATTTTTTTGTTACTTACATAATGTGTTAAAACAGGTTCACATCCAGACATTTAGGGGACGTATCCTCGAGACTATCTTGAGCCTCAGATTTCTTATGTTCCAGTATGGCATTGTGTACAAGCTTAAACTGACAGCACATAATACATCTCTGGCAGTAAGTGAAGAGCCATCTCATTTGGTCGTTCTGGATTATAAAATAATTTATTTCTTTCTTAGCTAACTGTTTGTGTGCTGTATTACACCAAATTGTTAGATGTTGATTGTATAACTTGGCAGTAGTGTAGGTTTCCGCTCCTCTATGTCCAGCCAAAATGTGGTTTGAGTAGACATTGATCTTATAATATGTCAGTAGACCCCCACATTTTCGCTCTATAGTTTCTGTTTTCTAATGATTTTTTAAAGTTCCAAGTTGATACAACAAGATTTATATTTTAATGTATCTAATGCCTTCTGTTACTGGTCAGATTTATGGCTTCTCATGGATTGTACTTCTTGTCCTGGTCCTCCTATTTAAGGTTTGTTGCTGTAAATTAATTCTTTATATTTTCATGTATTGCATGATTATACACTATATTTCCAATTTCCCTAAGCTAGTTCGGTTGTGCTTCAGCTTTTCACTGCAACTCCGAAGAAGTCGACTGCCTTGCCGACTTTTGTTCGGTTTTTACAAGGCCTCCTTGCACTCGGCATCATTGCAGCAATTGCTTGCCTTATTGGGTTTACAGCCTTCACAATTGCTGATCTATTTGCAAGTGCACTAGCTTTTTTAGCAACTGGATGGTGTGTCTTATGTGTAAGTACAGCAGTCATTTCTTTCCCCCTTTCTACATTTGAATGTACTTTCTGTCCTATTGCATTTCGCTGCATGCCTCCCAACTTGTCGCTTCTCATTGCAGCTGGCCATCGCATGGAGGCGTGTTGTGAAGACCCTAGGTCTCTGGGATTCTGTACGAGAGATCGCTAGGATGTATGATGCTGGGATGGGTGCTGTTATCTTTGCGCCCATCGTGTTCTTCTCATGGTTCCCGTTCGTATCCACTTTCCAGTCCCGAATCCTCTTTAACCAGGCTTTCAGTCGTGGTTTGGAGATTTCACTCATCCTGGCGGGAAACAAGGCAAACCAGGAGTCATGAAAAGTCCCATCTGCTCACTGCGTGTTTTGTTGTATATTGCTGTAGTTAACTAGCTATACTGTGTTCGAACAACAAATGTACAGAATGTCTCGAGTACTTGGACGCTAATCTACCGTGGAGCTAATGCCAGCTTTAGATGTGTGCATGTTTTGCCTCTTGTAGTTTTGAGTAACAAGATGTATTTTGGATCATCTGGTGAGTAGTTTGAGGTTAACGATGAAATCTTCCCTCCGAGCCAGAGTTTATGGTTCTGAAATGCTTACTGTTCACGCTCTCGTGTATCTCTTACCTTCCTGCAGAGTTAAGTATGCTGCCAAGAGAAGTCCAGTTTCCTACAGGAACTGCCTAATCGTACAGAACCAGCTAATTGAAATAACATGCTGATGTATATTGTTCTTTGGTCCAGTTTCCTACACCTATACTAAGTCACTGTGGTCACCTCTACATCAGCCAGAAGTATAAGCTGTTGCTACGAACTTCTCCAGATTGATGGTTCTCTGCAAGCAACACTTGCCGGCAAGGTAAGCAACAAAAGAGTCAACACTTACACTAAGAATACCTCAAAAAAGAGAGAGCCATGGACATCTTCACAAGCCTAAACACATCATTCAACGGTTTTGATTCGTTTCTTTGTCCCCATATGCAGCCGATCCTATTCTCAGTTCGGTAAAATTTCTGCTGAATTATGTCACCTTTAGATGAGAGACTTAAGAGGAAAAGGTTTGATAAATGTGCATGCATACATGGATGATCAGGCTAACTAACTAGGGGTCGTAACTAAGAACTGACTGGCTGTTTTACTACGTGAAGGATAATAACACCTTTTCGATGGATCAAGATGATGATATGTGCTGAGCGGTCGAGGATGACTGATCATTATCTGTTGTTACTGTTTAGTTAGCCGATCCATTATACCTTTTCCCTTGTCTTTGGTGCGACCTAATTGTATGGATGCTGGTTGTGACTAATATTAATCTGTTTGTGGCTGTAATTGTTATTCCTGATAGATTATGATAACTTTTTGAAAAGAAGAATAGTATCTTTTGTTTTTCCGTTAGAACAGGTGCTCCCATGGTTCTATATGTTCTATAGAAACTGAGTATCTAAGTAAAGTGGGTGCTTAGAGTTTTTTGAATTTATTTCAGGCTCTATTATTGCCTATCTTTTTACAAATTACTGTTCTCTATAGAAACTGTTTGTCAGGCTTATAAACAGATGAATTTCTTAAAAGGTCGACTAATAGCCGGCATTTTCCTAAAGAGACATTTGGCCCCTTTAATTTTCTTCATGGATGATGCAACGAGATTGAGAGCGAGATCTAGCCAGAGGGAGGCTTTAGGTTGGGAAAACACAGCATAATTCTTGCATCCATCACAAGGTAGGTACGTGGTTGTTCCTTTCTAGGTCCATGGTTTACCTACTAAATATCTTGACATCCCTTGTGGGGCACTCCGTTATCCCACTCAGCACTAATAAGCATCACAGTAATTGCTCGACAAATAGGATTATTTGATTATATAAATCCAAAACTTTACATGATGTAGTAATAATTTGTGTGGATTTACATGATGTAGTAATAGTATATGGATTGGATTAATACATTTTTTTCAGGGTAACTGGTTAAAATGATGTGAGCATGATAGGTAAGTTCATTTGTGAATGAATCCTGACAGAGCAAGACAAACCAGAAATAACTTCATTGAACTGGGGACGGTGCAATGTGATATTTTTTTCTCAGTGAAATGATTAGTCTAAGCAGATCTTAGTGTGCTCAATTCAGGCCTTATGATTAAGAACAACGTGCCCACGTTTTTCTTAATGATCTGACGACAGCAACCAAAGGTGGCTGTGGACTGTAGAAAAGGCCCTGACCTGATCAATGACTCAAAGTAGCAGGTCAAAGCAGTACATCCACATGGGTAATCACATGTCCTGTTTAATGGAGGACATAAAGAGGATGCCACTATTGCGAACTTACTGACCAGACCAAATGCTACTTAATAATAACTAGATCTATCAGGAAAGAAATATAATAATTTAATAAAAGTGTAGTTATTACTTTTCTCCGGGCTACGAATTTTACACAAATTGAAGGCCAAAGTGTCACTATCTAAATGGAGCAAATGTAATGCTTGCCTCTTCTGAATTACCATCCACGTGTTTGTCTGAAAATCGACAGTGACAAATGCAATCCATACCATTTCGAAAAAGCTGATCAGGGTCAAAATCATAATCTTGTTTGGTTTGCTAGCCTATGGCACAGACACAGTGTTTTTCCTTGTGAGTAGGAATTAGCTCCCTTTCACACCTCCCAAAAGCTGCACAATTTCAGGAGTTCTATATGTTTTTCAATTTTGTGTTGCAAAAGTCTCAGTTTGACACACATTGGTACGAAGTCAGACTCAAAACGCACAGTTGACCATGCACTGCAGCCATCATATGCATTGTTCTCTTTTTGATGGATTAGGTAAAATCTTTGCATGCATGGCACCGTACACTTGTGGACAGTGTTGCGTAGGTGGCCATGCGACTGCTACAAATTCCTGGGATTCAGGTCTGGGTAGATGTGCATGAAAGCCACTGTAGGCTTCGTTCCTGTTGAACAATTATCCCTAGCAAGCCAGTCCGTTTGTCATTTGCCATGGTCGTGTCAAAATCTAATCTCACCTGACCAGAAAGCGAGATCCAGGAGAAGTTCCTGGACACGTATCTCAGATGAAGCTAAATGCATGCACAGAAAATTGATAATTGGAAGGTTCTGTGAAGTAGCTCACCGTGAGGATGGTAAAGTTAATATATACACTTAATTACTGAACTCAAAGTGATAATAAATTCTATGATCCTTTTAACGAAGATTATTTTGCTAAGAAAAAAAATCTGTTCAAACTGCTCATGGACAAGGCGTTGCGAGAAAACCGGTTTAACTCTAACCACTTTTGTCAAGTCCAAAAAGCTTGAGAGCTTTCTCATGATAAAGTGGATTTGATAGGCGTAGATGATGGCTGCTAAAAGGATGCCAATTAAGCTAGGGATGTGAGCATAGAGGCCAAATCAGATGAGAGCATAGATTTGCATGCAGGTCAAGTGCAAGCTGCGTGCATGGACAGTCAATAGCTTGTGGTGCCCGGAAATGAGGCCCCTACCTACTGTCTAACTAATTTGTGTGACTTATGGTCCAAGGCCAGAGAAAAAAAACAGATATACATATATGTATATAAAAGTTGTGTCAAGTTATGTGAAGCAAAGCCATCAAGGTCACAAGTAGCTGCCGTCTTAACTAAAAGTGCACTCAAGCAGCTAATGATATTTCCGCACTGCCCCATCATAAAAGGAATCTAAGCTAGCGTAGCAAAGAACACAGGAACAAGCCAACAAGACATGTCGGAACTGCCCAAGGACATCGGAGGGCATGGATACACAATATTTCTTTTGCTTTTGTACGTGCTGGAAATATATGCAATTTCTCAATTGATTAGCACTAACCATGAATTACCGTATCTCCGCTAATTTAACTAGAGTTAACAAACTCTTTCCCGATTTTGTCCGGGAGGCAATTTTTTCATGTCAACAAGGAAAGACGAATAGGCAACCAGTATAGAGAGAATTCTCATGTGGCAAGGGAGACATGGGGCGAAGTGGTGTTCGTTTAGACTAGTCACAATGCATAGTATCATATATACTAGTATCATGCATGTGAGACTACTATATGATATCACTCCTACACTGCATAGTATTATATGGTAGTATCATAGTTGTATCATATTTAATGTTTTGTAGAAATTTAAGGTAAATATGTGATCATGATTTATTTGCTAGTAGATTTTCTTATTTTGCGTGTCATAATACAGTATTATATTATGATACTACTCTCACCGTTTCATTAATTATTTTGCCACATCAGATTTTTGTCTATGTGGCATGCATGATACTAGCTATGATACTTTTATTATGACTAGTCTTAGGCTTATTTCTGGCTTTTATCTTTTGGCTTATAAGGCATAGTGGGAAGTATCATATACTAGTATCATGCATATGATACTAGTGTATGATACTATCTCTATAGTGAGTGGTATCATGTAGTTGTATCATGTTTGTATTATATTTAATGATTTTTAGAATCTCAATGTAAATTTACGTACAAGATCTATTTGACATTAATTTTTCTCGTGGTGTGCGCTATGATACACTATCTACCTATGATACTCTAATCCTCTCTCTCCTCCTTAATTACCTACCACATCAGCATTTTTGTGGGTCTAAGTTGTATGATACTACCTAAGATAGTAGCACTATGGCTAGCCTAAGGCACAAAAGCACCTATACACTGGTGGAAAAAGGGCCATTAATCCCGGTCTGTAACGGCCTTTAGTCTCGGTTTCCAAACCGGGACTAGCAAAGCGCGATTAAAGGCCCTCACCCTTTAGTCCTGGTTGCAAACGAACCGGGACTAATGGCCGTCCACGTGGGCACGGCTGGGAGCGCCGTCTCGGGGACCTTTAGTCCCGGTTCGTAATGAGAACCGGGACTAAAGTGTTCTGTTTTTGTTTTTATTTTTATTGCTGTTTCAGATTATAGGTTTAGGGTTTATGCTTAATTAGGGTTCATTTTAATTTCAAACGAGTTTCCGTACCTATATTCTACGACTAGTACATACACATTACACGTTGGTGCATGCATATATAATATTATACGATGTCTCGCGACTGTATATACTACAATTTCAAACAAGTGTATGTACAACTATTTTTCAAACAAGTTTCAAAACAAACTAAGTTACATGGAGATCACTAAATTACAGATAGCGTTCTTCGTCCTCCACATAGTGTT
Source organism: Dactylis glomerata (assembly GCA_007115705.1). Classification (NCBI taxonomy): domain Eukaryota; kingdom Viridiplantae; phylum Streptophyta; class Magnoliopsida; order Poales; family Poaceae; genus Dactylis; species Dactylis glomerata. Next base: position 1,262,808 of record QXEO01000199.1, on the reverse strand, counting down.
CTCCTTTCTCATCGAGGACCTCCCTCATGATGAATCCTGCCAGCTCCTCTTGAATTGCTTTTAGGCGCTGGGTTGGTACGAGCTTCTCCCGCATCACATACAACTTTAAGAAGATCGATATGGATATATATAAGTTGGATGAAACTCAACACAATTGATTATAATAAAAGAAAACTGTGAATATTATTTACGTACATCAAAGTCTGTGGTACGCGCTCTCCGCTCACTGGTGTACCACCGGATGAACTCGCAGACGTAGAATCCACAGAGATTGGTCCCCGGTGGTTGCTGCAAACCCTTTATCTTTTTAAAAGTTAGCTGTTCTTTGAATTCACCTCTTACCGACCTTCTGAAACGTGTCCAAACGCTACAGGGCAAAGAAAATGAGCAAATGAGTTATTAAATACTTGATATCAGGAAATTAATGAAAGGAGCTGATATATATAGTCGGGTAATGATTGAAATTACTTTTGCAGCATTTCTTTCATGTCGCTAAACAGGACGTCGGGCTTATCCAATGAGTCCAAGATATGAACAGTTGATGTGTCCAATTGAATCTTTAGCAGAATCCAGTGATAACTGCAGACACGCATGCATAACTCATCAATTACACTTAACATCTAGTAAGCAAAAAAGAATGTCTAGAAGATAGAAACACTCACTTGAAGTTGTAAGGAAATAGAATTTCTCTTTTAAGACTTTGCTTGACAAAAAATCTGAAGAGTTCCTTCTCCACGTCTCTGGGGTGATCTTTAACATCCTTTCATTAATGATATATGGGTCAATGAACCCAACGTCATGGATTCCAATTTTTTTGCATTCAAACATCTTAAATCTGCATAATAGCATACAAAAATCATATAGTTAATTAAGATATATAGGCAATGAACGAGCTTAGCTAGATACTTGAATATAAATCACTTACAGACAATAGCAACTGATGGTAGACTTGTCGAGATCGCGCTGATTGAATATGTGAAACAATTCGTCCATTGGAATATGTACCATGTATCTTTTGAAGTAATGCTCCTCTCTAACGTCCAAGAGGATAAAACGTTTGAAGTCCTTTTTTTGTATATGCACCTTGTACCAGCCGAGCAGATTTCACATATGTGTTGATAGACCGCGTTCCTCCTCAGGCTTGATCAGAGGCCCCCCCCATTACATATTGCTCTACTACCTCTCCCAGTGGCGCTTCTTCAAGGCCTAACATAACTAGAAGAGGCACATTCAAGACGTCCGCGTTCTCTTTTGCCTCTCTTACAGTTAAACCCAATAGTTGTGCAGCTGCTACTACTCTGGGGTTCAATAACAATCGGTCCTCTTCCAAATCGGCTCTGAAGGACGTATCGATATCGGGGGGGCCGACTATGAGCGGGGCGACCGATTGATTCTTCTGTTCTCCAAGCTGGGGAATTTGTTTCCCGCTTCTTTTTGCCTTGGCCAAGTCACTTTGCCTTTCAATTTCGCGTTTATAGTCTGATGGTAGATTCATCTTATATTGGGGCTCTGCAGTAAGCATACCATAAGCCCAGTCCTTTTGTTTCTCTGTGTATGTCGGCTTGGGCTCAGGCACTTTCGGTGCAAAAAATGCCTTCACTTCGGCGCGTACTATCGCCTCGTTTTCCTCGGGAGTCCGGTCATAAGCTCTCTTGGGAAGAGGCTTTAGCGATGGCTCTGGTATCTTCGTGGTCTTATGTACTACCTTATCAGTAGTACTAACCGTAGCGGACCTGCTCCGCTTTTTCCCCGTCTGAGTAGTATTGGGGGGCGGCTTCGCCTGACGCGCTGGAGGTGCACTGGGGGACGGCGTTGGCTGACGCGCGGGAGGTGCACTAGGGGGCGGCGTCGGCTGACGCGTCGCCCGAGGTGGACTCAGGGGTGGTGTCGGCTGACGCGGCACTGGAGGTGGACTCGGGGGTGGCGTCGGCTGACGCGGCGCCCGAGGTGGACTCGGGGGCGGCGTAGGTGGACGACGTTCACCGGGGGAGGGTGGACTTGGATTCCTCGGAGTCGGTGGCCTTGGCGCTGAGCCTGGAAACTTGATGTATTTCTTTTGCCATAAAACGATTTGGCGCTTGACATCTCCAAGTCTCCGATCCCCTTCAGGTGTAGAAAAATCAAGCTCTAGGTCCTCGAACGAGCTGACTATTGATACGTCTCAAACGTATCTATAATTTTTGATGCTCCATGCTTGTGTTTACACCATTTGCCTATTGTTTCGTTACACTTAGTGGCACTTTTATACATTTTCCGGAACTAACCTATTAACGAAGTGCCACAGTGCCAGTTTCCTGTTTTCTGCTGTTTTTGTGTTTCAGAAGTGATACACAGGAAATATTCTCGGAATTGGACGAAACAAGTTCCTGAAGACTTATATCACGGGGAAGCTTCCAGACATCCAAAGAAGAGACGGAGGAGGGCCACGTGGGCCCCACACGCACAGGCGGCGCGGCCAGGCCCCTGGCCGCGCCACCCCTGTGTGAGGGGGCCTGGTCCCTCCTCTGACATCGCCCCTTCGCCTATAAAGACCCCCCGACGAGAAAAACCTAAGTGCCCGATCAGTTTTCCAGAATACATCGCGATCCGCCGCCGCCGTCGACCCGAAGATCGGGAGGGTCCAGAAGCTCTTCCCGGCACCCTGCCGGAGAGGGGAATCGCCACCGGAGGTCTTCTTCATCGCCATGCTTGCCTCCGGAGCGATGAGTGAGTAGTCTACCTTGGACTATGGGTCCATAACAGTAGCTAGATGGTTGTCTTCTCCACCATGTGCTTCATGTTTAGATCTCATGAGCTGCCATACATGATTGAGATCACCGTTATGTAATTCTATGATGTTGGTTTGTTGGGATCCGATGAATATTGGTGTTTATGATTAAATTGCTGTACTGAATTATATCTTTTGTTATCTCTATGTTGTTTATGATCTTGCATGCTCTCCGTTGTTAGTAGCTATCTTGGCCGAGTAGTTGCTAGTGACTCCAAGAGGGGGTATTTATGCTCGATAGTGGGTTCATGTCTCTATTTCACCTGGGGGAGTGACAGAAACCTCTAAGGTGGTAGATGTGCTGTTGCTACTAGGGAGAAAACAACATTCATATGCTCAAGGGCATATGCTTTGTTTACATTACACACTTTGCTTAATGCAATTATCTGTTGTTCGCAACTTAATACTTCTAGGGTGTTCGGATGATATCCCCGGGAGTGGATTATTAGTCATAGATGCAGTTGGATGGCGGTCTATGTATTTTGTTGTAATGCCCAGAGTAAATCTCATAGTGATCTTCTTGACATATCACGTTATCTTTATTCTATCAATTGCCCAACTGTAATTTGTTTACCCAGTATGTTATTTTATCTATGGAGAGACACCACTAGTGAACTGTGGACCCCGGTCCTATTTTAATCATATTGCAATCACCTGTTTACTTTTCCCGCACTGTTTACTTTACTCGCATACTCTACTGTTTTCCACTCGATACACTCATAACCTTTGTTTCAAGCAAACCGGTGAGATTGACAACCTCATCGCAAGTTGGGAACAAAGTATTTGTTTGTGTGTGTGCAGGTTCCACAACACCTTCAGTCGTCATCGTCTCCCTTCTCCTGTTCGATAAACCTTGGTTTCTTAATTGAGGGAAAACTTGCTGCTACACTCATCATACCTTCCTCTTGGGGTTCCCAACGGGCTGGTTATTCACCACGCACAAGGACAGTTTGCTCCCACATCAACTTGGAGTAGCAGCTATTTTTCTGGCGCCGTTGCCGGGGAAGAGAGAAGACTTCTGCGAGGGGAGTTCTTCGCACACACATTCTTTACTTTGTTATTTGTTTTTCTTTACTTTATTTTATTTTACCTGCATTGCTTTTTATATCAAAAACCCAAAAAAAATTAGAATCCTTGGTAGCTGTTTTTACTTGTTTACTTTCGTTTTGCTGAAATGGGTACTCCTGAAAACACCAAGTTGTGTGACTTTGCTAGCACGAACAATAGTGATTTTATCTGCACTCCTATTGCACCACCTGTTCCTGCTACCACCTTTTATGAGATCAAGCCTGCTTTATTGAACCTTGTTATGAAAGAGCAATTTTCTGGTGCTAGTACTGAAGATGCTGCAGCTCATCTCAACAATTTTGTTGAGCTATGTGAGATGCAGAAATATAAAGATGTTGATAGTGATATTATTAAGCTCAAGTTGTTTCCTTTTTCTTTGAGAGGAAAAGCTAAAGATTGGTTGCTGTCTTTGACTAAGAATAGTATTGATTCATGGGCTAAGTGTAAGGATGCTTTTATTGGTAGATACTATCCTCCTGCTAAGATTATAGCTTTGCGCAGCAATATTATGAAGTTTACTCAGTTTGATAATGAACATGTTGCTCAAGCTTGGGAAAGAATGAAATCTATGGTAAAGAATTGCCCCACTCATGGACTGACTACTTGGATGATTATCCAAACTTTTTATGCAGGACTGAATTTTTCTTCAAGGAACCTACTTGATTCAGCTGCTGGAGGCACTTTTATGTCCCTTACCTTGGGCGCCGCATCAAAGCTACTCGACAACATGATGGTAAATTATTCCGAATGGCACACCGAGAGAGCTCCACAAGGTAAGAAGGTAAATTCTGTTGAGGAAACCTCTTCCTTAAGTGATAAGATTGATACCATTATGGCTATGCTTGCTAATGATAGGACTCATGTTGATCCTAATAATGTTTCTTTGGCCTCTCTGGTTGCCCAAGAAGAGCAAGTTGATGTGAATTTCATTAGAAATAACAATTTTAATAACAATTCTTATAGGAACAATTTTGCTAGTAACAATTATAGGCCGTATCCTTCTACCAATGGTAATGGTTATGGTAACTCTTATGGTAATTCCTACAACAACACTAGGGCCGCGCCCTCCGAGCTTGAGGTAATGCTCAAGGACTTCATCGGTAAACAAACTGCTTTTAACAAGTCTGTTGAGGAAAAGTTAGGCAAAATTGATATTCTTCCTTCTAAAGTTGATAGCCTTGCTCATGATGTTGAACTTCTGAAATTAAAAGTGTTTCCTAATGATGTGAATGTGAGCAATGTTGTTGCTGCCGCTAATGCTACCCAAGTTGGAATTGATGAAAATATTAGATTGTTAGCGGAATTGCATGTCAGGTGGGAAAGAGAAGATGAGATGGCTAGAGAGATGAAGGTATGTACTATTACTACCTCTAATGATGTTGCTCCTACTGATAGCAACCCTCTTACTTTGATTGGTGTAGAGAAAACTCCCACTCCTTGTGTTAAAAAGCCTAAAACTGCCAAAACTTTTTCTCAAAAGAGTGCTGAAATTTTTCGGAGTGTGGGAGATGATAGCTCTATTTCTTTTAATAATTTTGATGTTGATGGCTGCAATATATCTGAAGTAATTTTGTTCTTGCAAAAGCTTGCTTTGACTCCCAATGCTAGTTCTTTAAATATTGCTTTTACTAAGCATATTACCAATGCTCTTATAAAGATTAGGGATGAAAAGTTGAAGCAAAAAGCCTCTGTTCCCAAGAAGTTAGAAGATGGTTGGGAACCCATCATTGATATGCATGTTAATGGTTATGATTGCCATGCTTTATGTGATCTAGGTGCTAGTATTTCTATCATGCCTAGAAAGATTTATGACATGCTTGATTTACCACCGCTTGAAAAATGTTATTTTGATGTTCCTATTGCTGATGTTGCTAAGAAGAAACCTTTGGGAAGGATTAATGATGTTCTTATTGTGGTTAACAATAACCTTGTTCCCATTGATTTTCTTGTTATGGACGTTTAATGCCATGCTTCATGTCCTATTATTTTGGGAAGACCCTTTCTTCGAACTGTAGGTGCTATCATTGATATGAGGGAAGGCACTATCAAGTATCAATTCCCACTAAAGAAAGGTATGGAACACTTCCCTAGGAAAAGAAAGAAATTACTTTTTGACTCTATTCTTAGAGCAAATTATGATCTTGATGCTTCATCACTTGATATTACTTGATTCGCAATTTTCTGCGCCTAGCTCAAAGGCGTTAAAGAAAAGCACTCTTGGGAGATAACCCAATGTTTTCTTTTCAGTACTTTTTCTTTTATTTGAGTCTTGGAAGTCATTACTACTGTAATGACTGCTCCTTATCATGTTTATTTCGTTTTTGTGCCAAGAGAAGCCTCTAATTTGAGTGAGGTAAAGATTTGGGGATGTTGCTGTCCTGAAACTGTTTTCGGTGCTGCACCGTAAAAATTCGTGAAAATTCTCTGTATATCTTTTGGACCTGCGATTTCTTGTGCATATGCCCCAGGTTATATCCAAACTTTTCTTAGTTGAACACTTTTTGATTTGAGCAACGGAAAATCCCTCAAAAATTCGTCCTTTGTCAGCTGTCCAGTTTTGACAGATTTCTGCCAATATTTGTTTTTGCCACTTTATCGCTTTCTTTTGAGTTCTTTTTGATCATGGAACTCTTGTGGAAGTTTCTACAGTAGTATATACTTTATATGTGGTGGTTTTGGGTTGAAACCTGAAGTTAAAAGAGGTTGAATATATTTTATGCTTACACTAATGTTGCTAATAGAATTGTGTTTAGTTTTGTATGAAGGAAGTTTTCAAGTGTAGGGATTGGAGAATGATGAGATGAGTTGAAGAATGGACAAAAGCTCAAGCTTGGGGATGCCCATGCATCACCCCAAGAAATATCCAAGAAGTACAAGCGTCAAAGCTTGGGGATGCCCCCGAGGCACCCCTTCTTCATCGGCAAAAATCAGGTCACCTTTCAAAACACTATATTTTTATTGCTTCATGCACTATGTGTTTTTCTTGGAGCGTCAGTTGTTTTAGTTTTCTTAGTTGGTTTAGTTTGTTTGTTTGCTGCAATAAATGGTTGGACCCCAACAAATTTCCTTTGGAGGAGATGTACTCGTTTTCATTTGCAAAGAACGCTCTAGTTTTCACTCTTATTAAAAATCGAGCGATCTACTTTTTCTGCTACTGCTTTTGGTTTTCGTTTTCGCCTTGATTTGCGTTCAGATCTTGTCATATTTTTTTTCATCAAGGTGTATTTTTGCCTCTGATCTTCATTGGTTTTCATCAAAAGAGGTGTTTATAAAAATTTCAAATGGTGTTGGAAAAGAGAAAAAGCTTTGTGCAAAATAGTGGTACAAGAAGGAGCTTGTGTAGACTGCGGCTTAGGCTTTTTCATGTCATGCTTGATGTCTTTTTGATAGTATGCTTAGTGGTTTTGCTGTAGCATGACTTGTCTCAAATAACTGAGATTGCTTAATGAGCCTTTGAAAAAATCATGCGTTGTTTTTATTGTATGGAAGCATTATTTTGGTTTTCTCCTTGATGCTTTATTTGGGTTGACTTGGCGCATGCTCACACATGTTAGACTCTTACAAAGTCGCCATTAGCCTTCATGATCATTTAGTTTTTGACTTTTGATGCCATCGTATGCTTCTTTTAATGTCGCTTTGTCGCTTTGCATGATTATGGCCATTATTGCTCTCTTAGTTGGTCGCTCCCAGTCTTTTGCTAGCCCTCGCCTTGTACTGAGTATGAGCTCTACTCGTGCATCCAACTCCTAAAAGCCAAAGTTTTTCAAAGTGTCCACCATACATACCTACTAGCAATTTGCTATTCCAAGTAAATTTGACTTGCTTTTATATTCTCTTCAAATTAAACTCTTACCAGTGTTATGCGAAATTCGGTCAGTAAAGCTCTCACGAACCGGAAGGCACACTTTACTTTTTCCTGTTCTTAAAAATTTGACATTGTGGTCTCTTATGTTGAGTTGTTATGCTTGCAAGTTGTAAGTTGGATTCTAGCCCAGCCATGCTGCATGGGGCAAGCTTTCAACATTGCACTTCTTATTTGAGTTGATATCGTGATCTTTTGTTTATGGATGCCCGCGGTGTGAAATGAATTGGGAATCTTGTGAGGATCATGGAGTTTTTATATGTGTTAGGGAAACGCCGGGCCGCCAATCTAAGCCATGCATAATTCATGGTGGAAATTTGCAGCATACCCATGGTGAACATTCGACGACGCATCTCATAATAAAAAGCTAAACAATATAGCAAATAAAAGAGATGTCGAGGTGTTCATTGTCTGCTTGTCCTGTCATTTTGGTGTGAGCTTGTTCCATGTCATCGGGCACGTAGGTACCCCATTGGCGGTTCTCAATGATATGCATATACTTACAATGACAAGAGCCTTGCTTGGGACTCTAAGTAAAGTAGCATGGTTTGGGTACTCGTATTCACGGGACACGAGGTTTTCAACTTATGATTTGTCAAGCGTATGCATCATAATTGTTCTCGCATTAACTTTAACCATTCAAGATGCTTATGATGGGGGCAATGAGAGCTCAAAGCCGGTAAGTACCATAATTTTTGAAGGTTATAAAACTTGCAATCACTGCTTCCCTCTGCGAAGGGCCTTTCTTTTACTTTTATGTTGAGTCACCACCTTCTTTCTTTATGCACCATTAAGAGAGCATAGTTGTCATTCTTAGTGTGATATGCATTGTCCCAAAGTTCATTGATTGATTCATATTGTTGGTTTCACTTGTTCTTAAATTATTTGTATCTAGTCGTCCTCTTAAACTTTGAGGTGTCCTATGCATTTATGTTTTGCTCTCTTTGAAGGACAAGCTGAAAACCATTTGTATGTTTTTCCTTATGATTTGAACACACGTTTGACTTTCATTGTTTCATTATCATGATCTTTTGTTTGTGTTCATTTACATGTTTACAACATGGTTGCTAAGTTCTTATTGTCATGATTATATCTTTCATGCCCATGTTTTAAGTTCTATTGATCCCAGCTCACCAATGCTTGCATATATGATCAAGATTGTGTAGGTGCATGTCACCTCAAAAATTATTCTTTTGTTATCACTTACCTACTCGAGGACGAGCAGGAGTTAAGCTTGGGGATGCTTGATACGTCTCAAACGTATCTATAATTTTTGATGCTCCATGCTTGTTTTTACACCATTTGCCTATTGTTTCGTTACACTTAGTGGCACTTTTATACATTTTCCGGAACTAACCTATTAACGAAGTGCCACAGTGCCAGTTTCCTGTTTTCTGCTGTTTTTGTGTTTCAGAAGTGATACACTGGAAATATTCTCGGAATTGGACGAAACAAGTTCCTGAAGACTTATATCACGGGGAAGCTTCCAGACATCCGAAGAAGAGACGGAGGAGGGCCACGTGGGCCCCACACGCACAGGCGGCGCGGCCAGGCCCCTGGCCGTGCCACCCCTGTGTGAGGGGGCCTGGTCCCTCCTCTGACATCGCCCCTTCGCCTATAAAGACCCCCCGACGAGAAAAACCTAAGTGCCCGATCAGTTTTCCAGAATACATCGCGATCCGCCGCCGCCGTCGACCCGAAGATCGGGAGGGTCCAGAAGCTCTTCCCGGCACCCTGCCGGAGAGGGGAATCGCCACCGGAGGTCTTCTTCATCGCCATGCTTGCCTCCGGAGCGATGAGTGAGTAGTCTACCTTGGACTATGGGTCCATAGCAGTAGCTAGATGGTTGTCTTCTCCACCATGTGCTTCATGTTTAGATCTCATGAGTTGCCATACATGATTGAGATCACCGTTATGTAATTCTATGATGTTGGTTTGTTGGGATCCGATGAATATTGGTGTTTATGATTAAATTGCTGTACTGAATTATATCTTTTGTTATCTCTATGTTGTTTATGATCTTGCATGCTCTCCGTTGTTAGTAGCTATCTTGGCCGAGTAGTTGCTAGTGACTCCAAGAGGGGGTATTTATGCTCGATAGTGGGTTCATGTCTCTATTTCACCTGGGGGAGTGACAGAAACCTCTAAGGTGGTACATGTGCTGTTGCTACTAGGGAGAAAACAACATTCATATGCTCAAGGGCATATGCTTTGTTTACATTACACACTTTGCTTAATGCAATTATCTGTTGTTCGCAACTTAATACTTCTAGGGTGTTCGGATGATATCCCCGGGAGTGGATTATTAGTCATAGATGCAGTTGGATGGCGGTCTATGTATTTTGTTGTAATGCCCAGAGTAAATCTCATAGTGATCTTCTTGACATATCACGTTATCTTTATTCTATCAATTGCCCAACTGTAATTTGTTTACCCAGCATGTTATTTTATCTATGGAGAGACACCACTAGTGAACTGTGGACCCCGGTCCTATTTTAATCATATTGCAATCACCTGTTTACTTTTCCCGCACTGTTTACTTTACTCGCATACTCTACTATTTTCCACTCGATACACTCATAACCTTTGTTTCAAGCAAACCGGTGAGATTGACAACCTCATCGCAAGTTGGGAACAAAGTATTTGTTTGTGTGTGTGCAGGTTCCACAACACCTTCAGTCGTCATCGTCTCCCTTCTCCTGTTCGATAAACCTTGGTTTCTTAATTGAGGGAAAACTTGCTGCTACACTCATCATACCTTCCTCTTGGGGTTCCCAACGGGCTGGTTATTCACCACGCACAAGGACAGTTTGCTCCCACATCAACTTGGAGTAGCAACTATGTCAAGCACCGAGACACGAGCATAGCCAGCCGGTATCGGGTTCCCATGGTGGAGTGCTTCAGGTAGACAAGGTAAAGCGTCGCCGCTCGCCACCTTGATGGTCATGTTCTTCATTGGCTGATGTAGCTCACAATTTGTCATCTCCCTAACATCATCCACGGGGTAGTGAGACCCCGGTGCTTCATGCTCATCAGCTGGGACCTCCGTGGAAGCCACGCAGCTTCTCCGTTGACTATTAAGATCCAATGCTGGATCTTCCTGCAGCCGAGATCCGCCTCCCTGGCTAAGTTGATGTATCATACTCTTCATGTCGGCTAATTCACGTTCTACCTTGCCGATCCGATCTGCTTCCCGATCCTTCTTTCTCTTACGGCTTTTGTAACCGTACGGATCTTCGTGCTGAGAAAACCCTTCCTTCCATGGAACACCGGCGCCTTTGCCTCTTGTTCGTCCGGTGTGTTCTGGATTCCCGAGGGCGTGTGTCAGCTCGTCGTTCTCTCGGTCGACACGGATCAATCCCGCTTGAGCATCCTCCATTGCCTTAACAAGTTTTACTGTGGGAGTAAAGGTCTGTTTCCGATGAACACACTCCCCTGTTGCCGGGTCTAACGATCCTCCATGTCCGTACCACCAGTGCTTGGCCCTTTCGGGCCATCCCTCTGTACCTGGAGTGATTCCTTTATTCCTCAATTCATTCTCCATAGATTCCCACTTGGGCACTGCTCTCACGTAGCCGCCTGGCCCCAAAACATGGTGATGTTCCTTCTTTTCAGCATTTTTCTTATTTTTTTCTGACATTTCCTTGGCTCTCTCAGATGCCTTGAATGCCACAAATTTAGGCCACTGTTATCTCAACTTCTCGTATGCTCCTTCGAACACTGGAGTTTTATTTTTCGCGATATACTTCGCGTATAACATTTTCTTGAAGCCCCGGAATGCTTCAGCCATCTTCTTGAGAGCGTACTGTTTAACTCTCCTTCTCCTTTCACGTCCACCCGGAATTTCATTTCCATCATCATCCTTCTTGGAGTACTCCAGAGGTAGAATGAAATTTTCCATGAGCTTCCTCCAAAGGTCTTTCTTGGATCTTTTGTTCACAAAAGTAGCTCCAAGACGTGCCTTCTTTGGCTCGTGCCATTCTTGAACCGTGATCGGGATCATGTCCCTAACAATCACTCCGCATTGATTTATAAATTTTGTTGCGTGTTGTGTTGGCTCCAACGGTTTGCCATCTGGAGATACTACATCGATGGTCAGCTTCTGATTCGCACTCAATTTTGGCTCGGACCTCGTTTAGAATACGATTTGCTCGATCCGGAGGGCTGAAAAAAGAAAAAGTCGTTAATACAAATATGCATATTCCCTTCGTATCACCAAAAGCTAAATCTATATACCTCGCCATCGGCGTTTGTTTGCAATTGTCGTTCGGCATCGGTGTTTTATTTGCCCTTCGTCGTCAAACATTTCTATCTCCATTCCGTCACCGGAAGGGTTAAGAAACGATGAAACATCATCTTCAAATTCAGCTTCTCCGGCACCTTCTCGGCCGACTCCTTCTCGGCCGGCTACTCTGGGGTCTTCTCGATCGGCACCTTCTTGAGGCACATATACATTCTCACGTATCATGCCAAATAAGAATTCTTCGGGGTGGCGTGGGTCATTTTCACCATCCATGTCTCTTCTAAAGACAGGTAAAACAAGTTAGTGACACATATTTGAGCAATAACCAAAAAAAAGGGGGCGTTGGCCGAGCGCCGACGCGGTGGGGGGAAGACCCCCTCACCGCGTCGGCGCCCGGCCAACGCCCCCTTTTAGTACACATATTTGATCAATAACCAAAAAAAAAGGGGGCGTTGGCCGAGCGCCGACGCGGTGGGGGGAAGACCCCCTCACCGCGTCGGCGCCCGACCAACGCCCCCTTTTAGTACACATATTTGATCAATAACTAAAAAAAGGGGGCGTTGGCCGAGCGCCGACGCGGTGGGGGGAAGACCCCCTTACCGCGTCGGCGCCCGGCCAACGCCCCCTTTTAGTACACATATTTGATCAATAACCAAAAAAAAGGGGGCGTTGGCCGAGCGCCGACGCGGTGGGGGGAAGACCCCCTCACCGCGTCGGCGCCCGGCCAACGCCCCCTTTTAGTACTACATTCTAACATTTCTATTTTTGTACTAACATTTCAAATATTCTAACATTTCTATTTTTTACTAACACTAATTCTAACACAAATTCTAACTAGTAATATTATTAACTCTATTTTGTAAGTCTATTACTAACAATATTCCTATTTCTAACATTTCTAACTATTAATTATTTCTAATTATTTCTATTTCTAACATTTCTAACTATTAGCTATTTCTAACATTTCTAACTATTAACTATTTCTAACATAAAAAAGTTAGAAAATATATATACCTGCTGCAGGGGGCGGCCGACGTGTTGCAGGGGGTGGCCGGGCGACGGCCGGCGCTGCAGGGGGTGGCGGCGGTGCTGCAGGGGGTGGCGGCGGCGCTGCAGGGGGGTGGCCGCGCGCTGCAGGGGGTGGCTCGGGCGGCGCCAGGGGGTGGCTCGGGCGGCGGCGCTGCTGCAGGGGGTCGGCGGCGGCGGCGCTCGGCGATTCGGGCCGGCGACCGCAACGTTGGACGTCCGGCTCGGGCGGGCGGCTCGGGCGGCGGCCGGCGCTGCAGGGGGCGGCTCGGGCGGCGCGGCGGTGGCGGCGTGGGGGCACGGGAGCGGGCGCGGCGGCGACGCGGACGTCCGGCGGCGCGGCGGCGGCGGCCACGGGAACCGGCGACCGCAACGATCCAGATGAGGGCTCCTCCGCGCGACAAACTCGAAACTGCTAAGTGTCGTGGGGAAGAAGGAGGGGACGGCGCGGGGCTTATATACCCCCCCACCTTTAGTCCCGGTTGGTGGATTCAACCGGGACTAAAGGGGGGGTCTTTAGTCCCGGTTGAAGCCACCAACCGGGACTAAAGGGTCTTTAATCCCGGTTGGTGGATTCAACCGGGACTAAAGACTTTTCGGCGGTTCGCGCCTGATTCCCAGACCTTTAGTCCCGGTTGGTGGAACCAACCGGGACTAAAGGTATAATAAATGCGCGCCAAGGCCTTATATTTTTCAGATTTCATTTGAATATGAAATTTGAATTTGAATAACTTCTATATATTTTAGAATCTGACAAAACTTTGAATATGAAAAGTGTTTGAAATTTAATAACTAATTCAAAACTATTTTGTATTTTCAAAATCAATTAATCTAACTATTTAAACAATTAACTATTTTGCCATTTTCAATTAAAACTATATTGATTAATATTCTTTTTGAATATGTTAGAATCTGACAAAACTTTGAATATGAAAAGTGTTTGAAATTGAATAACTAATTCAAAACTATTTTATATTTTCAAAATCAATTATTCTAACTATTCAAACAATTAACTATTTTGCCATTTTCAATTAAAACACAACCGAGGCGGAGCTTCCGAAGATGGAGTCTTTCACGGGCTTGCAGGGAAATTTTTCCGAGGTGGAGCTTCCGAAGATGCCGTAGGGCGTGAGCACCAACGACATCTTCGAGAAACTCCGCCACGGGAGATTTCCCAACCCTTTCCTCCATAACTATTAGAGGAGATGGAGTCTTTCACGGGCTTGCTGGGAAATTTTTCCGAGGCGGAGCTTCCGAAGATGCCGTAGGGCATGAGCACCAACGACATCTTCGAGAAACTCCTCCACGGGAGATTTCCCAACCCTTTCCTCCATCCATGGGGATGAAACTCTCCCTGCCTTCGAGTTGTGCTTGCCATGGCGTATCGATGCTCCTTTTATAGGCACGACGCCGCTTCTACTTTTGTCTTGTTCCTCCGACAGGGGCGTCGTGCGCTACATGCTTTATCCACACATCCTTATCCCACCGACAGTTTTAGTCTCGGTTGCATCCACCAGCCGGGACTAAAGGTTACCCACACGTCCTTATCCCACCGACAGTTTTAGTCTCGGTTGCACCCACCAGCCGGGACTAAAGGTTACCCACACGTCCTTATCCCACCGACAGTTTTAGTCTCGGTTGCACCCACCAGCCGGGACTAAAGGTTTCCCGCGCTTTCCACCGCTTCCCGCCTCCGTCTTCCTGCCATTTTTCACTATATATATGTAGGCTTGGCCTCCATTTACATATCATATCTAGACTCATATCTGCAAACCTCATAACTCTCTTCCATGGCTTCCATCGTATCTCTAACCCCCCAGGAGGCAGAGGCACTTTGCGCCTCAAACTACCCCTGCCCGCCGGGCTACCGCGTCCCCACCGGCTGGATGCTGAGCGTCGGAGGCGTACCGGTCCCTCCTGTCCCTCTAGGTGTGGCGCGCCAGATGGCCATCACGAACCACTACTACTTCGAGCTCACACCAGAGCAGCGGAGGAATCCCCAGTGGCATCCCGACTACAGCCCGACTTGGGACGCCTTCTTCATCAATCGGCGTGAGAGTGCGCTTGCCAGGCACGAGGAGGACGGCCCGCCTCGTTCGAACTTCAACGAGGCCGGCCGTCAGCTGTGGTGGCGCGGCCGGACTCTCCAGAGCGTCATGGCCTACCATGGCCCCCGCCTGCGCTACCCTCAGTCTCAGCCCACACGTGCTCACCGGCTGAGGTTCGACTACCGCGACCCCGATGCCAGCGACGACGACGTCGGCGACTACGACGACTACAGTGGCGACGTTTATAGGGCTAGGCACGACTATGACTGAATCACTCCAACATTCGAAAACAAGTTCGGTCGATTGTGACTTAATCTGACCATGTACTTTAATTCCAGTTCAATCGTTTCCCCGCCTCTCGTGAGTGTTATTGTGATACATGATTAGAACAATATATTACATAAAATGTTTAATACATGATTAGAACAATACATGATTAGAACAATACATGATTAGAACAATACATGATTATACATGATTACACATCATTTCTTCACTAGTGTCCCTTGCTTACGATTGTGGCGTAACCATGGAGAATCTTCATTATTTAACTTGAGGCTTGTGTCAGTGTTCACTCTGAAGGGCGGAATTTCACCAAACTGATTATAATCTTGTGACATGTCTGTCTTGTCCTCCACTCCCACGATGGTTCTTTTCCCTGAAAGAACTATGTGGCGCTTTGGTTCATCACATGATGTATTCGCTTTGGTTCTTTTTCTTGGTTTGCTACTCATGTCCTTCACATAGAAAACCTGAGCCACATCTTTGGCTAGGACGAATGGTTCATCAAGGTACCCTAGATTGTTGAGATCCACCGTTGTCATTCCGTACTGCTCGTCCAACTTTACCCCGCCTCCTGTCATCTTCACCCATTTGCACCGAAACAAAGGAACCTTAAAGTTAGGTCCATAATCAAGCTCCCATATCTCTTCTATGTAACCATAATATGTGTCGGTTTGCCCTTTGCCAGTTACTGCATCAAAGCGGACACCACTGTTTTGGTTGGTGCTTTTTTTTTATCTTGGGCGACCGTGTAAAATGTATTCGCATTTATCTCGTACCCTTGGAAAGTCAATATAGTCGAAGATGGTAATTTGGCCAGCAAGTACAGCTGCTGTTCAACAACAGTGTCATTCATGAGACGTCTTTGCAACCAAACGCCGAAAGTCGCCATGTGGAGCTGTAAAACAAAGGACTCAGGCTCCCCTGGGTTTGCTTGGCGTACAATATTCTTGTATTCCTCACTGTACGGAGCCACCAAGAGGGAATTTTGTAGAACTGTGTAGTGTGCTTGAGTCAACGAATGACCATCCCTACATATCATTGGTTTCTTTCCGATCGTGCCTTTTCCACTAAGTCTCCCCTCATGACGCGATTGAGGAAGACCAATCGGCTTAAGGCCGGGAACAAAGTCAGCACAAAACTCAATGACCTCCTCTGTTCCATATCCCTTGACGATGCTTCCTTCTGGCCTAGCACGGTTACGAACATATTTGTTTAAGACTCCCATGAACCTCTCAAAGGGGAACATATTGTGTAGAAATACAGGGCCGAGAATGGAAATCTCTTTGACTAGGTGAACCAGGAGGTGCGTCATAATATTGAAGAATGATGGTGGGAACACCAGCTCGAAGCTGACAAGACATTGGGCCACATCATTTTGTAACCGTGGTAGATCTTCTAGATTAATTACCTTCTGAGATATTGCATTGAGGAATGCACATAGCTTCACAATTGCTAGTCGAACATTTTCTGGTAGAAGCCCCCTCAATGCAACTGGAAGCAATTGCGTCATAATCACGTGGCAGTCATGAGACTTTAGGTTCTGGAACTTTTTCTCTGCCATATTTATTATTCCCTTTATATTCGATGAGAATCCAGCCGGGACCTTGATACTGTTCAGGCATTCAAAAAAGGTGATCTTCTCTTCTTTAGTAAGAGCGTAGCTAGCGCGACCTTGAAACAGTTCCGGATGTCGGTCTTCTGGGTCTTTCACACGTTGCAGGTCCTGTCGAGCTTCCTTTGTATCTTTTGTCTTCCCATACACACCCAAGAAGCCTAGCAGGTTCACGCAAAGATTCTTTGTCACATGCATCACGTCGATTGCAGAGCGAATTTCTAGGAATTTCCAATACTCAAGCTCCCAAAATATAGATTTCTTCTTCCACATGGGTGCGTGTCCGTCTGCGTCATGCGGAACAGATTGTCCGCCAGGACCCTTTCCAAAGATTACTTCTATATCTTTGACCATATCGAATACATCATCACCAGTATTTTCCTTAGGTGGCTCCCGGTGATCTGCCTTACCGTTGAAATGCTTGCCTTTTTTTCTTACGGCATGAATTTTGCTAAGAAATCGACGGTGCGATATGTACACATTCTTCTTACAATTAGCTAAATATATACTTTCAGTCTCTTGTAAACAGTGTGTGCATGCCTTGTATCCCTTGTTTGTCTGTCCTGAAATGTTACTAAGAGCAGACCAATCATTGATTGTAACGAACAGCAACGCTCGTAAGTCAAATTCCTCTTGTTTGTGCTCATCCCACACACGTACGCCTGGTTTGGCCCACAGCTGTAAAAGTTCATCAACTAATGGCCTTAGGTACACATCAATATCGTTGTCGGGTTGCTTCGGACCTTGGATAAGCACTGGCATCATAATGAACTTCCGCTTCATGCACAACCAAGGAGGAAGGTTATAGATGCATAGAGTCACGGGCCAGGTGCTATGACTAGAGCTCTGCTCCCCAAAAGGATTGAAGCCATCTGTACTTAGACCAAACCGTATGTTCCTTGCGTCACCTGCAAAATCTTTAAACTTATTGTCGATCTTTCTCCATTGAGACCCATCAGCGGGGTGTCTCAACATCCCGTCTGACAAACGGTCCTCTTTGTGCCATCGCAATAACTTGGCATGCTCTTTGCACCGAAACAAACATTTCAACCGTGGTACTATAGGAGCATACCACATCACCTTGGCAGGAACCCTCTTTCTGGGGGGCTCGCCCTCAACATCACCAGAGTCATCTCCTCTGATCTTATACCGCAATGCAGTGCATATCGGGCATTCAGTCAAATTCTCATAGTCACCACGATAGAGGATGCAGTCATTAGGACATGCATGTATCTTCTGAACCTCTAAACCTAGAGGGCAGACAATCTTCTTGGCTTCGTACGTACTGGTGGGCAATTCGTTATCCTTTGGAAGCATATTCCTCATCATTTTCAGCAACTTTTCAAATCCGGAGTCAGATAGACCTTCCTCTGCCTTCCATTTCAGCAATTCAAGTGTGCTGCCCAGCTTTTTCAGACCATTTTGGCAGTTTGGGTATAAGGACTTTTTGTGATCCTCTAACATGCGATCCAACTTCTCCCTCTCCTTATTAGTTTCGCATTCTCTCCGTGCATCAGCAATGGTCCGACCGAGATCATCAGGGGCCTCATCATGTGTCTCTCCTTCAGCTTCCCCTTCAGCTCCCCCTTCAGCTCCCCCTTCAGCTTCTCCCATGAAAGTATCACCATATTCAGGGAAACCAGGATAGTTGTCATCATCCTCTTCTTCATTGTCTTCCATTGTAATACCTCTTTCTCCGTGCTTGGTCCAACAATTGTAGCTGGACATAAAACCGTGCTGAAGCAGATGCACGTGAAGGGTTCTTGATGAAGAGTAATTCTTCAGATTCTTACACACACTACATGGACAGACAACAAAACCATTCCGCTTGTTCGCATCAGCCACACGGAGGAAATCCTGCAAGCCCTTAATGAACTCGCTTGAGACTCGGCTACCGTACATCCATTGCCGGTTCATCTGCATTATTATATAAGTATATAATAAACCAAATTAATACAAGAAATAAACTCACATTGCATATAAATCATATATACTCCCACATTACTCTCTAACGTTACAAAAATTATTGCAAATAAATCCTACTCAAAAATTATTATTGTAAATCACATAAGCTCACAATTACTCCCACATTACTTTCTAACATTAATTACTCCACAAATCCCTCTATTTTTTGAGCATAAAAAAAGCTATATATGTGCATGACAAATTTCTACTTCATACTCATTTTGATCAACATACAAGTACACCACCTCTACACATGTGCAAACTAAGGAATTAATTTAAGCTCAAATGCTATATAAATCAAATAAACTCCTATAATTACTCCCAAATTATAGCCACAAATCTCACCACATCTAGAGCATTATATGAGCTAAATTAGCAATTAAAGATGAGAGAGTAAAGTTGCTAACCTTTTGAACCAATTAGATAGATGAAATAACTCAAAATCTTGGATAATTTTGATAAAAAAATCGGGCATGACCTCTCCACTCAATCCAAGCTTCCGACCACCATTAGTGTACTGGCAGGCTCGGGGGAAGAGAAGCTCAATTTTGTAGGCGACGACCTTTAGTCCCGGTCCGTGTTAAAGGCCGGGATTAAAGGTCGCCCTTTAGTCCCGGTCGTTAACACGGGCCGGGACTAAAGGCCGCCGCCCGTTGGGTTCCCGCCAGCCAACCCTTTAGTCCCGGTCCGTGTTAACGACCGGGACTAAAGGTCCATTACGAACCGGGACTAGGTGCTGGCCGTGCTCCAGCGGCACGAACCGGGACTAATGCCCCCTTTAGTCCCGGCCCAATTAGTTTGGGGACTAAAGGTGGCGGATAGAAGCCTCTTTTTCCACTAGTGATATATGTTTTTTATTTATTTTGGCTTGTCATTTAAATCATTATGCTATATTCTAGTCAAGCCAAAGCCAGAAACACATATTTAGATAATTTTGTGACTTATAGCCAAAATCCAAAGCTAGAAATAAACCAAACCTTAAGCTGCACCCCCACTCTTGTGAGGGGCGTGTCGTAAAAATAGAATTTACTCTAGTTTATACTACATTGAGTCTGATTCCTTGCCAAACTGCGCGGCAACTGCATTACGTATTAGCTAGGTTTCTATTGACATGCAACTTATGTGGAACAAAATTGACGTCACTCTCGTTCTGAAGTACTTGTTTGTCATTATTATAATTTCTTATCACAAATATTGCATATCAATAGTGTAACTATTGGTCGTCATAACGAAATCTAATGCATGACATGTTTTGGAATGGAAAGAGTACTATTTTCTCGTCAGAGCAAAACCTACTATTATTTCGAGATGGTTTTTCTACTATTTTCTTTATTTTCGATGCCTTGTTTTTTGTATATAGTTTGACTAATTTCCAGACAAAAGTTGGTTGCGATTAATAAGGGGCATTTACATGAAGTGAGATGGTAATACTACTATTTCCCTACCTTCTTTTATTCTTCCACAGCCTTAATTTTTATGCTGGTTGGTAATAATTGAGGGCATGAGACGTGGAGAAATTTTAGAAGATTAATAAGGTAACTTTCTCCACTTTGACAAGCTAGCTAGAGCGATACCCATCCTTTTCCAACTCCAACTAACTAATTTCTAAGTATTATACCGTTTGCATGTTATCATATATTTATATTACACGCATGCATGTTACTGGTTAGTAGGAGTGATGTGTCAGTTAGTCAATTCTTCTCCAACAAGTAACCACGTTTTCAGAAGACCAAGAGAAACTGAAACTGAAGTATATAGATGCATGCATGAAACTCTCTTTCTCTTATTGGTTCTATAGTATATATACATAAAAGTTACTGGAACATTTTTTTCGTGGTTAGAACATGTAGACACCTTTTAACCTCAGAACATATATGCATGATCTTATACACGAATATACCTTCCATTATATACCCTGGTGCCAAATGGAAGGTGTAGAGTGTAGAGACTATGTCTTCTTTAATCAGCTAGAGTAAAATCTCTATGCAATTAAATTAGACTATAGACTATTCGTAGCAGCCATACGACATATTGTCGCAAAGTATATATGGTGAAACTGATCACAACATGCAAGCAGTATATGTATAGACTTAACAGAGAAGACTAACGTTGGACTGGAAAGACCGACAGTGAAGAAACAAAAACTTATAATTTCAATACCATGACGACCTGAGTTTAGCTTCATCACGCAAGGGAAGTCGATACTAATTAATTCATGTGCCATGGAAGAAGTAAACACGATGAATGGTCACACTCACATACACTTTGCTGTCTGGAAATAACGAAGGTGCGTTCAGTTAATGTCACGAGGTATACATATTATTCCCTTCCTTATAAAGTACAAAAATGGAAACAACAAAATAACTAAATAAACATAAATGAACATTAATTGTTGTGTGTACATATGTATATGTCCTTTCGTTCTTTTTTGTACATGACTAAAAGTGTCGACCAAACCACCTTTTTCCCCTATCAACAAACAAACATCACATCTTTGATGTCGATCTAACGGTGCATCCAATCCAACAATTAATTGTCTCTCTCCTTTACATTATTTTTGCATTCTTCTTTTTTGCTTCTATAGCTAGTCATCACAGCTCACTTGAGTTCAACCATGACATTTGCCTGCACCAAGAACAAAGACAATTAACCATGTGAGCAAGGTGTTGGTTAAAACTTCCACTATTTAATATGGAAAATTGCATGCTTATATATGTTTTGTGTATCCTAAAAATGGATCTGTCAGTTAGAAAATTAACAATAACTGGATGGATGGAAAAGAGACATGCATGGATACATGCTTTTTTTCTCGTTGATTATAAAGTTGATGGGCTGGAAGCAGAGTGGAGGGGAGCAGGTACTCACTCTAGCAAATCCTTCCAACTACCATCCGTGTTGATGTCATCCATCAGGTTCAGGCTGTCTAGCCCGTCGAAGGGGCTCGACGCCGGCGTCTCCTCGCACGACACCCCGCCGCCTCCGGCATTATTGTTACCCTCCTGGTCCATCGCCACCACTGGGCGCGGCGCCATCGCGTCCGTCACGTTGCTCCCGCTCGCCCCGCCGTGGCCCCCGAGCTCCGTTGAGCTTAGCCCATCACCCGCCTGGCCGCAACCGGCACCGGCGCCGAAGCTGTCGAACAGCCCGCTGATCTGTATGCTGCTCGTTGGCGCAGAGCTGGTGAGCGCCGGCAGGTTGAGCAGGCCGTCCCACTGGCACTGCTGGAGCAGCATGTTCTGGTCCACGCCGGCTCCGTGCTGCACACCGTTGCCGCTCGCGGCGAGGAGTGCCATGAGGTTGTCCATGCCGGCGGCGGCCGTGGGCGCGGGCGCGGCGGCGGTGGCTAGCGCGCGCACGAGGCCCTGCAGCAGCTGGAACTTGGCGGCGTCGGCCTGGAGCCTGAGAGCGTTCATGTCCCAGGCTCCCGCGCCGCCGAAGTTATTACCGGCGGCGGCGAGGAGGCCGGGGAGCCCGGCGAGCAGGCTGAGGTCGGTGCGCGGGCGGTGCGTGACGGGGTCGATGCCCATGCCGAGCAGCTTCTTGCGCAGGTGGGTGTTCCAGTAGTTCTTGATCTCGTTGTCCGTCCTGCCCGGCAGCTTCGTCGCGATCGACGACCACCTGGACAAATTATCAGGCCGTCAGTCGCCGGAGCCGGAGAAGAAGATAGACATACAACGTACAGAAGGAGCAACTATAGAGAACTGATATCTAATTCAAACGTACTTGTTGCCGAGGATGGAGTGGAGGTGGATGATGAGCTTCTCCTCGTCGTCGGTGAATCGGCCGCGCTTAATGTCGGGGCGGAGGTAGTTTGTCCAGCGGAGGCGGCAGCTCTTGCCGCATCGGTTGAGGCCGGCGAGCTTGGGCAGGCGCCGCCAGCTGCCGTGCCCCTTCTCCTGGATGTAGTCCACAAGCAGCTTGTCCTCCTCGGGCGTCCACGGGCCCTTCTTCACGCCGGCCTCCCCGTCGCAGCACGGCGATCTCCCCATGAATCACGAGCTTAGACTTGTGGCTAGCTAGCTAGCTTCGGTGGAGCTCTCTGCCCAGCTAGCTCTACCTGGTCAGGCTAGCTGATGAGAAGCTTAGAGAGAGAGGTGTATGTAGCAATGGCGCTGTCCGAGTTGGTTTTTTTAGGTATCGTTGGGATTCGTTGAGCGGATAGGGGAGGTGGGGGTTTTATAGAGCGGGGGTTTAGAGGCGGAGGTGGACGATGATGGATGCATGGCGGCATGGCATGGCAAAAGGAAGTCTTTGTGTGCGGGAGACGCAGCCTCCTCCCTCTTTCTCGTTCTGTTTCTCACTCTTGAGACCCTCTCTCGGCTGCTCTCTATGACTTTTAGGGTTAGCGAATCAGTTTGCTTGAGCACGTTGTTTAGTTAGATATGCTGGCGTAAGGGCATGCATGTCCACTGTCCTGTTGCGCCTTGTTGTTTTCCCTACGTACGTGCTGCGCAAGTGGAGTAGTACTAGTACACAAAATGCATGGTACTAATACTTAACATGCGTACGTACGCGTCCTAAATTAAGAGATACTTGCATGCATTGTAATGTACGGATACACACAAATGTTGTGCATGTAGTACACAAACGTATACATCCATGCATATATGTGCCATATAAGTCTCCATGATAGTGCATGCTCATATTTCACTAAGTTTTTTTTGAGACAAGGCAAAAGACTTACCATTTTTATTAATTAAGAAGACGAAAACGACCGGTTAATTGCGGAAACCGGCCAAAAACCAATACAACCTCCCTGCAGAGCACCTAGCACCGCCCATGCACAGGAGATCGAGGTCGCCACGCATCTTCGAGATCCAAAACATCATGCATTGGAGATCTCCCGCACGGACGTCAACAAGCATGAGGGAGCAGCGCCTCTAGGCCCAACCTTGCACGGCCTGAGTAGCCGCAGAAGCCACCTCCATCAAGAAACAGGCCCGAGGCCGCCGCCCCGACGCCCGGGCTCCGCCACACCCAAAGCTATGGCCAGAGGTCCCCCTCCTCTTCGAGGAATGGGGCCCGCCGCCACCACGGCCGAGTCCGTTGGCAGCGGCAGAAGGGGAGCGGGCGATGGGGGGCTACGACGGTGCTAGGGATGGTTTCCAACGGGTCGCCACGGATTGATGACATGGGGTAGCGTGGTGTGTTGGGATTGCTTTTTTCCCTATGCATCTATGTTTCTTTGAGATACATACATTAAGTCCAATTCGCAACACATAGAAACTTGATTAAAAATAAACACATGATTTTTAAAGCACAAAATCAACGGCTAAAACCATGCACGGAACCTCCTATAAATGGGAGATTAGCCGCGTTCTCGGTTATAGACAATGTTAACCACTTCGAGAAGAAACCAAAAAAGCATATTGTTTTCTCCACGTATGATATTGAAATGACACACGAGTCATGATTGTGCCGTGAGAAAGCACTGATCATGAATCCACTGTACACAGCATAGGTATGCATATTGATTTTATTTCGTGAAAAGACCAATGCACTGTTAAAAAAAATAGACAGAATTTGTGAACAGGGCCACTGCGTGGGCGGCACGTGTGCAGGAGGCAGAGGAGAGTTAGGTTCGTGTGACCTGACACGTGTGGACTTTCGTCCTAGCAAAGAGCAAGGAAGAAGGAACTACCTGTTCCCCTTTCCCCTCGTGTCACATAATTTGGTGTACCTCACCGCTTGATCATAGACCACGGCCGGCTATTAGGGTGGCCTAGTGGGCTCCACCTCAGCTACTTACTACTGGCACCACGGCCCAGGATGCAGCTGGCTATATGCATGGTCGCATGGACGGTATTGTGTGACTGTCATTGGACCATCTGGCCTTGCCAAGTGATCCCAGCAACTAAATAATTATACTGAAAATTAAAAGAACAAACTAGTATACCGTAACACAAGTCGTTGCTGATAACCAAGCCTTAGTTTCCAAGGGTGAACGTTTATCGAGTGCAGATCAATTTTTTTTTAAAGCCGTTGTATATTTGAACTCGAAACATCGCATTATGTAATCAAATCATATAGGAAAATTTTGAAATCAACTGTGTAGCTCAGATATGATGTTGATACATTGTTATGTGAAATCTAAAAATTCCATATGTGGTTGGCTTGGTAATGGGAAAATGGTAAGTCAGCCCGGGATATGATATATTTAAACATGGATAAATGGTGACTCAGGTGCCACTTGCACACATTCACAAAGATATTTCTAGTCTTGAATTACTTGAAACATCTAGTGTAATGCCATTTTGAAAAATGAGAAAAGTTCCCACATTAAAGGAGTAAGCTATGCACCTTGAACTTAGAAATGGGCATTATAGGACACTGTTTATTGGGCTCCTCGATGACGCATCATGGAAGACCAAGGTCGATCCACGGGTACAAGGTGAGCAAAGCCAAAGAAATGGAGTCTGGCCGGAACACTCAGAAAAAGCCAATCCAGATTACAAGGCAAGTGTAGACATACTCGTAATATAAGTGTCAATTTATATCTAACTATGACTCCACTTGTAAACCCCCCGTGAGGAGCCCCCGTTCCCCCTCTCCCCTGTGACCATGCCGCCGGCCGCACGCCTCCTCCTCCTGACCTCCCCTGTTCCCCCCTTCCCGCCATCGCCAGGGATCCCGTCGAGCAAAGCCCGGGTGGCGACATCGGTGGCGGGGACCTCTCCGTGCAAGGGCGGTGGTGGCATTTGGCTCCAGCTCCGACGGCGCGTGGCCCGGCGGTGAGGTGCCGCTGCTCCTGGCGGTGAGCGCGATTCGGCGACAAAGGTGTTGGCTCGCCCCCCTCGCAACGGTGGTGCCCCTGCAGGCGCGGCCACGAGCTCCGGGCCAGCTCAGGCCCAGATGGGCTTGGGCGGGCCTATGTTTCTGGCCTCGGCAGCAGGCGAGCGCGGTGATGGCGCTTGTCCACGGCGGCTGTCTGGCACCTAGGTGGTGCCGACATCGGCGGGCTAGGCGTCGGTGGCCGTGGTGATGCCGGTGGTGGTCGGGCACCCTTCTCCTACGTCGGTGTTCCTCTCCTCTCGATGGTGGTGGGTCAAGCCGGTAGCTTTTGTCTACGACCTCCATCTCCAGTTCAGCTTCGGCAACCTCGTGATCATAGTGTTTGGCTAGGGCGAAAGCCCTGCTAGGCGGTGGCTGAAGCAGAGCATGGCGATGCCTGTGGGAGCCGTTTCCTTCTTGGAGGCGTGTTCATGACCTTCAACGTGACTTACCTCCCACCAGATGCCGGGGAAACCCTAGGTCCGACGTTCGGACCAGGCGGCGGTGGCACAAAAGTGTCGTTATCTTCTTGAAGACGCCGTCTTGGCTATCGGGGGAGGGGCCTATGGGACAATTGGAGTTTGGGGGCAACGATGCGCTGCCGGTGTTGGCCGCAACCCTGGGCTTGTGCCTCCGGGGCGCAATGTACGGCATGGCATCGCATCTTGCTCGGCGTCTTCCCCGAGTCAGTCAAGATCCTGCCTCCTTCTCGCCGATCTCTAGGCACATCAGGGGAGGTACATTGGTCTGTGTTGCCTTGGAGTCGAGATCGTGTATGGTGTGTCTTGCTTGGTTCGTGACGCGGTCCTGAAGCCATGTGCTCCTCTTCTCGCCACTCGTGGTAGAATGTTGAGCAAGGCGGGTCATTTATCATCGGGTTTGTAGAGGGTGCGTCTTTTGCCACTTGGCATTGTACCGTGGAGTGGCGCTGTATCGTGGAGTGGAGTTGTAGCCTTTTTGGCGTTGTACCTGCCATCTCGACATTTCTTCTATATGATTAATACACCTCCCAGGGTGTATTCTTAAAAAAAAACTTGTAAACATGCCCTAACACCTTGTAACTCTTCCTCGGTTGTGTACATAATGGGGAGGGGGTAGGGAGCACCCCATGGAATGATCAAAGAGGTCAACTACTGAGGGAGGGTAAATATGCGACTACAAACTTTTAGTTTTTTTTACACTCACTACATAAAAGTGTCCATTTACCATGAAATCTCCGCTGACCATGCTTTCACCACATTATTTGGTTGGTTTCATGGTAGATTTCAAAACTTATTTTTTCACGTTTTGGCTGCCCTCTTCTACCATTGATTTGGGAAAACATAGTAGATGGACTGATGCGTGGTAGATGTCAATTTTTGATGGTCTGAATTTGACTCTAATTGACACCCTCTAGGTCTTTTGAAGCTTATGGGGCCGCGATGTAAATGTTTCTAGCGGACTTTTTTTGGTCATGCTCGTAGTTTTCACCTATTCGACGTTGCTCGGTGTACCCGTTTATGGTCTAGCTCATGGGTCTCTAATGTCAGCCTCTCTATTAGATTATTTATTCCCCCTGATTGACACCCTCTGGGTATTCTAAAGGTTGTGGGTCCGCAATGTCAGTGTCTCTAGCGGATTTTTTGTCGTGCCCCTTGTTTTACCTAGTTAATGCTACTCGATGCAAGCATTAATTTATGGTCTAGCTCATGGGTGTAGATGTCAGCCTCTATTGGATTATTTGTTCCACTAATTGTTGGCTGCCAGACTCTTATTTCCGAACCACCTGTTAAATTCGACCTTGTTAATGAGAGACACTACAGATAGGTGGTCCCTGATGTTAACATCTCTATACAAGAATTATGTGGTTTGTTCAATTATTTGTTCCCCAAATTGATGGATACTTGACTTTTATTTTGGAACCCACCTGTTAAAATCAAAACCGTTAAGGTTGAGAGACGCTACAAACAAGTGGGTCCCCGATGTCAACCTCTTTGTTCAAGAAACATGTACTTTCTTGGATTAATTTTTTCCGTGATTGCTAGCTACTTGACTACTAGTTTTGAACCCACACGATTAACTTTACATTGTTAAGGTTGAGGGACATTGCAGATGGGTAGGACCCCGATGTCAGCCTCTCTGCATAAGAAATGTGTGCTTTGTTTGATTATTTGTTACCCCCTGCAGAATGGCCCTAATGGTCATGGAGACTGGGATAACCGCAAGGGACGCTGGAAACGGGTGGGTCCTCGATGTCAACCTATTTGTATGAGTACTTTTTTACCTGTGTCTCCGAAGTCAGGCTCTCTATACAACAATGTTGTTACATGAGAAAACATATGTAACAATAGGATTTGAACATGAAACCTTATTACAAGTGATTCAACAGGTTGCCTTGCCACTACACCGACTCCCTGATGTTATATATTACTTGCAGCTAAGTACACTATACTAACTTAAGGTTGTCTATTTGTGCCTTATAAGTGTTTTTGACATAATTTTTTTTCCAAATATAAGCTTAATGAATTAGTGTAAAAATTGTGCAACACAAGATTCGAAAGAGAGATCTTCATGTATATATGCCATATTTTGACTTCACTCAACCATAAATAGCTTGTGTTCATCATAGTGTGGCCAATAGAAGCACATTATAATAATATAACTAGACATATGAACCACAATGCATATTAACATAAACCGCAACTCTCTCCTTCAGCACCTATTGCATTTTAGCGGAACAAAAACATACGTCTAGTCCACCTATGCGCTCCCTCCTAGTCAGTTTGCTATGGCTATCTGAGGTCTCAATGAATCATGGCCTTGTTAGGACGCGGTCGGCAACATGTGCATCAAGTAGTGTTGTGAGGAGGGGAGCTGAATTCTCAATGAATTATTGCCCATATAAGACGTGGTTGGCAAGCTGCATTAAGTACAACGAGACCCGTGGAGGTGGGGTTACACTTCTCTTTTGCTAGGAAAAAAATATATGCTTGTACCAAACAAAAAAAGCTACATAAAGTGTGCATATATGTTATTTACTAATATAATAGCAACTGCTGAATAAAGCTAATACTAAAATGCACTACAAGTACGAGTCAACATTCAAATAAACTCATTTTTCAAAACAGTTAGTACTAAAGTACGTACTAGTTGAACTATTCAAACACAACACAAAATAGATTATATGCACCACAAAGATCCATGGCTTAGTCTAGGGATCAATCAACATGTAAATATTATCTATAGCGATGATTAAACCACATCGCCGGCATTACGCCAACCATCTTGTTGAAGGCTGATGACTCCAGACAAAAAGAACCAAATAAACATTTCAACCGTGCCAAGAATAAGTAAGCTACCCAATTACATGTATACTCAGTATGTACAATGCATGCATGCCATGTATCTTAAATTCTTAATTAAACGGCGTGATAGCGTGTTCACAAAGCTTGTAGTAAATCAAAACGGAGTATTTATCCGTTCTGCCTAGATAGTGGACATAGTTAGGGCCTCCAAGACCTTGGCTTGAAAACCACAACACGGTCGACATGAATAAATACCAACTTGAGGTCTCGCACGGCTGAGCCCTCGTGGCCCTCACGGTTTAGGGGTGTTTCTTGATCCCGTACATACATATCTTTTTGGCCCACATGTGCATCTAACCATGCATGAGCATGACACACCTGGCATAGTTGCTTAGCTATCCCACTCACTTATACAATTACTTAGAATGAAGCCTGTCAAAGGTTGATTAGACAGTGCCTGCCCACAACGCATTTTACAATGGTCAAGAGCCCCCGAGTTATCTAAACTATGCATGCATGCATCTTGGACATGCATATGATGTGGGATCCCTTTATAACTTGCTGAAACTCAAAATTAGTGTCCTATGTTGAGCTAAGTTGTACTTGTGAACCAATTAAAGCCAGTTTAGGAAGCAATTGTGCAATTAATTGGAATGATCCGATGGTCCTATGTCGTGGGTAGTGGCAGAGATATAGAAGCAGAAAAGGAATCTGTGTTGGTACACTCTGAATTAGACTACTCTGGTATAGACACCACTGTGTAATGCAGAGAAGAGAATCTGAAGGTCAGGGCATTGATAGTGGAATTTGGTTCTTCTGTAATCCAGTGGAGTCCCTCTGAATATTTCAAATCAGGGTATGCTCATTGTGTGGGTCAATGCATATGGTCAATTAATTAATCACATCTAGTTACATGGCTAATCTATCTAAAGAGAATTACATCAATTATAATAGTGGTTTAGTTGCAATGCATGAAGAATACTTTATCCGAGTCATCTACTTAAGAAACTGATAGAAACTTTATAGTAAAGGGTGCAATTCAAACAGTTGGTTAATCTTTTACCAAACATACAACCACCGCCTCTCACATCACACGGAGCAGAGATGTTCCTGTAAAATTGCACGCTTTGATGTCTGAATTGTGCATAGAATATCACATAACATTGGAAGCTTCCTGTCAACCTTGATTGCTATTGTCATCCTTGACAAATGCTGGCGCACAAATCCAATATGTATGTGTGTCCCCCACACAAAGAGATGAGTAGTTCCAGGAGCTGTCAGTTCAGACATATAGTTGAACCCTCTTGTCGGTTCTGTCAGATCAGTCTTTCTTTTTTTCCGTTTAACGCAATAATATACAAAAATAATAATTTGCATGTTCAATTTTTCAGAGGGACACGAGACAAGAATTAACAAGATAATTTTTTCACCTAGTATAACACTATGCACTAGCTTCATCTTTAATTTCCAAAGACACACACCTAAATGTGCACCAATTTGTATTAGAGGAAAAACACCGAGAAGACTGAAACACTAGCTACAGCTTCACTTCTACAGAATCATCATCTTACAGTCTAAGGGTATAGGTAGGGACTAAATCCCTCCTATATGTGTGACAACTGACAACACCATCGCCAGACACCCAATGTGGTTACAACCAAATCTGTTAAGGTGGGTGGACCAACACGCACACGCATGTATTTAGGTAGAAGCTTCAGGTTGATCTTCTGCAGGTTTCAGTCAGTATGAACTAACCATGTATGTATACTAAAATCACAATGTTCTCTGCATTGGATATACATATATCCATAGTGTTTCCTGGTCTCTTCGTCGTCTTCGTCATTACACACCCACTATAAGCATGCTTATTAAACTAATTTCCACTAGCATGGCTGCATCCAGAAGACTAGCTAATTGGTCAACTAGACTTCCCTTCAACAAATCTGATTTCTAATTGCTTCCCCTACTTTAAGCAAACTCTGCAATCTCTAAACTGAAATTGTGAACTTGGTAAGATTTCCCTCTTGTTTCCAATGAAGGGGAAAATGGCCAGTGACATTTTTTTTTCATTTGAATAACTGATTATACAGTATATCTCATCGTGTTCAAAAAAGTGTGTCGATGTGACAAGAAGAAACATTGTTTTCATTCTGATAGCTTCTGCAAGTAACCTAGATAATGGATGAATTGGCAAGCATCCCACAGTAGAATTCAGACATATAGGTACCTAACTAAGAATGTATCTACTAGGGCAAAAGACAATGGTTGTTTTTGTGCCTGTTAGTAGCATCAAGACGCCAATATATCATTTTCTGCAACATTGATTTAGAGTATAGGAGAGTGACATGATGAATATGAATGCTATTTGACAATTCAAATTATCTACATATGATTTAATCATGCATTATATGTTAGTGTAGAATGCATGACATGTCCTCCTACACGATGGGGATCCGTTCATAAAAAACTATATATGTTTGCGCTAATCAGAGATAGACTTAAGACTTTAGAAAGTAAACTGAAGGATAAAAATCTCATCAGAAGTTAAACTGAGGAGTAAATCATTCTGATAAGAAATCTGATATGGACATCTTGTACAACCATGTGTTTTTTAGGGAGGTGATCCTTTTCGGCCTATCAATATTGTGTATCACTGGAAGCAACAACGTTCCAAATATGACAGAGCGACTTGCCAGTTATGTACATCACACACAGAGCTAATAAGTACTTCCTATCATTTTCTGAAGAATGAATTCTTATCTTTGGTTGCTTTCTTCTGCTATGATTAGGCAATTAATTTAGTTTGCGGTTTATTCCAAATCATGCCATAAGTACAAGGACAAGACATAGAAATATTTGTCCTTGCTGAATAATGTTATTATCCTAAGGGCAATTACATATAGCATACTTATTGGGGCCTGGATTACCAATGAAGCCTGAACATTGCAGGAAAAGGCATTTTGTGTCACATGCGGTCCAATTGATGAATAAAACAACGGTCCAGACGACTAAGTCAAGCTTAAGTATTTACACAGCCTTGGGGCCTTAAGGTTAACTAGGGTCTTAACTTAGTCCAAGGCAACCTTAACATTGTTCTCATCTCTTCAATATGATACTACACTGTTACAAGAATTGTCTGTATCAACTGGGACTAAGTGCACAATTTGCTGTGACATGCACCGGGAGCGTATCCGTTAAATATTACAATATTCTAGTAGTATAGTTAGTAAACAGAATCTGATAAAGAAACCGGGACCAAATCCTTGCGTGATCCAATTGTTCACCACATGTCACTGTTAGGCCTGTGGTTGTTAACAATTTGGTGTGGATTGTGTCCAAGTTTCTACTTCAGTTGTGACTCCACACGCATACTAGACCCTAAATTAACAACCTAGACTAGGATTAATCGCAATTTATGCATCGATCTAGGTGCGTAAGATCAGTTAAATTTTGGTAATTTACTTGCAAGACAGAGCTGCACTAAACAATGCCTAGGCCTAGACATCCTCAAGGTCAAAAGGCACACTGTTCTAATTGCAGACGTGTAGAAAGCCGTTAGTATGATATGGTAATGATTTGTGTGAGTTGCGAAAGACCATTTCAAGATCTTGATGCTTCGGTCGGATCTGCTCTTCGTGCTGACGTCATCAGTTACAAAACTGAAAATATTTGCTACTACAATATATCTTAAATTACATGTTGTTAAAACTTATATCTGCTATCATGAGTTTCAGATAAGACCACGGATAAATTTACATAATTTAATTTTATGAGATGTATGTATGCCCATTTTGTCTAAATAAGGGCAGTTTTTGCTCATCTTCTGATAGTTCAATTCGCGATGCATACATTGTCTGCCTGTTGTCATAGACCAATAACCTTGTGTGATCTCAGTTGTTGCATAATCTAATCTAGTTAGTTAAGAGAAAGTGGACTATACCGCATCCATGCATGTTGACTTTGCTGCTGATATTGACCCTCTTTTTTATTAACCAATTTGTTTCAGACCATGTCTGTGCTATTGGCAACATGAGCTGTTGATAAACAGTATGGAAGGAGTCGAACCTGTTGTAAGAAAGAAGTCTGGAACCCTGAACCTGTGTGCCTGTGTCTGCACCTGAAAACAGGCACAAGCTATCAATAGTATATGGAACTGAATCTGGTCTTAAATCTTCAGTTATTTCATCTGTCTCGTAATTTTCTTTGTTGAAGTGTATAAGTAAATTGCCTAGCCCTTTCTATCAGTTCGGACTTTTGGTTGCGTTGGCTAGTGCATGACTTAACATGGTATCATAGCTATTTTTTTCGCACGCGCAACTCGTGCTGTCTCCGATCCAATCTCACCGGCGTCCCCAATCTCTCCGGCCGTCGTTGCCGTTTTCCTCCTACCGTCGACGTCGCCCATCTCCTGGCCGTCGCTCGTCTCCTGTCCGGCTCCGTCCGATCTCCGCCCGCTCAGCTGGCCCCCGTCCTCGCCCCGTCTTCGATCCCCGCCCACTCGGCTAGCCCCGATCGAAGGAAGGCTCTCGAGCTGCTCGCTCCTGGCCGAGACACCCGCCCGCTGCTTGCTTCTGGTCGGTGGTCGCTAGTTTAGCTCCGCCCCGGCTCCAGCCATGCTGCTGGCCGGAATAGGCCGGTGCCGCCTCTGATCTCGCTGGCCACCTCCTATTTCCTGCCAGCGTCCCCTGGTGTGGGCTCGATCGGCCGCATCGTGGCCACGCCTGGCATCCTTGGTCTGTCTTGATTTCCGTTGACTTCTTGTGGTAGTTCAGATCAGATCTGTTTGTAAAAAAAAAATGTCCTGGTTGTCGGGCGTTTCTTTCTCTCACCCGATGACGTCTTCCGCTGGTCCCGTCTTGTACTCGGGCCTTTCTTCGGTCCTTGGTGCTTGTCCATCGACACCGTATATGTCGGCTTGCCGCTCTACACCGACTTTCGCGGCCTCTTCACGCGGTTATGGCCGCCCTCCGCCGACTTCATCTATGTCGGCTCGCCGCTCTTCGTCGACCTTCGCGGCTTCTTCATGCGGTCATAGCCGCCCTTCGCCGACTCCGTTTACGTCGGCTCGCCACTCTACATCGACTTTCGCGGCCTCTTCACGCGGTTATGGCCGCCCTCCGCCGACTTCATCTATGTCGGCTCGCCGCTCTTCGTCGACTTTCGCGGCCTCTTCACGCGGTTATGGCCGCCCTCCGCCGACTTCATCTATGTCGGCTCGCCGCTCTTCGTCGACCTTCGCGGCCTCTTCCCGCTGTTATGGTCACCCTTCGCCGACTTCGTCTACGTCGGCCTGCCGCACTACATCGACTTTCGCGGCCTCTTCACGTGGTTATGGCCGCGCTTCACTGACCCCGTCTACGTCGGCTCACCGCTCGACATTGACTCTTGCGGCTTCTTCAGGCGGTTGTTACCGTCTTTCGTCGACTCCATCTTCATCGGCGTGTTGCTCTCCGTCGCCACCTTTGGCGGCCTCTGTGTGTGTGGGTGACAGCTCCTCGTCGGCATCTTCTTGTTCCTCGACCCCTCCAGCCGTGCCCCTCTCTGCGCATGAGATAGCGCAGCATCGATGCCTGCTTGATGCTTGGGATTCTTCACCGACAGGTTCTGCTGGTTCTGCGACTGAGTTTTCTGGCATTGAGCGACCACCTCCTCCTCCTCCAGGTACATCCCCATGGCTTCTTGATACTGGAGCTTCTTTTCATATGACTCCTGATTCTTCCTTGTTGCATTCTGTTCGACCTGTCGACCCTCCTGTTCGTGTTCTTACTGCCGATGGTACCCCCTCCCAGTCATTAGTCGAGGCATTCTTAGTACTTTCTCGTTTCATGTTCCTTCTGTTGCGCATGTTTCTCAACTTAACATGCAACTCTTTTCTGGTAGTCAGATCGTCGACTCTCGTTGTAGCATCACTCTCGACTTTGATTCCTGTTCCGTTCAGGATCGTCGCACTGGCACTATGCTTGGTGCTGGCCCCTGCCGCCATGATGGCCTCTGGGAGCTTCACTTTCTTTTCTCCCGTCACACGTGAGTGGGGGTGTTGAAGTGTATAAGTGAATTGCCTAGCTCTTTCCATCAGTTCGGACTTTTGGTTGCGTTGGCTAGTGCATGAAGCTTAACATGGTATCAGAGCCCAGGGTCTCGAGTTTGAGTCCTGGTTTTCGCAATTTATTGTAAAAATTGATGTTGCCCCCCTTTGTGTCCACGTGTTGACTTTCTCTTCTCCCGTTTGTGTCCACGTGTTGATTTTCTCTTCTCCTGTTTGTGTCCACGTGTTGACTTTCTCTTCTCCCGTCACACGTGAGTGGGGGTGTTGAAGTGTATAAGTGAATTGCCTAGCCCTTTCCATCAGTTCGGACTTTTGGTTGCGTTGGCTAGTGCATGAAGCTTGACATGGTATCAGAGCCCAGGGTCTTGAGTTCGAGTCCTGGTTTTCACAATTTATTGTAAAAATTGTTGTTGCCCCCCTTTGTGTCCACGTGTTGACTTTCTCTTCTCCCGTCACACGTGAGTGGGGGTGTTGAAGTGTATAAGTGAATTGCCTAGCCCTTTCCATCAGTTCGGACTTTTGGTTGCGTTGGCTAGTGCATGAAGCTTAACATTCTTTACCCGATCTTAAGTAGCTGCATGATCTTAAGGACAGTGTGTTCAAGAGTTGAAACTTCAACCGACAATACATTATACATGGCTGTTTGTTAGACTCAAATCGCTGGAATGTAGTGAAGTGCCTCTACCTGTGACAAAATTTGCTACCGCAGTACCTCAGCACAAGCTTGTGCGCACGGCACGGATGAGAAACCCGGCACTCGCGAGTCACAAGCGATAGTTAAACTCAATGTCTGCGCCGAGCCAATGAGCAATGTGGCTTCAGAATCTGGTCATATAGAGACCCAATCTTAAATCTTGCCGGACCATATACAAAGATAATAGGTGGCATGTGGCCAATTTAGCAGGCAGCAACTTGGCACATTTTTCTGGGAAGGGTCAAAGGCATAGTTGAGAAGAATGGGAAAGCCACACAGCAATGGGCATGACAATGATGCATACCCATGGCCGACTAGCAACAGTGATTGGTTCCTACAGGGGCAAATAGAGAGGTTCCTATCTGAAACTTTGAAAAAGGAAACAAAGGAAGTTCCTGTCTGAAGAATTATCCACAGCTTGAGTAGTAAGTAAGCTGGTTTCAAGGGGTCAATGAGGCAGGCACTCTTCCTAGCTTGTGTTGTCATTCTGACCAGTCACAAGCAGGAGTGCAGGACACAGAGACAGAGAAGGAGGCTAGTGCTGTGATCCAATCCAACATATGGATGATGCTGATTAGTTCACTTATTTATTTAAGAGGAACAACAAGGCGGCTTGCTAGGTTAGCTAGGTAGGGGTGTGGCTTGCAAGATGGTTAGGTTAGGTACTTATGTGGTGATGGCAGTTGTGTAGCCTTGCAAGGGATGATTAACTGGTCTGAATTGACACATGAAGGGTACTGGCAAATGGAGGGGGCCAGTGGAGTGACAGGTTACTTCTCTTGTGGCCACCACAAAGGGCAGCGTCTTCCTTCTGTGTCACTAATTGATACAGCTTTTTTATGATTGTTGAATAATAATGGACTGCAAATGATTAGTTTGTTCTATGTATGGTCAAGAATCTGCAAAAACGACAAGCAAATAATAGGGAGGGAATGGAAAGGGATGCTGAGCATGATATTTTATTAGAAATAAAGGTAGTCAAGAAACAAAAAGTTGCGCCGTTGCCGGGGATCGAACCCGGGTCACCCGCGTGACAGGCGGGAATACTTACCACTATACTACAACGACTTTGATGCTAATGAAACCCATTTTTTGTTTATTATAACTACTTCCTACGATTTCTCAAACAAATAGCAGGTCCGACCTCACTTGAAGAAATACCTATAGCCTCCAGCAGATTGGCTTTATTTCCGAGGATTCTGTATAGCAAAAAGGTCTTTTTCTGAAGTAAAGTCTAGCGGGGCCCTGTGAACTTGGCATTTGAGTCCACTTCGCTCCATACACTCTCAAATGCTTAATTAACTAGCATTTGTGTTCAGCTTTGGTCCATGTTTGAATACACTAGAGCAAACTTGCCACCGTCTCGTGCTGTTAGGACTGAGGGACAGGCCGCTAGCTTCTGTATGTTAGCCTTTTTTTTAATCTAGACTGGGTGCTGATCTTTAACTTGCATTAGCTTAAATAGTTTCCACATAGGCCTAATATTAAGCCTCGGCAATTATCTCTTGTATCTGCGGAAAGTCACTTTGGCACATGAGCACCAGTGATCCCTTCATTTTCAGATTTCAGAAAATTTCAAAACCTCACAATTCTATATCTCAAAAAATTATAGCGTTAAATATATAGAAAGATATATATAGAGAAGCATACACAAAAAAGTCGCGCTAAAAAAATACTCCCTCCGTTCCATAAAACATGTCGCAGATATGGATGTAAACTCGGTACAATGTTCCATTGCTTCTAATGCGCTCTCCTTCTATGGCAATTCAGGCCATCTCTGATGCTCATTGGGCCGACCAGCTTAAAAACTTTAAATAAGGGCGTTGAAAAAAGCTAAAGGATAAATTCCATGTTTCGTTATCTATGTGAATATTTGAAATGGCTTTTATAGAAGTTTGTTTTGCCTAGGCCTGCCTAGTTTATTCAAATTTATGATACCCTAGTTCGCTTTACGGTCTTCCTTCTTTCTCCGTCGTTCGTGTTGTAGGTGGTGGTTTCTCCACCTTCTCTACCTATCCCTCTTCGATTTTACTTTCGGCATTAGCCAGCATAAAAGGGAATGGCCTTTACACACATGCTGAGCAGTTGATCTATTGATTTGCCTGGCGCAAAGCAGTCTTCCTTTTTTTATGGAATCTTTGCCCATTTTATTCTACCCATGATATGGTATCTTATTAGTGAAAGATTTGGTTTGGAAGCCTGTTAAGGTTAACATGCTATCAAACATTTGCTCGAGAAAACCCACTTTTGAATACAAAAATAGGATCAGGAGCACAAAAGTGAATAATGCTTCTTGCCTTCAATGAAAGTGTCAAATACCAGTAAATTAGACCTCTTCTATCGTTGAAGGCTGTTAGGTACATACATCCATATCTGCGACATGTTTTATGGAACGGGGGGAGTACTTTATATTTTGGGAAATACAAAAAAGACAAATTTTAGTTATATATTTTTGTCAGAAATTTGTCTTTTTTATATTTCTTAAAATACAACATATTTTTTAATGGAACTTTTTGCATACACTCCTCATGTATATATCTAGCTATATTTTTACAATCATAATTTTTGGAGACATAAAAGTGTGAGATTTTAAAATTTTCAAAATTCTAAAAGTGAAGGGAGCACTGGTGCCCATGTGCACCAAATCCCTTCTCTTGTATCTTTGTCTATTGTAGCTTCTCGGTTTTTGTATTGTTTCAGTACCTGGTCTCCTATGTTCGAATCATTGTTTTTGAGTGTATATATTTTAGTACCTCAGCTACTATGATAAGCCATGGCGAAGTTCCCCCATAGTTCTATAGAAT
Organism: Dactylis glomerata; assembly: GCA_007115705.1. Taxonomy (NCBI): domain Eukaryota; kingdom Viridiplantae; phylum Streptophyta; class Magnoliopsida; order Poales; family Poaceae; genus Dactylis; species Dactylis glomerata. The sequence goes on along the minus strand of QXEO01000199.1, from coordinate 1,224,333 downwards.
AATATGGTAAATGTAAATTTCACTATGCAACAAAGCTCCGGCGGCAACGCGATCATAGATGTCGACGCTATGCATTGCAATTTACCAATCTTGCCAACATGGAACATTGAAGTGACCATTAATTACTTGCTTTCCAGTGTGTCTATCTGAGATAAAAATAGCTTGTGGTACTTTGAAGATGACTAGTACAATTCCCAATTTTTTGAGAACCCGCAACGGAAGTGCGCGTCTTTGTAGTAAGTTTGAAGAAAACGCCAAAGAATGGCTACAACACCACACAAGCCTTTCGGCTCACAACACACTCCTGCAACACCGACGACAAGCTCGCCCAGCCCACATCAAGCGAGAAGGCGGGCAAAGAGCCTCTAGGCCGCGTCACAACCAACACCACACCTACAAGCACGACTGAAACTCAGAGGTCGCCCGGACCAGCATACCACTACTCATGCACCTAGAAGAGGCGGCGCGAAGCGAGCGAATGGCAGGGCCTAGCCGAACTTGGAAGGAGCCGACTGAAGAGTGCGGACAATGGCGTACATAGCGCCCCGAAGTCTCACATCTTGAGCAGAGTCTGACACAGCACCACCTAGCCTCATAGAAGACCGGCGAGGCAACCATCTCCGAGAGCCACAAAACCCCCCTAAGCCAACACAGCGCCTTCAAGAAGGGAACGACGTCGAAGCGCCACCGCTGGCCGGTCCAACAATGGTACTAGTCCAACGGCGACGGATCGAAGGTGATTACTTCTTTAGCGAACCGTCATAACAATGTTATTTCATGTAGAAACCTAAATTAGTGCAGTCAGAAATTCCGATGCTTCCCAATCCTAGGATTTCGTCGAGTCTCGATCGGTAGCAGTGCAGGAGCGGTTCCAAATAAGTGCAGAACTTGTGTCCACTGAATACAAATGTGGTGTATGTTAATATGAACCTAGCATATCCCGCGTGCATTGCTTATGGGATGTATGCTAGTATGAACCTAGCAACAACTAAGATTACGCCTTGCTCGATCTTAAGTACGCACGATGGCTTTGTGTGAGTGATGATCTTGTTCCATCTCTGTTGTGATGTTTAAATAGGTACCATGTGGTAAATCTACCATGCAATAAATTCTTTCATGCACGCAGACATGGAACATGGCCATTCATGTACCGCTATTGTCATACCTCAGTAGAGTAGATCTCTCGTAAATGTTTTGATCATATAAGCTCAAGCTCACAATGGGGTTTCTTCGCTAGCCCTACTTCACAAAGTGTGTTTCCATCCGTCGTCTCAAGTCGCACTGCCGCTATGAGAACTGCAAAAAATCAATATGAGCAAAAACATACTTAAGCAATCATATTATTCACATTATACAATCCCATGTCAAGGAAAACAATAAATCCTAATTTGGTAAGAAAAACAACCAAATTCAATTTGGTCAAGGAACGGGTTAGTAACCCTGATCAGTAGGGATGAGCCGTTCCATCACCGGTTTAATGTGGATTGTTGCCTTGAAACACATCGACCGTGTGCCATGAGATCGCCATCTCCCCGCCTCCGAACCTTGTCAATTGTGTTAGAGAACAAGAATGCGCTACAGTTGTGCAGCGAGTGGTACAACAGCCATGCGATGTATGCTTTCACGCATTCTGTACTGACATGAGGTGCAAAGGCATTTCTTATATGTTCCGGTAATATCAGTTCAAGCTTATACAGTGTAATTTCCTTAGATGACCATGACTTGAGAGTGTTCGCATTCGACCTCTCCATATCTCATCGTCACCGCGAGCACCGTCAAGAAAATCATCATCTGATAGAAGCACTCAGTTTACTGACAAAACCAGTGAGTAACTCTAATCAGTGCTCCCTCTGATCGGAGGGGGAGATGGACAGTTTATCATTGATACCCCTGTGGACTGCCACAGTGTGGCAACAGTGTGTCGTGTGATCGCCACCTCCCTGCCTCACAACCTTGTCAATTGTGGCGTCAGAGAAGTAGAGAACACGAATGGAATAGTGTTCTGCAGAAACTCAAGGGGCTTCACACAACTTACAAAATTGACGGACAACAATGTCACAAAACAAGAACCTTATTATCTGTCCTACGCAATGGAACACCAGGGAACAACAGAACGACAACAATATTATTACAGCACCCTTCCACAACTTGACTAAAGTAAAAGGTCCACTCCCAGCACTTCTACCCTGTAACAATTCTGAGCATATAAACCTCCACATTACACTGACCACCAACAGGTCTCCCTGTTCTACCGAGAGCAAAAATAAAAAATTCCTGGGTTTCGAAATTTCACATATGGAAGGATGGTATGATGTATTCTATATCTATTCTTCTGATCCACCAATACAACATGTTGAGACACATAAAGGAACAAGAGATGATCAACGAATGGGTGTGTATGAGTTCCCTCCGGAAGAACCAGAACCCTTCTGCTGTTCCTCAGACGACATCTTCTCCTTCGTCATCGTGCCGACGTCGGTGGCGGCCTTGGCGACCTTGCTAAATGCGCTGGTGACCCACGACGCGCTGGTGAAGACGTACCGGTTCTTCATGATGGCGGACCCGGCGCTGCTCACCGTCTGCTCAGCCGCTGCTAGCGCCGACTTGGTCTTGTCAGACACCTGGAACTTCTGGTCCATCTCCTTCACCTTCTCGTTCACCACCGAGGTGCCAATGGTGAACTTCTCGCTAAGCCCAATCTTCTTGTCGATCGAGGCCACCTTGGCACCAGCGGTTGATGTGATTCCAAGCTTGTCATCGAATGCTTTCGCCTTCCCAACGGCATCCTTGCCCAGGGTGAAACCCCTGGCGAGCATAGTGCTGACGACATCTTCAGCTTTGTGGACCACATTATCGCCACCGACTGGTACTCTTGTTCCACTCATCTGAGAACAGAATACAACATTCAATTCATATTGTCGGCAAGATTAAACAAAATACTGAAAATGTGTTGCATATGCTACTACTAAAGTAAGGTTGCCAGTAACATTAACCTAACTCTGGTGCATGAACACCAGCAATACGACACTCAAAACCTGGAACATCTAAATGCCAAAAGATCAGTACAAGTAGTTGACAATAATACCTAGCATAGAACATCTTAATTTTAAGCAAATCATGATGCCAGAACCCCAGAGTCCTTCTAGTATGACACAGATACGATGCGAAAAAATGTCACAGGTTCTAATAGCCATGTCAACCAGAACTAGGCATGGAAATCGCCATAAAAACATTGATTTCATATATGGTCGAGAAACAGTAATATGCGGGACATGACCTCGAACATCAATAGTATGGTTTCAGAGAAATTAAATAAAAAAAGAAATGTCCCACGTCCAAATAAATGCATCCAGAATCCAGAATTATCATATGTGCAATGTCCAATATAGGATACAACAGACTAAGTGAACTGAATACTTAAACAAAGTGAACTGAGGTATCACATACCAGTGGAGCAGAGGCAGTAGGGGGTGGTTGATATTCTGGAGCAGCTGCGATCATAACTGAAAGATCAACTATTGTTGCACCCTGTTCAAACAAGACAGTGTATTCTCAGAAATAGTGTAAACAATATTGCATGGAAACCAATCCTTGAAAATGAGAATTGCTCTTAACACATCCCCAGATTTACTCTCTTTTGGCAAAACCATTGAGAAGAAATCGCTAGGTGATTTATCAACATCCAGATGGGCAAGTAATAAGGGAATTATATTTGCAAGCATGACATAATCAGGACTTGAGGAAACACCTAGACTGACCAAACTTACATACTTCTATTGAGACGAAAAGCATAGAAAATAAGATATGGCATCTGAAACATCTGAATAAACACTTGCATATACATGTCCCAATGAAGGAAGCGAAAGCTCTGTTGAGAGCTAATGACTAAAGAATGGTGAACAATTGCAGAACAGAAGATTGTAACCACTCAACTGAATCATATGAAAGCCATCAATTACTCACTGAAAGAAGAAGTGCAGTCTCTGCTCCTTGGGCGTCTTTAAAAGTAACATATGCAACTTGAGACCACTCGTCACCACTGTCAAGAGAAAAAGAATGGACCAACTAAAATCTGAGAACAGCACTAAAAACCAATTTGAAAAAGTAAAAGTATGATCCTGTTTTTTACACATTCCAAATTGACAAACCTTTGCATTTCCACATGTTCAATGTCTCCTGAAAAGGAGAAGAATTCCTTAATGTCTTGCACAGTTGCACTCAGGGAAACATTGGTGACCTTCACAGTCCTCACCTGGAAACATTATAAGCTTCAGAAGGAGTACAAAGAAGGAACAAAAAGGGAAGCAAAAAATAAAGCCAGTTAGCATGCAAATGTAAATCGCTGCATAAGGAAATGCATAAGCAAGCAAAGGATTTTAAAAGCTGAGTTAACATGTGAAGAGCCTCAAATTATTTAATCTTGGGTTTGTAAGCACAAATTGCAGACCAGGCATTTAATTTTATCCCCTTATATGCAGAAGCTTAAGCCATGCGCTGATGGTTTTTATATTTATAGCCTGCAAGTTAAGCTTATTAAATAGTATGTAAAGTTTAAAGAGTTCTCCATTTTATGGGTCTTAAGCACACTCTGGAAGTAACCAAACTCAGCATGGTTTTCTGCATGGAAGTAACCAAGATCAACAACAATAATCTGGCTATTTTTTCCATAACTCATGTATGCTTTTTATGCTAAGAAAAGTTATAGATCTCAAACTTATATGCTTGCTATTTTCCCCAACTCACATACAAAAATCAACAACCGTCAAACGACTTGCAGGTAGTCTGGCATAACCCAGCAAACAAGCTATTCAAAACAAGCAAATGATGATCAGAAATCCTACAATAAACAAGCGTTTTCTTGGCTGTGATACCGCAAGTGCCGTTCGCGAGCAAGCAGAGTTAATGGCCCATCATCCGGTAAGCATGATTCCAAATAGTATCAGTCGTGAAAAAGAAACACTTCTACATATCCCCGAACAAATCGATATCCCATAGCTGGTTGTTAGGACAACCAATTCCAGATAAAAAAATATATATCAGCTAGTATAGGTCAGAGATACCAGCTAGTACAAATAACAGCTATCAGGCAGTATAAGTTCATGAGTATTGGCATGTTTCGAGAAGTCCTGTTGACCTATTTCACAGCATCGATGTGTATGCTAGCTTAATTTAGCAGTTACGATCCCAGGTCCCAAACCGAATCGAGACACGCGCGTCGAAGCTCCAACGATGCTACATACTCTGATCTCAGTAATCTGCAATCGCACCCGACGAACTGACCAAACCCTAACCCTAACCGCACTAAGCTCGCCCGGCGAGCCGCGGTGAGGCACGGGCGCAGCCGGAATCGCGAGAGCGCCGCCGCCCCGGCACGGCCAGATCCAGCAACGGAATAACGTCTAGACAGCGAGGCGGGGGGAGAGGGGAAGCGCGGGACTCACCGGACCAGTGACCGGCACCTCGACCGGAGCAGTCGTCGCCGCCGCCATCGCGCGAGTAGAGGTAGCAGAGGTTGGGGCGATTTTGCGGTGGTGATTAGGGGGGCGGATTAGCGCTGATGCTTCTAGTACCGTAGAAGGGAAGAAGACGACTTGGGAGGGACTTTGGGAGTAGTAGAGGGGTAGTGGAAGAGGATTTTGTATGGGTTGGCATTGACTACTTGGGAGTTAAGGCAAGAAATGTGAGGAAATAGATTTTTATTGAACTGATGTGAGGAAATAGATAGGAAACCACAAATATAGCCAGATCAAATAAATCAAGAATAATTCTTGAGGTAGACAATATTGTGTTCTATCCACGTGCAAATTTTCAACTCAAAATACCTTATATTCATGATTGTGTAAAGATGACAAAATCTGACATCTATAGTAGTGAAGAGTGCAATTTTTTAAAATTTCAAAATCTTTCAAATTTTGTCAATTTTGTGCAGCCCTAGATATAAGATCATTCGAGTTGAGATTTGGCTCTTTGATAGAACACAAGATTGTCTACATCTAAATATTTTTTGCAGATGTTTTTGAAACTTTAAAATGATGTTTTTGAATTTTGCTAAAAAAAAGCTACATGAAGCTTGGACTAAAAAAATCCCCACTCAGAAAAAAATACTAAATTTTGTTCTTCCTTTACTTTTTTCCTTTTTGTTTCTTCTATTTCTAAAAAAGAATGTTCATTTTAAAAAATGGGGAATGAATAGACGTGACGTCTACTGAGGATTGAAGTCTTTGATTCGTGGCATGAAAGTGTTTTACACGCCTACGATCGGCTCCGCTAAGCACCAAGAACAACGAACAATTTGAAGAGGAATCAAAATTTGGTGAATACCGAGAAGGGCTTGAGACTTGCTCGTTAAGCAATTAGCACATATTTTTATACTTTGTTAATAAATTATATGTAATATCCCAGCATTTAGGACCAAACGAAGGGTAGACCTAGGACTATTGTGTATTCATGCATCTAAAAAACCTGAGTAAATTTTTCGCAAATTCAAAAACCTGAGAGAGCAAAGCTCCTTTCTAATCACCTTTAGATCTAGGGGTTATTAGAATGCTATGGGTTTTGTTATGATCTCTTGATGTTGTTATTTAAGTGAATTAGGAAGTTTAATTTGATTGTTGAATAACCTCAAAATTGAATTTCTAATCATTAATAAAGAAATAACTCAATTATGTATTGAGTTGGATAAAAGAAATGGAATTAGAAAATAAAACAAACTGAAATGTTACTTTATTGATATTAAACATTTATACAATGTCTTTACATCTTTGAAAACTAAAAAAAAGATTACAACAGTAAAGAAAATAAAAAGAAACCTAATTCTAAACTATTTATAATAGTCTTCATGAATTCCATCTTCTAAGTCTTCTTAACCTGCAACCTGCAAAACAAAGCAAATAAACAAAAGAAAACAGATTAAGTGTTAGAGTATATTACTCTCAGACTTTGGCAAATATTTTGCCACTGCATCATTGAGTTTTTAATGATCAAGTGAAGCATCTGTTCTTTTAAATCACTGGGGGTACAAATCACTAGAGTGCATAGCAGTTTCACAGCACGGCCAGTGGTGGATTAGATCAAGCTGAGTGAAGTATACAAGCACACAGCTCACAAGTAGCTTAGGGGGTGTTTGTTTCGGCTTTTTTCAGCTTTCCACTAAAAAAAACCAACAAACTCAAACAAAGGGCTGGCTTTTGAAGCGGGCTTTGCCAAAGCCAAAGCACATCATACGCAGAAACCGCGAAGCACCTGTTGAGGTGCTTCCGCCAGCTTCCCGCAGCTTTGGTCTTAATCGCTGAACCGTTTTCTGGACCTGTCCATCTTATTCCATAGTATTTACAATACAATGCCACCATCAACCTTGTCCCTGGCCGAACTCGTCCCAGCCCACTGCACTCGGGCGTCGCGCTCTGTTCTCAGCTTCCGGATCGAGTATGGCTATGCGAATCATTTTCAGAGAACTTTACAGCACGTCCACTTTATTGTGTATGGCATATGCGAATCGTTTGGTGTACTAAACTATGGAGCAGCCAATTCTCAATTCGTACTGTTGCTCTATGGAACGGTGTATGTGTGTGAATATATAATTCGGCACTGTTGCTCTATGTAATGGTGTATGTAATTTATTTTCTATACCAAAACAAACATGCTCCAAATTAGCTACGTACGTGGAGTGTGAATATATGGATATGTCTATGCGTGTGTAGTTTTACAGTTATGCAAAAAAAAATCTAAAAGTAATCTTCATGGTGTTTTATAGTGATCAATATTTTAAATCACCACAAAATACATGTTCTCGAAACGCTGGGTATTTTAGACAATTCATCTGTTCACAACCAGACAGTCAGCTAAGTTGCCAAACACTAAAACTCAAAACAGCAGCTTTCTCTGCACAGCAGCTTTCTCTACACAGCAGCTTTCCCCAGACAGCCAGCCAGCCACAGCCCAAACAAACAGGCCCTTAGTCACAGAACTAGAAGCTGGAGCTGGCAGCACCACAGCTGTTGGCAAAACCAGCAGTCGACTAGATGAGCTTCATTAGGAGAAGCAGCTCTCATTCGACCAGCAGAGAAGTAACACCAAGAACAGCACAAGTTCTTGCACAGCACCACTCAAACACTAGAAAACATCCAGCAAAACCATGATGATGGATTGAAGCTCAAGACCAAGCCCAGGAGGAGAAGGACAAGTGATCAGCAGCAAGACCAGGAGGAGAAGGACAAGCCCAGGAGCTGAACTAGGAGGAGAAGGCAAGCAAGGAGTAAGCCATCACCACCAGCAAGCAACAGCAGCTGATAACAATACTTTTGCTGCACAACTTCAGGCACCAGGTAGGATTGATCACCTCACAACACCACATGGTTGAGCATGGGTATTGATGACCCACAAGTATAGGGGGTGTATCGTAGTACTTTCGATAAATAAGAGTGTCGAACCCAACGAGGAGCAGAAGGTGTTGATAAGTGGTTTTGATCAAGGATTCACTGTAAATACTAGCAAACATGTTTTCAGGGGTATTTGGTAATACAAGTAAATAAAGTGCGAGTAAATAAAAGACAGTAGTAATAATTGCAGCAAGTGGCCCAATCCTTTCTTCAGCAAAGGACAAGCCGGTTGTGTAACTTATAGTAACCAAACGTTCTCGAGGACACACAGGAGTTTCTGTCAAGAGCTTTCGCTTCATACCGCTAATAGTCTTTATTGGTTTGATAGGTGTTATGGGGGTGAACCTGTGCTAGCGCACTACCCTTACTAGGATAAATACACACTTGTGATTATACCCCTTGCAAGCATCCGCAAATACAAGAAAGTAATTAAGATAAATCTAACCACAGCCTTAAACTCTAAGATCCTACGCTCCCTGGTGCAATGGTTTCCCAACGGAGGTTTAGGTTTCTGTCACTCCAGCAACCCCACAATTGGTAGCCAAATACACAATGCATCTCACTAGGCCCATAAATGGTGAAGTATCATGTAGTCGACGTTCACATGACACCACTAGTGAAATAGCACCACAACAATATCAAACTATCAAATATTTCTCAACAATAATTCACTACTAACATCTTGACTTCTCCCATGTCCTCAAGAACTAAACGAACTACTCACAAGACATCATATGGATCATGATCAGAGGTGAAATAATGGTAAATAACAATCTGAACATAAACCTTAATTCAATGGTTCCACTCAATAGCATCAACTACAAGAGTAATCAACACCGGGAAAGTTTCCCCTAAGAATATAACAAGATCCAACTCAAGATGTTACAGCGGGATAGCGTGGTGATGGTGGTGATGAAGGTGCTGGTGATGGAGATGATGATGATCCCGATGAAGTCTGGTGCGATGATGATGATGATGGCGACGATCTCCCCTCTCCGGGAAGGAATTTCCCCGGCAGATTTCTCCCTGCCGGAGAGCTTTTCTTTCTCTAGTGTTTTACGACCCGTAGAGGCGGCTGTGTCTATCTCTGAGCCCCCCTGACTTAGATTTTCGGGGACGATGAAGTACGCGAAGGGGCGAGACCAGAAGTGGGCCAGGGTGGCCTCACACAGGGCCGGTGCGGCCAGGGGTCAGGCCGCGCCCCCTGTGCGTGAGGCCGCCCCCTGGCTCCTCCCTCCTTCTCCTTCTGGCTTGCGGAGTCTTTTGGTAAAATAGAATTTTCTGATATTTTTCTGGAATTTTCCTGATCTTCCGAAATATGGTGTCTTGACGGTCCTTTTCCAACAGAATCCTGACTCCGGCAGCAAATCCTCCAATGATCATCAAACATATGAAAACAAAAGAAATAACATAAGTGTCATATCTAAATATGAAATATATCAATGAATAACAATAAATTATGATACAAAATAGTGATGCAATATGGACGTATCAACCCCCCCAAGCTTAGACGTCGCTTGTCCCCAAGCGAAAACTAAACTCGGTAAACATGACCACAGGTTTATGGAGTGAAGTGTCGATAATCAAAATACGGACAAGAAGCATCACATTCACCAAAGGCAGAAGTTATAATAGACAGCAACTTCCCTTTGTATAATATAGACTTGCAATAAGTAAAGGGAATCACATATAAAGATGCACAAAGTAAACTATAATTGGTGATGGCAAACCTTAGTTCTTGGTCAGAGAACAATGAACAACTATACTAGCCTTTTGAATGGAGCCTTTTTAAAAACAGAGCTAATATAGCAAAAACCATATGCTCAACGAAACAACATTTTTGCATTCATAGAAAGCTTTCAAAGATATATTCCTTCAGACAAAAGCATTGTACAAAACAAGGAAGATAGTAAACATGATTAAACGGATCAACATATGGATGAGTGAAACATAACAACTCAAATGCTTGCTTGAGATAGAGGGGAATATGTTGACTCAACATAAAAGTAAAAGATAGGCCCTTCGCAGAGGGAAGCAGGGATTAAACATGTGCTAGAGCTTTTCATTTATAAAACAGAGGTAAAAATTGTTTTGAGAGGTGGTTGCTTTTGTCAACGACTAGCAACGGAGTTCTTGATATCTTCCATACTAAACAAGTGAGAGCGGTTCCGAAATGTTTGATTAATTGGCACTTTGGTGCTCTTTTATAGCTTTGCACTCCTCCCCACCTTTTTCCTTTCTCAAACCATGGCTAACCGATTCCATCGGGTGCCGACCAACTTTCACATACCATGGAGGAGTGCTTCTTTTTCTTTTCTTTTTGAGATTATAATGGTCTGACCAGCTCCCTTGCAAAATTAATGACGAGCAGATGAAGCTGCCTAGTCGAGGGGTACTTAATTTAGTATGAAAGATAACAAACCCATCCACTACGTCCTCATGAGCTAAAAATAGTGGCACAAAATGAGAAGTATTTGAAGGTTTTTGAAAGGTAGCACATGAAAAATTTACTTGGAATGGCTTAAAATACCATGCATAGGAATTTATAGTGGACTCTTTGGAAATGACTTGGCTTTTGGAATTTGGATGCACGAGAAGTATTTCCTCTCAGTCTTTGGCTAGCAAGGCTGGGTAGCAAGCATAAGAGTTGCATGAAACAAACAAACATACATATAATAAGAACAATCATGCAAACTCCCTTGAAGGTACAATGATTTTAACTTGAGAATAACAATGCTTATAAGCCAAACATGAAGGGAAAACTGAAGTGATGTAACCACAAACACTTCTTTATTCTTTTCTACGCAAACCTCAAGGTAATGCTGCTACTGACCAAGCCAAGTTTGCCAAAACCAACTAAATTTACGCATGCTCCAAAGTGATACCAATACCAATCAACAAGACTAATCATATAAGAGACTTTGCAAAGTAAAATAAAGTGTGCGGAAAGTAAACGATAGAACTTCTCATTAATATTTCATTACCGCAACTCACACCAAGGGATACATAGATAACTAACTAAGGAGGATACTTCCACACTGCAAACTATTCTATAGGATAATTTCTCTATTCATGATATGACTCTACTTGAAAAGTAAATGAGTAAAAGGTAATGATGTGATACCGCGGCACTCCCCCAAGCTTGGAACAAGCCAAGGGGATGCCTATACCAATGACGAATTATTCCTTTGGCGGTGGCGGTGGATAATCTTTAATAAGCTTCTCAATCAAATCTTTCAGATCATCAATCTTGTGACTGAGGTTACGAATCATCTCAGAATTGTGCTCAACACGGTTCATGAACCTGTCAGCAAGAGAATCCCAGCTCTTGGAATTATTTCCCCATCCTTCCTCACTCTTAGAACTTTCTTTTCCTGCACTGTTAGAATGATCTATATCCCAACCAGAGGGTAATCGCGACCTAGGCACCCTTTGAAACTGATGTTCATGTATTAGAGTATGGAAAGGATTGTTGCCTGACGGAGTTGTCCATGGAGCTAAGGTGTGACGCGGCACACCCCCTCCGGTCCTTATCCGTGCACTCTTCTTGAACTTGTCATGATCTGTCACCACCCCTATGCTGGCGATCACGGTGTTTGGCCTTGAACTTTGATCTTCCTCCTCGTCTTCACTTTCAACCTCTTCCTTCAGCCGAAGGTTTTGGTGTCATCTTCCGGAGGTGTCTTCTCCTTGTCATCGCTTGAAGAGGCCATGGCTCCCCCAAGCTTAAGATCAACTCCTGACAGAAACAGCTCGAAACAAAACACGACGAGAAAACGATATACAGACCTCGGGTACTCCGGGGGGTTAAATAGGCGAAAATTATACATCGAAACGAAATCACAGGAGGAAACCGGGACGGAAACGAGTTCCGGTGTGCTCTCACACCAGGGCGGCGCGGCCAGAGGTGGGCCCGCGCCCCCTGTGTGTGAGGAGCACACAGACTCCTTTTCCTGCCCGTTTTCATCTCGTAATTTTTCTTATTTAATAAAAATAGCAAAAATAATAAAGGAAGAGTTATCCGCGAAACTTTTCTGACTAGAACTGTTACCTATTCAAAAACGAACTCTGCAGGTACCTGCAATTTGTCTTGGATGAATTCTTCTGGAGAAACTGTTTCAATTACATCTATATCTTCATTATAAGAATCTCCAGAAATATAATGTTTGAGTCTTTGACCATTCACCACTTGTGTAGAGTCATCTTTCAATGAAGCAATCTTAATAGCACCTGAGCGGTACACTTCCACAATAACATATGGTCCTTCCCATTTAGAGAGTAATTTCCCTGCAAAAAATCTGAGACGAGACCTATACAATAGGACTTTCTCACCAACATGAAACTCTCTTTTAAGGATTCTCTTATCATGCCATTGCTTGACTTTCTCTTTGAAAAGTCTGGCATTCTCATACGCTTCGTTTCTCCACTCGTCTAGAGAACTCAAATCTAACAACCTTTTCTTACCGGCTAGTTTAAAATCTCTATTAAGCTCTCTCACTGCCCAAAAAGCTTTGTGTTCTAATTCTAAGGGCAAGTGACATGCTTTTCCGTAAACCATCTTATAAGGAGACATACCCATGGGGTTCTTATAAGCAGTTCTATAAGCCCATAAAGCACCATTTAACTTACTAGCCCAATTTTTCCTAGATCTATTGACAGTCTTTTGCAAGATAGACTTGATCTCCCTATTTGAAAGCTCTACCTGCCCACTAGTTTGGGGATGATAAGCATAAGCAATTCTATGATTAACATCATATTTAGCAAGAGTTTTTCTAAAACCACCGTGAATAAAATGAGAACCTCTGTCAGTCATAAGATATCTAGGCACACCAAACCTAGGAAAAATAACATCCTTAAGCATTTTTAACGAGGTCTCACCATCGGCACTCTTTGTAGGTATGGCTTCTACCCATTTAGTAACATAATCAACAGCAACAAGTATGTGGGTATAGCCTTTTGAAGGAGGAAAAGGACCCATAAAGTCAAATCCCCAACAATCAAATGGTTCAATAACAAGAGTGTAACTCATAGGCATTTCATTGCGTCTAGAAATATTACCAACTCTTTGACATTCATCACAAGATAAAACATACCTTCTGGCATCTTTAAAGAGGGTTGGCCAATAAAAACCTGATTGTAGAACCTTTTGTGCGGTCCTATCTCCAGCATGATGTCCTCCATAAGCGCTGCCATGGCATTTTCTTAATATCTCTTGTTGCTCATATTCTGGTACGCATCTTCGCATAATACCATCAACTCCTTCTTTATATAAGTGTGGGTCATCCCAAAAGTAATGCCTCAAATCATAGAAGAATTTTCTTCTTTGCTGAGCTGTAAAGGTTGGAGGCAAATACTTGGAAACAATAAAGTTAGCATAATTAGCATACCAAGGAAGGTCCCGCGAAGTTACATTTATTGCAGCCAACTGCTCATTTGGAAAACTATCGTTAACAGGAATAGGATCAAAAGAAATGTTTTCCAATCTAGACAAGTTGTCAGCCACATGATTTTCAGCACCTTTCCTATCTACGATATGCAAATCAAATTCTTGTAAAAGCAACACCCATCTAATAAGCCTAGGCTTAGCATCCTTCTTAGTCATAAGATATCTAATAGCAGCGTGATCAGTATGAATAGTAACTTTAGAATCAACAATGTAAGATCTAAACTTATCACATGCAAAAACAATAGCAAGAAACTCTTTCTCAGTGGTAGCATAATTCTTTTGAGCAGCATCAAGAGTCTTACTAGCATAATGAATAACATTCAACTTATTATCTACTCGCTGTCCAAGAACAGCACCAACAGCGAAATCACTAGCATCACACATAATTTCAAAAGGTAAATTCCAATCAGGTGGTTGAACAATGGGAGCAGTAGTTAAAGCCTTCTGAAGAGTTTCAAAAGCTTCCTTACAATCATCATCAAAGACAAATGGTACATCTTTTTGAAGAAGATTAGTAAGAGGCTTTGAAATCTTAGAGAAATCTTTAATAAACCTCCTATAGAAACCAGCATGACCAAGAATACTACGAATACCTTTAACATCTCTAGGACAGGGCATTTTCTCAATTGCCTCCACTTTTGCTCTGTCAACTTCAATACCTCTTTCAGAAATTTTATGTCCAAGGACAATTCCTTCATTTACCATAAAGTGGCATTTCTCCCAATTAAGAACAAGGTTAGTTTCTTCGCACCTCTGCAAAACTTTATCAAGGTTGTGCAAACAATTATCAAAAGAAGTTCCATAGATGGAGAAATCGTCCATGAAGACCTCCACAATCTCTTCACAAAAGCCATGAAAAATAGCAGACATGCATCTTTGAAAAGTAGCAGGAGCATTGCATAAACCAAACGGCATACGTCTATAAGCATAAGTTCCATAAGGACAAGTAAAAGTGGTTTTCTCTTGATCTTCCTTTTTAACAGCAATTTGAGAAAACCAGAATAACCATCAAGGAAACAAAAATGAGTTTTCTTAGATAACCTTTCTAGCATCTGATCTATAAACGGTAAAGGATAATGATCTTTCTTAGTAACTTTGTTTACCTTCCTATAATCAATGCACATCCTATAACCAACTACTACCCTTTGAGGAATAAGCTCGTTATTCTCATTAGGCACAACAGTCATACCTCCTTTCTTAGGAACACAATGAACAGGACTAACCCATCTACTATCAGCAATAGGATAAATAATACCAGCATCAAGGAGCTTTAATACCTCATTTCTTACCACATCCTTCATCTTGGGAATTAGGCGGCGTTGATGCTCCACGACTGGCTTCGCGTCTTTCTCCATATTAATGGCATGCTGACATAAAGTGGGAGAAATCCCTTTTAAATCATCAAGAGTATATCCCATAGCTCCTCGGTGTTTCCTCAATATCTCCAATAATCTTTCTTCTTCCTTTCCTGAAAGTTTAGAGCTAATAATAATAGGATATATTTTCTTATCATCTATGTAAGCATATTTAAGATTATCAGGCAAAGGCTTTAATTCAAACACAGGATCTTCCTTAGGTGGCAAAGTGGTACCAAGATCCTCCACAGGTAGATTATGCTTGATTAATGGTGGTTGACGAAGAAGAATATCGTCAATCTCTTCTCTTTCCTTACTGAAAACATCACTTTCGTGATCTTCCATGAATTGCTGCAAGGCATTATTAGGAGCAAGAGCAATAGAAGCAAGCTGTTCAACTCGAAAATTTTCATTAGGCGTGTCATTTTCATAAGAAGTCTTAGCAAACTTGGAAAAATTAAACTCATAAGACTCTCCATTAAACTTAGTAAAAAATTTCTCCTTCTTACAATCTATCACAGCGCCACAAGTGTTCAAAAATGGTCTACCAAAAATAATAGGACAAGTTTTACTAGCCTCCTTTCCAAGTACTAGAAAATCAGTTGGGTATTTAGTCTTACCGCAAAGAACTTCCACATCTCGAATAATACCAAGAGGCCAAACAGTCTCTCTGTTAGCAAGCTGAACAACCACATCAATATCTTCAAGTTCACAAGCGTCAATCTCATGCATAATTTCTTTGTAAAGCTCTAAAGGAATAGCACTTGCACTAGCACCAATATCACATAAACCATAATAGCAATGATCTCCAATCCTGACAGAAATAACAGGAACACTTATTTTCCTATGCTTTTTAGGATGCGAGAGAATGTTAGAAGCATCTTCACAAAAAAGAATATATTCATCCCCTACATCTTTAGTAACAAGATCCTTCAATATAGCTACAGGAGACTTAATAATAATTTGCTCATCAGGTTCTGCAGCTTTCTTAGTACTTTTATTAGATACACTTACCAAAGTAGAATACTTCTTTACCTTAGCAGGGAAAGGTGTCTTCTCAAAATAAGGTTCAGGCACAATGCTATCAACAGTACAAACTTCAGTAGCTGTAGCAGGTATATGACTAATAGAGTCTTTATAAGGCGCATGATATTTGTTCCAATCTTTCTTTGGAACATCAAGATAAGAGGCAAAGGCCTTAAGACAATTAACAAGTATTTGAGAATCAAGACCATAAGCAGTGCTAACACTATGAAAGTCATCAGTTCCCATAAAAGCTTTAATGCATTCATAATCATAATTTATACCTGACTTCCTACCTTTGTCGTTTTCCCATCCTTCAGCATTCTCTTGTATACGGTCAAGAAGTTTCCACTTAGCGTCTTCTTTCATATGAGTAAATGATCCAAAGCAAGAAGCATCCAAGTAATCCTTATCAGGAAGAGTAAGCCGCGCATAAAAATTAGGGATTTCTATTTTCGTGCCCCTGGGCCGTTAGTTGTACTCAGTTTTCCCCAGCCGCTTAACTTTTCCTCAGTTTTCCCCTCGCTCTAGTTTGAAACCCCTCGCAGACGCTCGGACGGGAGGGTTACCGTTTAGTTGACCGTTCCGTGCTGACGTGTGGGGCCGCGTCATGTAGGGCCGCGTCGCGTGGGGCTGGTAGAACGGGACCGCGTGGGACAGGACGAGACCGCATTTGGTTGTACGTGAGAGCTCGATTTTGTCTCTCTCGGCCCAAATTGGCATTTTTCAGAGCGCCTTTTTCCCCTCTCTCTCTGTAACAGTTCTCTCTCTTTTCACCAAATTAGTATCAAATCTAGAGAAGTTTCTATTTCTGTCTTTATTTAATGATTGTTGCCTTTTGGCCCTCGTTTTTTGCCCAATATGTTAACAAATCTAGTAGCAAATCTAGAAGCTAGTAGAGGATAAATTCACAGCAGCATAATAAATCGAGAAAATATAGGATAAGCTGCATACAGCAGCCAACATAGCATATATATATATATATATATATATATATATATATATATATATGTAGGAAAATGAGATGGTATCCCTAGGTGTATGTACTCCCTAATTCATCTCAATGAGAGCGCATGCCCCCCTAACGGGTACTGTCTACAAAACCTATTTAGCTTTTAATGATAAAAGTAATTAATTAATTGGACGTGGATAACCTCCGTGGGTTTTGAAAATCGGTTGAGCTGATCCTTTTTTCTAGGCATCCAGGTACGTAACAAAAACCTAGCTACTCATCTGTTAGATGGCCATGACGCCTCCCGTCTTGCACAACCGCCAGAGGTGACGACGTCCGGTTGCACATCTTCCTCAACTAATTCCGCTCACATGCCCGGCCGCCGCCGACGACATCTACGTTTTCGCCGAGCAGACGCACGGTATCTCTGCCGATGACGCCGAACTCCACGCATATCTACTGATGACGCGCCCGCACCTTCCTCAAACATTGCATGGACAATGGATCAGGATCACGTAAGGCTGGTACCAGTGCATCACCCACTCTCACCCCACTATAGCCTCGCCACGTCAGCTTTTACCCTCACTCTCACCCCACTCTCACCCCCACGGTGCCAGTGCACGGGCTATAGTGCCAGCTCTCACTTCTCTCTCCTCCACATCAGCTTTTCTCTCTCATCTCTTTTACAACATTCAAAATAATGCAAGAAAATTATTTTATTCAACTAAAATTGTTACCGATTACATTATTTGAAAAAATTACATAAAAATTTGAAAAAATTACATAAAAATTTGAAAAAATTACATAATCTAGGCATTACACAGATGCTCAATCAAATCATGCTGGAGCTGTGTATACATCGGTGAGTCCCTCATTTCGTTGTCCATCTGAATCCTGGCTGCTAGGCTTGGTGGTGCATTGTTGTGTATCGCAGGGCCGACATTGGAATCAACTGTCTCATAGATGTCATCCAAATCTGCATCACGCTCATCGTCGATGATCATGTTGTGCAGAATGACACATGCACGCATGATCAACCCAAGAGTACGCCTCGAGTAGGAGCGTCCCGGAACTGCTAGAATGTTGAACCTAGCCTTCAGCGCTCCAAAGGCACACTCGACATCTTTGCGATAAGTTGATTGAGCAGCAGTGAACACTCGATGCTCTTCACTTTGTGGAAGAGTAACACCTTTCATGAACACCGGCCAGGAGGGGTAGATGCCGTCGGCAAGGTAGTAACCATAGTTGTACTCGTGTCCATTCACCGTGAAGTTCACTACGGGTGCTTCTCCTCTGAGCACATCAGTGAACAACGACGACTGGTTGAGTACATTGATGTCGTTGTTGGACCCGGCCACTCCAAAAAAGGCATGCCAGATCCAATGATCATACGACGCAACGGCTTCTAAGATTATGGTAGGGTGTTTGATGTCTCCCCTTGTGAATTGACCGGCATACGCCACTGGGCAGTTCCTCCACTGCCAATGCATGCAATCGATGCTCCCTAACATGCCCGGAAAGCCACGCTCCTCGGCTTTCGCTAACAGACGCTGAGTATCCTCGACATTTGGTCGATGGCAAAACTCTCCCCCGTAACAGTCAATGATGCCTTCACAGAATCTATCTAGACAATCTGATGAAGTTTGTCTAGCTAACTTAAGCCACTCATCTATCGTATCTGCAGCGGCTCCATAAGCTAATAAACGCAAAGCCGCAGTACACTTTTGTAGGGGAGAAAAACCAACACGGTTGAGAGCATCAACTCTTTGGGTGAAATACGGAGAGTATTCACCCAATCTATCAACAATGCGTCGAAAAAGGGATCGCCTCATCCGATACCTTCGCCGAAAGAAGCTAGGAGGATAATTGCAGTCGTCGGCGAAGTAGTCCTCGTAGAGCCGATCGCCCGCACCCACACGATCACGCCTGATGGACCGTCGGCGGCGTCGCGGCGGTCTTGGCACCGCCTCGGGGTTGAGCATCGCCTCCTCATACTCCGCCTGGAATGCATCGATCATATCACCCTCCATTCCGTCGCTGGAGTTCGAACTGCTGCTAGAAGACATGGCGTCGAGAGGAGTGGAAATGGAGAGTGGAGGAGATGAAGTGGGGTGTGGAATGACTGAAACCAGGTGGGGGTATTTATAGGGGGTTGGGGATGAAATTTGGAATTTTTTGCAAAAAAATTCGAATTTTTTTGAGCTCCAACGGATACCTCAACGGCTAGCTGATGTGGACGAATCAGAGCTCGCCACGTCAGCTAGCCGTTGGCACTACCGCCTCGCTCCCGCCCCGCTATCGCCCGCCTCCCGCCCGCCTATCGCCCCGCTCCCGCCCCGCCAACGCCCCGCCCCGCTATCGCCCCGTCGCGCCCCCCTCTCACCCCCTATCGCCCCGCTAGCGCGGGCGCCGGCCGGGCGATATCGCCCGCTATCGCCGGGCGACGGGGCCGGCGCCCGCCGCTCCGCTACCGCCCGCCTCTCGCCCGCCTCTCGCCTCTCGCCGGGCGGTAGCGCCCACGCTACCGCCCGCGTTGGCACCAGCCTAAGGTATCAATGAAATCATCTTTGATTCAGTTGCATGTGCCTTCATTACTTTGATTAATTTGATCGTATGTATACATGGCCCATCATGGAGGAGATGATTCTGGCAACACACGGTGAATATGCAGGTATTCCTGATCGATTTGAGTGGTGGTCGCGGCAGAGGATGGCGCTGCTTCTCCATGTACGAGGTGCGCTGGCCAGCTCTTCTCCCACTAGACAAGTGCATCATCTACAACACGGTTCTTTCTACGCCCATAAGATGCACGAGCAGCCGCAGGTTGACGATATGGAGTCCACATCTGTCCGAGCATGGAGCCATGGAAACGACATGTGGCGACACGGCGTGCACGGCGACGGCCTTGAAATGCGGCCAGCCGCGGCTCGTCGACCATGCAGCCAACGACGGCGTTCACATGCGGCTAGCGGCGACACGGCGAAGGAGTCGGCTAGCGGCGACACAGCGAAGGAGTCGGCATGCGCCTAACGGTCAGAGACGACATGCGGCCAGCGGCGTCTCGACGGCGGAAACAAAATGTGTTCTACTTACAAAGAGCGTATACTTCTTGTTTTGAGGCTGCATATACCTCTATGGATCTGGTATATACCTTGTTGTAGAAAATGTGGTATAGATGTCAAATAATGTAGTATACTCTTCACTGGAAAAATTGTGGTTCATACTCCACGGCAATAATATGTGATATAATGAATCACAGAAAAATGTGGTGTATACATCGTGCAAACATGGTACATACTCCATTACGTAAGTAGTATATACTCCATTGGGAAATGAGTATATGCCCCAATACAATAGTAGTATATACGTGCAAAAATGGTATAAACTCCATTGCTAAATTTTGGTACATACTTCATCTAAAACTAGTGGTACATACTCCATTGCCAAATTTAGGTATATACTTCATTGCCAAAATATGGTATATATTCATTTGATTGCAAAGCAGTATATACTGCTACACAAAAAAGTAGTATATACTATTTAAAAAAGGAGTATATACCACTTAAATTTACATACTTCTTCAATTTAGCAAGCAGCATAAACTGTCTTGGAAATAAGCACTTTATATCCATTAAATTATCAAGCAATATATACCGCATTATACTGTCTCACAAGGTAGTATATACCTCTGACTAAGATGAAGTAGGTACATAATAGTGTCTCACAAGAAAGGGTATATATTCTCAACGGATAGGTAGTATATACTCTCTCAAAAAAAGGTAGGTATATACTCACTCAGAAAAGAAGTATATATGTGTCCCCTCAAAAATTTGTATATACTCTCTAGCAAAAGAAAAAGAACAGTTGTATACCCCTAGAGAGAAAATGTGGTATATACTACATGGAAAAAGCAACGTGAGTTAACCATCACGTTCCAAGCCACAAGGAGATAACGAGATTGCCTAAAACAAGGAGATAACGAGATAGGCACCTGTGTTTGTTAAGTAGTAGCACGGCAGGTGCAACAAACAAGGAAATTAGTTTGCATTTTTAGAAGACTTACATGGCTGGTTTTGGTCCAATCGGATGTAATGTTAACTCTATCTCATTTTAACTGATCCATTAAAGGGTGGGAGTATGTATCCCCAGGAGTACGAAAGAGGAGTCCTATATATATATATATATATATATATATATATATATATATATATATATGATAGATCTATTCTAAAACCGGTTGTAGACTAAGAATCTACAACCGGCTAGCCCCTATAAGAGAGCGATGCACGTTGAAAAAAGAAAAGAAAAAAGGCCCGCCTTATCCCCATTCCCCACCTTCTTCCTCCCCGAAGTTGCCCACCCGTGCGCCCCCTTTATCTCCTCCCACCGCAGGCCCGGCTTCCCCCAACCGCCGGCGCGCCACCTTGTTCGCCCGCCGTCGGCACTCCCCTGTTCGCCCTGCAAACCGGCACGCCCCTCTGCTCCTCCGGCCGCTGGCGCGCCCCTCTGCTCCTCCAGCCGCCGGCGCGCCCCGCCGCGCTCTGCCGGAGCAGGACGCATCCGCCGCCATGTCCTGCGCGCTCTGCTAGAACAGTTCGCGTCCGCCTCCGCGACCTTCCCTGTGCTTTGCCAGCGGCCAGTGCCGAACGACCAGCGCCGGCCGGAGTCCAGCCCGGCACCCGCCCGTGGGTCAGCGGTCAGCGTCGCGGCCCATGCCCACTCATGTCGCCGGCGTCGATCTTAAAGCATGCATGCACGCGCGCACGCGCACGTCGGCGTGCATGCGCTGGCTCGGTTCAGATCCACCGGCACGACCTCGACCGATCGTGCGGGCCTCACGCTTACGTGGTGCCAGTGCGTGCGTGGGAGATCCAGCTACGCACTCCACGTGTGGTGGAACGCGAGCAGCGCGGAGGATTTTCGTCAGGTGACGCGGGAGCTGTGCATGCGCGCGAGGAGTTCGACGAAATGGGAGCGAGCGAGCGTGCGCGCGCCGGCCGTGTCTGCTGGCCGCTGTCGTCTCCACTACGCACGCACTAGAACGCGCTCGGCACAGCCCACGCCAAAGCACGGCGAGCGTCCTCGCCGACCGGGTAGCTTTAATTTGGCAAATGCCGTCCGCGCACGCTTCCAGTGGTGCTGAAACCTATTCTGCTTCTGCATGATGACACCTCACCGTCGGCTCCACCTGCCGGCCGCTCGCCCTGTCCTCGTCCCCGTGCGGCGCAGCTCACGGCTCTCGAGTGCAGGCAGGGGCGAAAGATCCGGGCTTTCCATCTCACCTGTCGCATCCGCGCGCACGGGTGGGTGGCTCCTTCCGCTCGGTACTCGAGTCCAGATGGGCCACGCCTCGCTCGCGCTGCATGCATGGACTTGTCATTTCCGTCCATGGCGTGGTCGCCCGGTTGTCTGCCCACTATATCGTGTCGTCTTCCTTGCGGTTCTGTTCTAGCACTTGGAGAGAGGTGGAGAATTAGGATCATCTGAGCTGTATATACTGTCAGTAATACTCAACTCCTCATGTTGTAGCACATGCCGAACGACCGCTGATTAATCCGAACGAAGTCAAACCAACGTGCCGGCAGGACAGAGCCCAGTGTCCGACGGCCAGGAACCGAGACAATTATCTTTTTTTTTTGAAATAAACCGAGACAATTATCTTGTTGCTCTTCACACGCGCGTTGACCAGCTCACGGGGACGATGCGGTTTTTTCTTTTGCCTTTGTTATACTGTTCCAGTTTATTAGATGAATTTCAGCATGTGATGTCCCCATTGGATTAGAAAAAATATGTTTGAAAAAATGTTTAAGAGTCAGCTACGTTATTGTTGGCAGAACACTCGTATTGTGGCGTGAAGACGATCACGTGTTTAAGGGAAGTTCAACTAAGTTATTTCATAGCAAAGATATAGAAAACACACAAATTTAAACTCCAGGCAGTTCACCTGCACTCGCGGAGGCAGTTTAGGTACTCATGAGTGGAATACCTATGCAGCTTTCCGAGACAGTTCAAATGTTTACGAGCGATGTATCTAGGCAGTTTAGGCATGTTATGCGAGGAAGTTCAAGTGCTTAGAGCTAGAACTTTTATTTAACTTGAAATTAATTTTAATCACTACGGGCAGTTCAGGAGCGTGAGTGGGGAAAGTTCAGGCGTACAAAACGTGGCAGTTTACCTCGAACATGCTAATTTTTTTATTTAAATCGTATTTAATTTTTACCACTATGGGTAGTTCAAGAGCGTGAATGGGAAGTTCAGGCGTACCAAACGCGGCAGTTCAGGAGCGCGAGTCGGGGAAGTTCGGGCGCACCAAACGCGGCAGTTTACCTTTAACATCCTACAATTTTTATTTAAATTGAAATTATTTTTTATCACTACGAGCAGTTCAAGAGCGCTAACCAAAGCAGTTCAAGTGCGCTACTCAAGGCAGTTCAGGTGGGCTTACGAGGGAAGTGCAGGTGGTGGCTAGGCATTTTAGAAAACTCGACCATGATACGCGACTCAAAGCAGTTCAGGTGCACTAGCACGAGAAGTTCAGGAACGCTACTGTGGAAAGTTCAGGCGCACTAACAAAGGAAGTACAGGTGGGCAAAACTTCGAAAAGTTCAAGTGCACTAACAAGACAGTTT
Source organism: Dactylis glomerata (assembly GCA_007115705.1). Lineage (NCBI taxonomy): Eukaryota > Viridiplantae > Streptophyta > Magnoliopsida > Poales > Poaceae > Dactylis > Dactylis glomerata. Next base: position 1,200,550 of record QXEO01000199.1, on the reverse strand, counting down.
AGAAAACTCGACCGCGGTATGCGACTCCAAGCAGTTCAGTTTCTCTAGCTCGAAAAGTTCAGGACCGCAACTCCGGGAAGTTCAGGCGTATAAACGAGGGAAGTACAGGCTAGCGAAGCTTCAAGAAGTTCAGCCGCACCAACGATGCAGTTCAGCAACTTGACTCGGGCAGTTCAGGTGCACTAACGCGGCAGTTCAGAGAAATTGACCTATAGGCATGACTCAGGGCAGTTCAGGCGCACTGACAAAACAGTTCAGGAAAGCAACTCTGAGAAGTTCGGATGCACTAAACGCATCAATTCACCTTGAACACGCTAGAATTTTCACTTTTGTCGGATTTCTTTTTTACCACTATGAAAATTTATGTTTATTCTAAGCGAAAGTTAACTTTGAACAAGAGGAAAGTTCAATTGCAAGAAATTAAAAAGTTAAATTTTGTCAACATTCAATTTAATCATAAAATAAGTTCAGTTACACATCCAGAGCAGTTCAACCGCATGTGAGAAGCAGTTCAAGTAGTCTGTTTTTTTCCAAGCGGAAATCCTACCCA